>OZ025223.1:1074124-1421624 GCA_964019055.1 Anthopleura xanthogrammica | reverse complement strand
AGTGTGTGAGCTAAACGTTCCTTATCAGTTTGCTTTCCTTTTTTTATTTCCTCAATTTTATCTTATTATATTATACCTCACTAATTAAGCATAGTTAGGGCTAAATTGACGAACCTTTAGATACCCTAACAGAGCCATATGTAAAGGCGCCGCACGAACAACAGAAACGATAATAACCGGTCTGTGTCGCGCGCCAAATTATTAGAAAGTACGCATTTGTTTTCGAAGCTAAGCCAAGGAATCGAGTGTTTGACGGGTAGCTTTGGTCAGATATTGTATTGCCTGTATTTTATCAGGGGAGAGGAGGGGAGAACTTGGATTTTTACAAATAATTTTCATCCAAATTGCTGGGGAAGGGTTCTAATTTGAGCTTTGCGTGAAACTAGGAGAAAACAAATAAGAAAACGTTTACAATTTTTCACAGTTTTCACCCATTTTCAAGGCTCCTTTAAACTAGTTAAATGAACAATCTCATGTAATAACAGCCAGCACATGGTTAGGAATATCATTACTATGTCTTACTGCATGCATATTCTATTCAGTTGTACATATTGGTATACCGTATTTCGACAAGTCTCGTCAGTGCGGTATTGAATACAGACCACAAATAAAAACCAACTATGGCTAAATTGTAAGAGTAATAATAAATGATAAATAAAAAATGATGGCTTGAAAACAACAGCAAAAAATGTTCAAACTAATTATAAAATAAACAACAGTGAAATGGTTGTCTTGGTATTCGTCATCAATTCTGATTGGCCAGCAATTTGTTCCTAGGCTCTGATTGGTTAACGATATTTTTTTGTCGTATTCTGATTGGTTAGTTAGCGAGCTGAGTTGAACTTCGCTTTCCTGCTGAGGTTTATCTTGTGGCATTACATTCCGACCACCACCGGTTTTCAAAGAAAAAAAATATTTTTAGTATTTTTTTCGTAGCTCTGTCTATCTTTTGTTTTGCAGTCAAAACAGAAAATTAACGAAATAATTTAGATTAAATCACCTAATTGAACGTCATTTTGACTGATTCTTGGAATCAGCTTTGATCATATTCTTCGTTATTTCGTTTCGTTATGTCACATAAGTTTAAACAAAAACAAAATTAATTTTCGGTAAAGTTAAAAGAGAATATTCCATGAGAATCATGCTACGAGTTGTAAAGATAAATAAGCGATAAAAATTGTAAATCAAACGTGACAGAAACTTTAAAATAGAGATAACGTTTGTTTTAATATATTAATAGCTCAAAAGTGTCATAGTCGACACTCAATTTACATCACTTTGCGAAACAATAACTATTGAGTTACAGCTCAGAAAACCTTTCTTGGAAAACCCACACGATGTCCCAAAATTTATGGCATGATAGTTAAGCTCGAGGTAATTTTTCTTGTCAGAATTTGCTTTCAAGTTCAGTGCCGAGGACGCTAAACTCATCGCTTTAAGTAAAAGAACAAAAGTCCTCACGGTCCTTGACTTACTCAGTCCTAAAAGCTGATTTATGAAGCTGTTACTTCTGTATTGATGGCTGCTAAATAACTCCCATATCAATATTTATCAGCAGAGTGCAGTGAGCTTTAAGTGGCTGGGAAAATGTCGTTAAATAATACTCCCTACTTAGAGCCATTCAAATGCGAACTCCCTCGGTACAGAGTCGGTGAATGAACAGTTAGGCGAGAAATGGACGGAAAAATGAATAGTTCTTATAATTCGTCTTTGAACGGATTTATGAATGCTACGGCGAAAGAGTACACCGAGACTTTACCAGTTAAAGTCATCAAGCTTATTTGTTACACACTCGTTTTTGTGATTGGAGTTTTTGGGAACGCTATGGTCTTTCGCATGGTCTTGAGACGTCGAAAGCTTCAGACAGTCAGCAACTACTTGATTTGCAACCTCGCGGCGGCGGACATCGCTGTCTTGACAGTAAATCTACCATTTCGTCTCGCATACCAAGAAAATTCTTACATTTGGCCATTTGGTTCATTTCTGTGCAAGATTATCCCAATGTTGACGTACTTATTTATTACCGCTTCGTCTGCAACGCTCGTTGTGATGTCATTAGATCAACACCGTGCAGTCTTACATCCTTTGAAGAAACGTCTGACTATAACACAAACGAAAATCGTAATGGTTCTAGTGTGGTTCGTCTCTGCTCTTATTACACTACCGTTGAACTTCTTCCTCAGGGTGATTCACCGCCAAGGAAACCCTGTGTGCACCGATATATGGCCAAGTTTAAAATTCGAACAAGTCTACTTTGTTCTGCTGTTTATTCTACAATTCCTTCTTCCAATGTCGATAATTACGACGTTTTATACACATGTTTGTTTGAAACTTAACTCAACTAAAACCGACGATGCTTTAATACTGCAGAGTCTAGTCCAGAGAGAACGAAGAAACAAAAAGGTAAACCATAACAAATTATTTTTAACTAATTTTTTCTCAATTGTATAAAGCGCTGTTGCAAATTATCATCAATCGAATCTCGAAAAAAGGCATCCTTCGATATAGAATTGAAAGACTATTAAATTTAACTTTATTAAAAGTATTTTGGTCGAAAATGAAAAAGATACCTATCTACTTATTCTCTTCACATTATAAATATCCTCCCCCATGATTTGTTTCTGATTTTTAACAAGTTGGTCGCTAAACATCTTCGCGCGTGATTTCTAAAATTATATAACGCTAAAAAGGTGTCAGAAGTTGAAACTATCATAGCAGCGAGTTCTATTTTATACCATATTTCAAGAATTAAAGAGTAATTTGTTTTATTTTGTTGCTAAATTATTTTTTCGATGAATGAATAAAACGATACTGCGATAGATCGTGCTGAGGACGTCATAGGGTGTACTACTTTGTGATTGGATGCGTCGTCAGTGGGAAGCCATTTTAATGTTATGACAGCAGAATGACTTAAAGAAGAATCCTTTCTTTTGCTGACAAATGTGTTTTTTAACATAATTATATACTATATATACACATAAAAGACGCGACCTAAGAAATCAAAACTTAACCTCTGAATACTATACTACGGCTCTTAAATGGCTTCCCAGTCTTAGCCAATCACGAGGCACGAAATTGAGAATTATCCAATCAGGAAACGGCGGAAATACAGGAAGCCATTTGATAGCGTCGCTCCTGTATGTCTCTCTTATCATTACGACTCTATTAGAGGTCTTAAGTTGTGACGCAATTCTGATTCCAAATGTTTATGAAAAATGTGAAAATGATGCTAAATGTGTTCCAAAAAATTAACCTCCAACATTAACAAGTAAAAATTTTCAACAAAAAATTCGAAAATTGCAAGACAAATCTTCAAAGAACAGCTTTTGGAACCGAAAGTTATTTTTGGAACGAATGACGTCAGCACGATACTGATCTTCACACGATCTCGTGCTATTCTACGACTTTCCGAATAATTTTTTAACACCCAAAGTGAGGCGCGAAGGAATTATATTGTATCAATTTTCCCCAAGACAGGAACCGCAAAGCAGTTCAAATGTATATTACATACTCACTATATTGAGTGGATTATTTCAAGCCTGGCAAATATCGGGAAATCTGATAGAGATGACGTGATTTTCTGAGTAAATTCTTTTCAAGTGTCTCTTGCAGCCCAAGTTGCAGTATAAGAGCCATTAGAACTACTATTTATCTAATCTGGTATTAACGAACTGTTAATCCTCTAGTTTCTAGCTGTCGAGATTCCTTTTAAGGGAAAAGTGAAAAATCCTCGTATACATTTTGCGCATGCGCCGTCAATCTCGGACAAAATCCCTTGAGAAAATCACATCCAATATTTTGTCGAAAGATTATAATCTTTTTCGTTAAAAATGGCAGTTGAATCGAAATGTATGGCTTGCATGGTGTAAAGATAAGTATAAATTTTCATGAAACAGTATGGATAAAAAGTTAAATTATATAAATTTTCATGCTTTTTTGTCTCCAAAAAAACGAGATCAATTTTCTTTTTCTGATTCTCAGGTAATAAAGATGTTAATAGTCATCGTAGCTGTCAACGCACTTTGTACCCTACCTTATCACGTGACCTGGCTGTTCAGCGTCTTTGGGCACCTTAACTCGTTAGCCAAGAAGTTCTGTGTGCTACTGGTGATCGCTACCAGCGCTGCACATCCCATAATATATGGTACACTTAACCAAGACTTTGCCAGAGGATTCAGGAGCTATTTAAGGTGCATGAGAGAGCATTCGCTAGCTTACAGAGAAACTGTGAGAAAAATTTCAGGAAACAAACAGAATTCAGTAATTTTGCCGTGTAAGAATTCCGTATCAAATAGCACGCCACTGCCTACTGTTGCAGGAAGACAGGAAGCAGAAAAAATATTAATAGTTGTTCATGAATTTGAAACTTGCTTATGATCTGAAAATGTAACATTTTAGTTTCTTGTAAATCGTGATAAATTGAACCTAGTTTTAAGAATTTTATGAAGCCTTTCGCTGGTTTTGTTTTAGGTTATATTCTTGGGAATGGCCTGCGTAGCAGGCCCTCGCGAGGGGAGGACTTTGTATCCCAAGTGGTCATTTTCCCCAGGCCACATCACCTCCCCTCACGAGGGCCTGCTACGAGGTTATGGGAATGCTTGCAAACCCCTTTTATCATCCAACATGGCTGCCATGTCTTTTGTCATTTCATTTTCTTGTCTCTCTTGCGTGAGTGGGTCTTATCAGGGCTCGATAAGATTACGTTTGCCAAGTTTGGTTCGAATAGGATAAAAAGTAATAGTTATAGAGTCAAAAACAACGATAAGCCGGCTAAATGTTCTTTACTCCATGCCAATCTAATGATTATCCAAGCAGAAAAATCAAATTTTATTAAATTTGAAATTAAGCTTTTGTTAAACCTGTTCGTGTTTTGAAAATAATGGAAGCTTATTGTTATTAAATTCAATATATTGATAATCCTTTTGAAAGAGTTTTTTTGTTTACCGAATTCTCCTGGGTAAAAAAATAAATCTTTATCTGAGCTTAAAAGCAACCATTTGTTTATTAGATTAAATCGATCTTCGACATCATTTATAACCAGTTTGGATTTGTTAAGTTTGATAATGTGATCATAGTTTTTGTACAAATTATGTTTTCAAAAGCAAATCTGCAGACGTTTCGTTTCATTCATCAGAGAACGTCGACTGAATTCGCGGAGAAGAAAAACGCAGTCGAACAGAAAATTCTGGACAAGAAAATCAAGGTTTTCGAGAAGGGACAAAAAAACATTCGCGAAGAGCTCGCGAGCATTAAAAAAGAAAAATACTCGAGGAACTTTTACACATCCGCACCACACGTGAGGGAAGAACGATTGAAACACTCGAGGTTCGTGGAAGTTGTTGTTTCTACCACCAATAAAGGAGCTGTAAACACAGACAAGAGCAGTAATCAAAGAGCCAAACTTCGTGACGATGGTAAACAAATCCTGTCTGATAACAATGGCTCCACGAACAGAAAAGGCCTTCTTACTGCATCAGGTGTTGGTCGTACAATTTCCTCGATGAGAAGGGCTTCCATTGCATTAGACATTTCTTTGACACCTGGACAAGTGGTGAGAGTGAGTTGCCCTGAAGAACTTGAAGAAAAAGTCAAGAAACAAAATCCCCAACCTGTTGGTCCTGGATTAAGTTATTTGTCGCGCCGAAGGCATTCTGTTGCTATAGGCGTTGGAATTGCATGCAATAGAGAACAATCTGGTATTTTAACCCCAAAACTCGTGGAAGAAGATCGTGGAAGAGTTAGCTCGTTTCAAACTAGATCTAACTTAAAAAACAATCGCATACGTAGAAAATCTCTCCCAGTAGTTGAAATTGATAGCTGTAGTGAAGACGATGACACCTTGTTAAATAACAATGGCGGCTCGTCCAAAACATCATCCCCATTTGACTTTCAAAACTCCTGGCAAGACACGCGATACTTATTTCCTGGAAGAGGAGAAAGTTTCAGTAGGTTGGCTATAAAAGCTCGACGTCCTTCGAGTGCAAAGATTAGTGAAACTAGCAGAAGTGGTAGCAGTTCTTCGGATATTTCTGGTGATGAAGATGATGTTGATGTACTAACTAAAGACGAAAAGACATTGGAAGTTTTTGATGAGGATTTAGACGAAGATTTTTATGGCTATTGTGAGAAAAACGAAACGAAAGATCTTCAACAAACAAATAGGAAAAAAAGTATACCAGTTGTAAGAGAAAAACTTCTTTTGAAACGCCAAGAAAGCAGTCCTTCAATCTTAACAGCAACATGTTCCTCCAAACCCATGGCCATGAAGAGAACAAGATCAAAAAGCATTCCAACACTTCACTTTCCTTCATGGTCAAGAACGCCAATACACAGCGTGTCAACGAATGAAATCACTCCAGATATCCACGAAGAACTCAGAGAAAAATTATCAGTTATTTCCTCAAACTCCTGCTCGGATCTTTCGGATACATCATCGAAAAAAGACTTAGAAAGTACGAATACATCAGAATTAAATAATAATGAGGAGATTCAAGGGATACGAAAAATGGGATTGAATAATAAAATAGATGAGTGCGATAAATCTCGCCCGGGTTCTCCCTCGACAAGAAGTTGTGATTCAGATTCAGAAACTGGCTCTGCTACACAATCTCCGCAACTTTTAAATAGAAGAAAACAGTACGTTGGTAGAAGACGAAGACTGAGAAGCGAAACGTCCATATTCGATCTCTCGGAAAACGAGAAAATTGTCCTACGACAGACAATGCTCAAAAGACTTGAAATCCAAGATGGCGTCGCCAAGGCACAAAGGCTCTCGCAACAACATTTCGGGGACTCGAAAAATAAAAATAAAAACCCTCAACTCCCGAGGGTTGCCAGCGCTCGCCCATCCACAGGTATTAAGGCTACAGATTTGAGTAATAAGAGTAATAGAAGATGGAAGAACTTTATGAGGACCAACAGCCGAACATTAGGAAATATGTTAGATAATGTTACTGATGTTACGAAGTGTAGATATTTAAGGTGTGATAGTGATGATCATTAGGCAGGATTTTCATCTTCATGAAGTCCAAATAGAGATCGATAGCGAACACTCGGTGTGAAGGATTGTGGGATATATTGGGAACAATACCTGTCCCACAATTCCTTGCACCACTGGCTGGCATCTCAGCTCGAAGATGATAATTTTTTTTGGATTTTAATTAGACAATTTAGATTGTTTGTGGTTTAGAGTTTTCAAAGCCTGCAATCTAATTGGTCGTCGTGAAGAAGCTGAACGATAAAAACTGATGACCAAAAGGAATGAGCCTCCAATGACATGACTTGAGCATGCAATCTACTTGGTCAGCATTAACAAATGTTTACGGCTGCTGACCGAACGAATGTAGGCTCGTAATCCCTTTGGTCAGCGTTTATTACTGAAGCCTAAAGGCAGCTGACCGAAAGGAATGAGGCTCGAATGTTATCTGAGTGAGCCTGCAATTCAATTGGTCAGCAACAACAAAATGAAAAATAGCTGACGAAATCGATGAAAAGCAGGCTCAAAGCAGTTTATTGGTGTTGTTCCACTTATACACCGGTATAATGTATAAGGAGCTGTAATTTCCTCACAAAAAGTCCCTGTTTTAGTCTATTTTTCAGAGTCTGAAGATATCGAGTACCGTGGAGTTTGAATAAATATTACAAAAGTCGAAGTTAACAACATCGTTATAAATACCCACAACAAACATTTGTCGATTATTTCAGCAACCACTTTCCATTCTTCTCTCTTGATTTCCTCTTCTTCTTTACTTCGAGCCATTTTAACCAATCTCCGTACGTTATTCGCGATGTTCTCTTGTCTGCAAATCATCATTGGGGTCAGCGGGTTATTCGTACTTGAGCCCCCAGTACCGCTGTCCAGCGGGTTCTCATTCCCACCCAAGTTCCCGGTGTCGTTGTCTGGAACAGAAGATTCTGGTTTCACTTTACGTAGCTTTTCAGGTTGAATTGACCAAATTGAAGGTCTTCTTTCCCGCGCGAAGAGGCGGTGAACGTCCAAATGATCAAGTGGTTGATACACTGGAGCCTCGTCTGGGAAAAACGAAGTCCTCCTCTCTAAAAGTGACGTATATGGTGGCGTTTTTCTCTCCGTTTCTCTTTCTTCGTTGTGTCTCTTGAAGTCTATCAAAGCTTCATTCTCTCGAAGCATTTCTTGTTTGACGACTTTGTCTTCAGCGCTAAATTCTTTCTTTATCTCAAGGATGGTTCCTGGTACTTTGATCTTGAAGAACCGAGCCATCCATTTCAGGACAACGATTCGTACCCAGTTGGGCATTTCATTTGTGACTGGGTTAGAAAAATAGATCCGTAGTACCACGCACGTAGCCACCAAGGCTATCCCAACCTTATACAGGAGAAAGGACATGTTTATAGTTTATATCATGTTAAAACTGTTTGAGACTTACTTAATTTGGATCATGATATGTAGGGAGACAAACAGGTGCTGAAAAACTGAATAACTGACTTGTATAAATGATGCACCGACCGACCGACCGACCGACCGACCGACCGACTGACTGGCTGACTTAACGACCGACCGACCGGCCGACCGACCGACCGACTGACGGACTGACTGGCTGACTTAACGACCGACCGACCAAATGACTGACTAAACGACCGACCGACCGACTGACCGACCGAAATTTGTTGTGCTAAATGTTATCAAGTATCAATGACAACAGTTTATTATGAAAGGTCAGCGGTTATCAACGTTTGCACATGCGCACTATTGACTAATAAAATTAATGTTAATATTAACTTTCTACAGATATTATTACCTCAAACAGAGTAATACAGTAGTAAATACTGATTATAGGTACGACTTCGGACGTCGCTGGAAGCACCTCTGCCACCAATAGCATGAACACCGTCATGGAGAGGAGATTGGTAATGACTAAAGTAATACGTTCACCGGAGTCAGGCGGCAAGATGAAGGACAATATCGTTAAACCTGATAAAAAGAAATAGGGTTAATTGGGGAAAAAGTGAAAACGGGGGAACTGTGGTAAACTTGACCGAGAAAAGAATAAGAGCTTGCATAAAATATACCTTTTCGGCTTGGGTGTAATGTTTTCCCACTTCAGACCACGTGTCATTCTCTTAAGAATAAGATTCTTTGTTTGAGTTGTATCTATATTCATGTGTCTTCTCATGCGCAACCGTTAAACAAAGAAATGATACTCTAGGGAATGACACGTGGTTTGAAATGGGAAAACAGTGGACTTACCAGTGATGAGGAAACACGGCATTATCAGATTAACGTAATAATATGTCGCTTTTCTCCGCATGTGAAGTGTAAACGTCACATCCGGGTAAGGCTCTGGACAGCAGACGTACACAATCTCGTTTCTTTTGGCGGTAAAAGAAATCATGTCCCATTCGCCGTTCTTGACGTACTTTGATACGTCCCCCGAGGGAGACTCGCTTACAAGATCCAAGCGCAGTCCATCATAGGTCCAGGATCCGAATTTTAACTGACAGCGCTGAAAATTAAAGACAAATTGAAATAGGTTGACTCCCTGTGAACGACAGAAATGTTTCATGTATTTTTGCAATTGCTTACTTGAATTAATTCATTCAGCAAATTTAGAGTTAAGTTAGCGTTTTTTTTCCGACTTTTGTAAAAAATATTATGGTATAGGCGAGCCGTTACGTTAGTGTAGAGTTGGCACACCATGAATCTGACTGGATGAGCAGTCATTACCATGCGTCGTGATTGGTTCAACGGATAATAGTATCGTCAGCTCCATCCGTGACCGTGCCGTATCTTTGCTATTTAACATACTGAATAAAAATTGACTCCATGTTGAGCCTGCGTTACTCTTGGTCAGCATCGAGAAGTGAGGTAGGTTGCTAACTAATAGGTAACGCAGGCTCTGGGACGAGATCGAGATGGACGCATGCGCAGAGAACATACCTGTTCATCAAATGGAAAATAGGTGACGTCGATTTTACAGGAACTGGTCAGAAGTACAGGAGCAAGCCATATATTCTGTCCATTAGAGTGAAGCTTGATATGGGTTGAGAACTTATTCAAGCCGTCATTTTCATTATCAGCGCTAAAATGAATAAAAGATACACATTAATCCCGTCGACCCGTAATTATCCCGCAACAATCCCGCGAACATTATTAGCGCTAAAAGCCAAGAAGTAGACTTTGAGAGAACGAATTTTTTTAGACAACTAAATGCCGGGGGATCATCTAACAATTGACATATATCAGAGGGTGATCACTGGTGGTATCTCCTCTACCCCCCTGCGACAAATAATGACAGAACGTCTAAGAACTGATAATAGTGTGGGTAGCACGTTTTGTATCCTTGTGTAGTTGGGTATAAGTTACATTTGGGATTCCTGTGGACCTACTTGTTGTACAGATAGATATCAGGAACCCAGACTTTCTTTGCTTCCACGTTTATTCTGTCGATTCCTCCAAACTTCTCCGGGTTCCACGTTAGAAGTGGATTATTCCATGTCTATTAAAATGAGCAAAATATGAATTACAGTGAGGAAATATTGGTAGAAAAACAACTCTTATGGAAATGAAATTGTTAATTTTTCCCCTACGATCCTGTCTGTCTGTTTGTCTGTCCTCTGTGTCTCATAGGATCTATCAGCCCAAGTCTGTCTGTCTGTCTCATTCCTGTGTCTTTCTGTCTGTCTGCCTGTCTATCTGCCTGTCTGTCTGCCCTCTATATCTCATAGTATTTTTTTAGTCCATGTCTATCTGCCTTTTTACCTTTAAAGCCCACAAAATAACCCCCTCCTTGTGCCTGCCTTTGTCGGTCTTTCTCTCCATCTGTATTTGAAATGATTGCAAACCACCAACATGGCCGCCACATATTCATATTCATCTTTATCTCCTACGACTGTAGATGGTCTCCTTACCTAACCCGGTCATCCATCCCTAGTCCCTTATATATATTTATTTTCTCTTTCTAAGCTAATTTTAAAGGCATCCAATTGTTTTTCCGCCAGAAACTCGCCACAGTATGTGCCGGAAAATCTCCACCAAAAAAGATCCTTCTCGTGAGACCCGCCATTACTAAGCTGACAGACAAGTTCATCAGATTAACGAGATTAACATTTGGGTTTTATTGTCATTAATAAAGATCCAAATCCATGGATTAAATTGAATTGCTTTGCCTCGAGGGTTTGATCCAATACCACAAGGAGCGGTCACCTCGACCTCGACTGAACCAAGAGCCGAACCTCGCACGTGAAATACCACAGGAAACCCAACCTCGAAAAAACTTTTTTCCCTCGCTTTTTTTTTAAGACGTTCTTATTGCTTGTGTATAAACAAGGCATTGGCCAAGAAAAGGAGCAAATAGAAAGGTAGAGGGAAAAGAATTCTCGAATTTTAAAAATATCTTGAAAAAATATATCCTGATAGGAAGCGAGCTTGGGCTACCTGTGGAAATATAGTGACGTTTTTGGACGATTTTCACTAAATTCTTATTCGTTTTACCCCTCTTTTAACAGTTTCTTTGCAATACTTATTATATTGTCTTGTTTTATTTTAGGTATCATTGATATATTTTGATAGCTATATGGGGTAAATATGAACAGATGGATGCATCGTGGTTTCCATACCTGTCTTATCCAGACACTTGTCTGTAGAATCTGTGTTTTCTCGACCTGAAATATATTCATTCAACATATTCATTGTTCATTTCAATACTAGTTGTTTTACTTTTATGGACATATGGACAGGGTGGTGAAGATGTTTTCTGTGATCCGTGATACGGCCTTTTTTGAACCGTGGTTCGCTGAAATCCAAAAAAATTAAGTCCGCGATTCGTGAATTTCCATCCCCCGTCGTGTTGTGTGTTCTGTTTATTTTGAAGACCGTGATTCGTGATTTTGCATTGGTTTTCCTGAATCTTTGTTTCAAGGTTATCCTCTTTTCGTGATTCGTGAATCAACAAAAGAATTCCCTGTTATTCGGCGATCGATACTCTCTCTTCACCACCCTGTATGGAGTGCAGAGTAGCCGCTGTGCAGAGTTAATTATTTATTCTTAAACCGCCATCTCCTGAAGATAGAGCGGAATTTGTGTATGTAAACAGCCAACTCCAAAAACAAAAAAATTTCATGTGTATTAATTTTGAATCTTTTTTTATTTTTACGAAAAAAAAAACCTATAGCAGACTAAAAAATGTATTTTCAAGTACACATGTCGCTTGCACGGTCGCCTCGCTTTATGAGCCCGCGTTCCCTTTTTGTCACCGCTCATGAAACGAATGGCGGCTATATGGGTGAATTCAAGAAAAATATAGATTTTCTCCTATGGGAAATGAAAACTCTTGTCATGCAAAAACATTGCATCGTTACTGTCCTCCAACATGGCTTCCGTAAACGAAACCGATAGAAACAGGTTTGTCTGGTATCTCGATGTTTCATTATCCAATCAGAAATCAGTGTCAATTAAATTTGCCAAAAGTTGTTCATTTCTTGACAGTCCCAAAAGGAGCGTGGGACCTGGGACTGAGAATGACGTCGCGTAATAGACATTTTTACCAATACGGCAGCTATCCTAAATTATGGGATGGCAAGGGGGCAAACGTGAAAATATTTATCAAGCATAGAGTGGCAGGGCAACATTCTCAAATAACTTTACGCTTTGGTGTTTCACATATGGCTCCAACTACCAGCAAATTCAATTGGTTTTTAGATTTGTTTCTCATTGGATAACGTTAATTAAATTATATAAAAAGACTCTGACAGCTGTGCATACTATAAATTTTCCAATATTTGCCCCCTCGGCATCCCATAATGTCTTAATTAAAAGAATAGAATCCAAGATGGCCGCGGTATCGGTAAAAAGGTCTATTGCGGGCAGTTACGCACAAAGCACCGGTTAAGATAAACCCTTTTAAACAATTTTAAGACAATGTTTTTCAATACTTTTATCAGTAAAAATTAATCAACCGGTATTACTTGTACAACATTGACTAAAAGCTTTTTAAAGTTACTTCCTGTGATTCCACTATCACTGAGTTATTACGGTTCATTCGCATCACCTAATCCTTAATCATCCCACGCAAGTTACTCTAACATTCTCAATTTTTATCAATAAATATGTTGGTATCCCAAGATATTATCCTCTGATAAATTTAGAAAACCAGTTTCGAATTCTTTTTTTTTTTAGTGATGATATTGTGATATTATGCTCGGACAGATTTAGATCAACATTATCATTTTGAATTTTTAGCAATAAATATGTTGGTTTCCTCAGAGAGTTTTATTGCTTAAAATTCAAAATGAGTCAGATATCATCCTATGAAAGATTTAGAAAGACCGTCTGGAATTCAAAGAAATAGATTTAAACTAGTACAAATTAAATAACACCATACCTATATAGACAGACGAGCAAGACGATGAAATTTAACTGAAGCTTTTTAAGGTGCGAAATACAACCAACAAAATCGTGCAACTTATCGCGCAACATTGTTGAGTGAATGTTGCTCGTATCACCACCCCGCGCGCAACAAATTTCCATTGTTCAGAGAGTAGAAAGAGCTTCTACTTCTGCAACAAGATAAATGTTGCGCGACAAGTTGCACGATGTTGTTGCTCGTATTTCCGCGCTTTGGACCAGAAAGCACCTATATATTCCTCAACTCACGAATTGATGTTAGAGCGTAAGAGCTTGCTTCGCTAATCCTAAACTAAAAAAAATCTTAATTGACCATAATGCATATTCTGGGCCCAGCATCACTTTGCAAATAATGCACATTTAGAAACATTAAGGTAAAGTAAAAAAATTGAAGGATTTTAGTGAGTTAAGTTAGAGTAAGATTGACTATTAAGAGAATGGTGGATTAGAAAGCTTAGCTTGCGCCCACTCGGTTAAGTTTAAGTCATTTTTTACTTCAGTAATTGTGGAAACGAGTTGGTTTAATCATCATTTTCAGTGTTTTTGGCGAGCAAAATCTTGCGCAATTTTGGTGTAGCATAAACGTCGTCTTACTCACGTTTCTTACTAAAATAGCAACAGCGTTTCCAGAAAAAAACTCCCTTGAACTGTTTTGCTAAGAGCAGGAAATGTTATGCGCGATAATTTAAAGATAGGGAGTACTATTATCTAACATCAGGTTTATCAATGTTTTTTTTTTTTTTGATTATTGAGATATATATGTTCGCTTTTATCACAGTACATACTCATTATACCTTATTATATAGTTTTAAGTGTTTGGAGTATCTTTGTGGCTTTTTAAACATCCGAAATGTACTTCCTAACATGTTAAAACATGATTTTGGCCTCTCATTCTTAGCTTTACGTTAATTAAATTTTAAAATCGTTCGCAAAAGCAATATTGAGTAACCGTTAGACTTTTCCAGACTTTCTTGTCGCAAATGACTTGGTTTACTCCTCCCACTATAGTCTATAGTCTACGTGGTTTTTTGTAAAGGTTAATTCGTTAGGTTATCCTCGTTTATATTTTTAAATAGATTAGTAATGAATGATCTCTCTCGATGGAGACATTGATTTTCACGAAGGATAACAAGAAGGGAAGTCAGTGGAGGCTAAAAGTTACGACTTTTCGATCGCATTTGAGCCAGAAAAATATTTTATGTAACCAAATTGGTGATGATTGTTTTACCATGAAAATCTTAACACTAAATTTTCCCCCTTTTGCAACCCTTAACCCCTTCGTTCGCATCGATCACGAAAGAATTAAATGTCGGTGTTAGTGAAAGCGAGAGGCGGTGAGACAACTGTGTCAACACTGATGAAGACGCAAGCGAAGAGCTTCCTTTTTCAACAAGATCACGAATATACTCCGAAAATAGACGTTCTGGCGGCAATTCAAGACTAGTTTTAGATAAATGATTATCTCAAGTGTTTACAAATGAATCGTATTTTCATAAAACAACTATCAGCTAGCTATAAATATCAAGTTTTAAGTTTTGTAAAGCACATTGAAAAGTAATTCTTTTCCCGCCATTAGAGATGTCAGTGACACGCGCGCTCTGCACTTGGCGCCAAAATGGCTTTTCTAAAAATATTTTCTAGGTAAACAAATCAGTAAAGAAAATGGTTTGAAATTGTAAAAATTTGTATAAACCAATATAATTCGATTAATAAAATACTTTTTCTTGGTAATTCAAATCACATTAAAAAATACGCCAAAATATGTCAGGTTTCAATTTTCCAGACGGACCATTTATGGCCACGTTTTAATTTAGGGGTTTTGTAATTTAATTTCTTCCTTACCAAGTCGACAACTTGATGGATAGTTATTCCCAGTTTTACTGTTACTGCTTCGGTTTTTCTTTTCACCGGTCGAACAACACGAGTGTAGTTGGCAAACAAATGTCGATGTAGTCTGACCTCATCATCATCTATAACGACTAAAAAATAAGGTATAAATATTACATGCTGTTAATACTAATAATATATAATATAAGTGACTTTCAGTCTTTAAATCTTTTGTCTAAAGGGGTTTTAATCACCAGAATACTGCAAAACACGAGCTATTTTTTTAAATTATTTTTTTGAATTTTATTAAAATCATATTTTATTCTCTGTGTTCTCTTCAAGAGCCGATAAACGGCTCATCGAGGAAGATCACACTAAATAATTAATTATTTATAATATTTATGGAGTACTAACAAACTTAACAAAAAATTGAATAAACAAGACAATTATTATAGAAACAAAACAAAGTACGAGTACAAATTCAAAAGAAAATGATAAACAATTTAGCTACACAACACACATCAAGAAGGATTAACTTAGAAATACGCTATAATACACAAAAAAGTCTGATTTACCCTGTATTTACAAATCTTTCAGTATAAAAGGAGCTATTCTAGACTCGGACAGATATAGTAAATTATATTCGACTGAGAGCTGAGATAACTTCACTGATACAAGACAATTACTCAAATTTAGTTCATGTATAAACCCGAAACGTATTCAATATTTAATTTTTTGGGTGACTTTTTTTCTGTTTTGGCGTCGAGCTTTTTTCCTGGCATAACTTAAATAAATAAATACTTCATCTCATAGTTTTCTCTCTGCTTTTATGATTTTGTGGTTTCAAAAAGGACGAAAGCAAACTGAGAATGAAATGTTAAACCTATAACAGAAAAAACCCATAACTCTAACTTCGAAAATGAAACAATAAAATTTTGCATGAAAATTGCACGTTTAAACAATTTAATCCTTCGCACGATGAAGATAATAATAACCTTCGAGTAAAACGTTATTTTATTGTTGATTCTGTACAATTATTTATAATCAATTTGATTAATAACATAAATGTTTCCTCTAGCTTTTACAATTTTCTATCTCTGGCTGAATAACCTTCACAGAGGATTTGCCTTCTGTGTCCCATATTTTTGACTTATTTAGAATTATTCACAAGAGACTAACCTTCGTTTCCAAGGGAATATTTCCCAAGTCTGCAGAATGATATCAAACACAGAAAGAACAAAGTACGAACCATTCTTCCGCCAGATAGTTTTTGATAATACTCTTGTGAAGTTAAGACCAAGCTAAATATTTCATAAACCAGTCTTTCTCCTTTCTAAAGGATACTAAAGGACCGGTGGGTGTCCCTTCTTAATATCGTCTCGGTTAAATAACTGGGTTACGTCTAAAAGTATATCATTACTCGAGTGTCAGATTAAAAAGCATTAATAAAGTAATATAGTGTTGACTGCAAATCTCAGTTAGAGTTTCAGTGTCGTTGCTATAGCCTCGGGGTATATTAGAATCTAAACTAAAAGTCAGTCGTAAGGTGTGACACCGACAACGCTACACTATTTTACCCAGCGTGATGATAGGAAGATGAATAACGTAGGATCTAGGAATCTAGTGGTTCAGTTTTGATTGATAAATGTACGAGAGGTCTAAGCGGATTGTGTTTTCGTGATTCTCATCAGTGCCCGCTTAATTTCAGTGTTAACTCCTTCAAGGATTTATTTTGTGTTAAGTTATGACGTTTAGCGTCAATGTCTAGTACCTGCGTTTCAAGACAAATCCTTTCCGTTTCGTCTTTATCCCACACTGTGGTATCAGGGGTTAAATAACGATTCGCCAAGCATACCAGAACGTACGTGTTGGTAATGCTGCTAGCTAGGTTAGTCGGGCGATCTTGGTTGGCCTAAAAAATATCAATTACGATTTGTTTGTTTGTTTGTTTGTTTACTTGCTTTAAAGGTTTTCAATTTGCTTGTTCGTTGCAATGTTTGTGTATTCTATTTTACCAATTTCTCTGAAGGCTCTAAAATGGTCACCAAGCTTACATCAAAACGTTAAGCAACGCCCTCTTAAGCCTCAAACAATCAACCACGTTCCGTCGAAAACTTGAATAAAGATTATCCAAAGCCCTTCCTTAATGATTTGTTTGTTTTACATTATAGTGAACCTTTGATCTATACCTTCGTCAGTACGGTATGTCTTAGAAAAAGTCCCAAAACACCTCAACCTTTTAACAATTTTTTAATTTTTTCACTTTGACCTTAAACGTTTCCATTATGGCTAAAATGGTCACATTTGTATTACAGGAAATGCGCATACAAGCGACTGTACCTGAGTGTACGTGCATCACGGACTGCATTAACCGAGATTATAGACATATGACAAAGCAGTTATCGCACTAATTGGTTTTTCGTTATCGGAGCAACACACGCAAGATTTTCGCAGTTTTGCACACCATGTGCAAGATGGTACTGGGTGTGGTCTAAACCGAGTTGCAAGATACAAAGATACAAGGATACAAAGATACAGAGATACAAAGATACAGAGATACAGAGATACAGAGATACAGAGATACAGAGATACAGAGATACAGAGATACAGAGATACAGAGATACAGAGATACAGAGATACAGAGATACAGAGATACAGAGATACAGAGATACAGAGATACAGAGATACAGAGATACAGAGACTATACAGAGATACAGAGATACAGAGATACAGAGATACAGAGATACAGAGATACAGAGATACAGAGATACAGAGATACAGAGATACAGAGATACAGAGATACAGAGATACAGAGATACAGAGATACAGAGATACAGAGATACAGAGATACAGAGATACAGAGATACAGAGATACAGAGATACAGAGATACAGAGATACAGAGATACAGAGATACAGAGACTATACAGAGATACAGAGATACAGAGATACAGAGATACAGAGATACGGAGATACGGAGATACAGAGATACAGAGATACAGAGATACAGAGATACAGAGATACAGAGATACAGAGATACAGAGATACAGAGATACAGAGATACAGAGATACAGAGATACAGAGATACAGAGATACAGAGATACAGAGATACAGAGATACAAAGATACAGAGATACAGAGGTGTCGAGTTACTTGTCTCTAATCTAATCTCATATAGCACCTAATGATTAACTCTTGAAAGTTTACACCACTATACCATTGCAAATTATTAATTTGAACAAAGAGCAAAGTCCGTTGATTATTATCTATCATAAAATAACTTTTATTTATTTATGGCGTAAGTTATATTCTACTTTGATATAAAGATCTTTTTAACGATTCTCTAAAACGCGATGCTTAAAGATTGAGAGTAAGATAAAATACTTGCAATTTTTCCCAAATATTTTTACCTAGGTAATTATAAAGAAGAGATTTGCTCAAACATTTGAAAGAGTTCGGGATCCTCAATGAAAATTGAGTATTTCTTGATTAGTGCAAGCAAAATGACGCTGCATATGGCGGTTATCCGTGATCTTGCCGTACTAAATATTCAACTTCAGTGTCGTGCAGATATCAAAGCTTTGCTGGACAAACGGAAGATATTTTAGATCAAAGGTATGTCACGTAGCCGACTTGTGTGTAACGCTATGACTTGGAGACCGACAAGTAACTCGACACCTCTGTATCTTTGTATCTTTGTATCTCTGTATCTTTGTATCTTGTATTTTTGTATCCTTGTATCTTGGTATCTTGCAACTCGGTTTAGACTAAGCCGATGGTACTGAGGTTATCAAATAATCTGGTAAAAGATTAAGATTAAGCTTTTAAGGGAAGAATTGACAAAGCAAAAAGCAGAGAGTCCATCTATTAATTCGTGCAATATGAAGCATTTTCCCGCACGATTGGCAACGGTATGTTGCATGTGAATTAAGGATGGTGTAGTGGTACTGAGTGCACTCGCCTCTCACGTCTGGCCATGGGATCTCAAGTTCGAGTCGCCTAGACTCAGCATCACACATGTGATTAGAGTTTGTTAGGTCTCTCCCTTGATTCGAGGGTTTTTCTACGGGTTCTCTGGTTTTCCTCCCTCCGTAATTTAACCTAACGATCTCAGTGAGGTGGGCGTGCCTTGACTTTGACCAGCCCAGAGGCTGTTTCAGGGTATAGATAAAATTTGAAGGCTTTTTTCAGTTTTGAAAGTTGCAGTGGTTTGTTGCCTGATTCTCTGCATATTACACAAGGTGGTAGTAATTATAAAACCCATTATCAGCGACCAAAATAAAACTGGTAAAGGATCAAAATTAAGCCCTATCATCAAGGTGGTCTAAACGTAATCCCCAACTTATCCAGGAATCCAGTTATCGCATCAAAACTGGCAAAGAATCAAGACATAAGACTCTCCTTAGTGAAAGATCACTTAAGAAAAGCTTAGACCGAGAACCAGTTTATCATATTTCTAGTTTGAACACGAAGGGCTGAATGTAACAATTATGCTCTTGACCTCACAAGAGGACTTGAACAAAACGAGGAATTCAGTACTCAAACAAGGCTGAGGAATGTTTTAAATGTCTTTACTGCGAAATTCCTTACGGTGATGTTATATACAGCAATCTCAAAAAACTAGGTTGGTGAAGGTTTTGTTGCATGTTGCATGTTGCATGTTGCATGTTGCTTAATAAGCTTTGAATGTAATTATATTCATTTAAATGTAAATAATGTCAGCACAGAAGAAAATATGCTGGAAAAACGTGCAGACAAAGTTTGGGAAAATCCCATCTTGTTTTGACCTTTCGCTGCTTTCGTGTCTTGCAATCTTGTTGCAGCTTTGCCGCAATTTTGCGAGAAGTAGAATCGATATCTACTTCTACTAACTTTGTCAGTTATTTGTACCCTAGCTATACCAGAATTCACCACAATTCAGTGTTATCTCAGGAAAAGCAATAAAATTCAGCCGAACCTCACTGAGCCATGGCGGCTTAATGTCGATGACAATGTCGAATTTAAGACCCCCTAGCTTACTGAAACACACTCATGATGTTGTTCAAAAAAACTCGAAAAAGTTAAGGGCGATTAGAGGGATAAAATGGACAAGTTTCAAAAAGTATTCAAGTTCAAATTTCCTCGATATTGAAACCTAGAATTTGAGGCTACAATCTAGTCTAAAAATCTGAGATGGTGAGAGCGTTAACCTCCTTCTAGACCTTCTAGGCCGGCCTTGGACAATAGCGAGAGAGTATTACAAGAATTACGAGGCAGTTTTCTATATTTTCACAGGACAGTAAACAATTGAAGTAATTTATAATCAAATAATATTATTTGAATTATATATTTTGAGATAAATATATTTAGCTAATTTGTCGACCTTGTGCGGGGAGATAGCAACGGTAACTAGGGGAGGGGAGCCATGAATGATATGCTTACCGGACAGTGTCACTTCAAAAATAATCTGTACGCTTCTTTTCTGGAAAATATATGAGTGGGAGTCTCGTACCTCACCGCATGACCTGTGCTTCCGAGGATAAGTTATTACGCTTTGGTAATTTGCCTTGAGATATAGAAAACAACCCTATAGCCTGGGGGGTTATGAAGAACACTCCCGTTTCCTGTGCCTCGAGGGCAATAAAAATGAGGAAAAATAGAACAAAACAAAAGGAAAAGCAAAAAAAAAAAAAAAAAAGTGCCGCCAGGTCCAAACCTCACTTGTCACTAATGCGACCGGGTTTGATCCCACCGGGTTCAGTGTCATATGTGAGTAGAGTTTCTAGTGGATTCTCTCCTGTACTTCGAGGGTTTTTCTCCGTGTTTCCGGTTTTTCCTCCCTAAATTCAAATTCCAATTAGGAAAAAAAAAAAAAAAATGAAAAGAAATGAAAGAAAAACTCGTCGGGTCCAAACCTCTCAAAACAACATTTAATCAACAAATTTGTTATGAGGGAGGGGAGGGACAGTCACAATTTGATTCTTTCTTGTAACCTCCCCCTCCCCCTAATGTAAAATGTCCAAAAATGTCCTAAACCTCAATATTCCTCAATATAGTTACAAACTTTTCCTTCTTATTCACTCATCTGTGTTTTTCTCGAATATTACAAGTTCTGGGTTACATGCGCACGTTTCTTTTACCTGCGCACAATATGAGTAAAACTTGAAAAGAACAGGGAACCCAACACGTAATTTTCCAAAAACACAGGCAGCCCAAAAATTGCCAAGTTGAATCCAATAGCAAAGGAAGCTGCTATACAGAGCTATACAAGAAGAAATGCCGGGTGCTAAAAAAAGGACGAATACTATTTTCGTGCTCAGAAAATTGAAGGAAAAATAAGCGGACAATTATCAAAGACACCGAAGATTTGTAAATCTGTAAAATTTTCTTCACTTTCGCTAGCAAAACAACACTAATTTTTACCAAATCACTTACCTGCAGTGGTTTTCTTTTTCCTTCTTCTTTTACTCCATTAGAATACTGTTTATTTACTAAAACAAAGATTTGCAGAAAGAGTTTGTCATCCTTTCGTGAAGTTTGCATGTGTTTTCAACTCGCTTGATTGTGAGATAGAGCCCGCATTTCTTTTGGTCAGCATCAGCGAGAATCGAGGAGCTCTGGGGAAGATTGTCCTATCCCCCCCCCCCCCCCCCCCCCCCCACACACAAATTTTTTTCTTCTTCTCTAATTTCATTCTACAAGTCTTGGTTTCTTTTTTGAAGATTTTTCTGCTGCGTCAAGAGTATTTTTATCGGATTGGATTAGGATTTTTTTTGCAGAGCAGAACTGGTACCAGTAACTTCCATGGCACAGGAAAAAAACACGAACTTCAAGAATCGCCTTTTTATTTAGAAAAAGTTAAGGAATAAAATATTTCCGTAAAATCTTTCGAATTCTTTAACTTCACGCTTAAGACAGCGGAAGATAGGGGCGCGAAGTCCAAATTTATACACCGGATTTTGATTTCCGGTTACAACATCTCACGCGCGCGACCGGAAATCCTTGTTGTTCACTCAGGGAAAAACCCTGAAAGGTTCGAAGCTTCGAGAAGCTTCTTAGACAAAGAAATTGGTAAACAGTTTGGTGCTCTTGTTAGTTTCTTACAGCCAGTTGACACGGAATGTTCAGCTCACAGGACTAACTCACGCTCAACTATGGCGGAAAAAAATTACTACTCGACTCTGAATGTTCCCTGTTCAGCAACATCAGAAGAAATCAAACAAGCTTACAGAATTTTGGCGTTTAAATTTCATCCAGATAAAAACAAGGAGCCAGAAGCCGAGGAAAGGTTCAAAGAGATTGTCGAAGCTTACGCAATTTTGAACGATGATGAAAAACGCAATCAGTACGACCGTTCGAGAGAGGAGAGAATTTTTTACACAAGTTCCAAAAAGACGAGTGAAAAGTACGGTGGACCAGATATTTCGTTTGAAGGACCAAGGTTCAACACTACAAGGCCTACCTTCGAAAACCCGGACACTGGTAAAACATTTATTGACCATTTTTTTGAAGATATTTTGGACGATGAGGACTATCTAACAGAAAAGATAAATGACCTTCTATCCGTCCACGGCTCAGATCGTTGTAATCCAAGAAAGACTCGCCCCTTCAGTGAAGAACAGTTCTTCAACGATGTTCCGAATACGCCGAATAAGAAATTCAAGAGACAAGATCCCGCGGTAGAAGAAGACTTATTATTAAGCCTCGAAGAATTGTTTACAGGGGCCCTAAAGAAACTTAAAATATCTAGAAAAGTTTATAACCAGTTTGGAAACTATACAATCGAGGAAAAAATCATTGAAGTCAGTATAATGCCAGGATGGAAAGAAGGAACAAATATTACATTTCCCAACGAGGGGGACAGAAAACCCGGAGTACAACCAGCAGATGTTGTCTTCAAATTAAAAGACAAGACACACAGACACTTTACTAGAGATAGTGAGAATAATTTAATATATTGGTGTAAGATGTCTTTACGCGATGCCTTAGTTGGCGCGAGTGTTGAAATCCCAACAATAGACGGGAAAACTTTACGTATAAACCACGACAAAATCGTTCAACCAGGAACTCAAAAACTAATCAAAGGAGAAGGACTTCCACGACCAAAAAATCCCTCAACAAGAGCAGATTTGATCATAAAATACGACATATTTTTCCCTAATTATCTTTCTCCACACCAAAGACAAGTTATTATTGATTCTCTGCCAAGATAGAAACCTGGGTCAATTCTAGAACCTTCTTTGTAAATAGCGAGCAACGGCGACTGAGGGGAAGTCACGCGTTTCATAGCTTGTATGCTTGCCGTAATTGTTTGTATTTAGATATGCCACGTGTATTGACATGAATTGACAATTAAAAGTATTCTTATTGTTGTGTAATCCTTTGATTTATTGTACTGGGAAGGTACTAGAAAATTATCAGGATTTCCCCACCGAAAAAAAGCGTCGTTTCATAACACAAGTTCATCTTCAAATTTTGTTGTTATTATTCCAAATACCAAACCTTAGAGCCATATCCTAAGAAGTCATGCCTTTATAAAGAATTGAAATTAAATTTTAATAAAAAAGAAACAAACGATAAAAGTAAAATTATGTGAAAAACATTTAGTCGACGAGTGTGAGTGGATAGATTGGGAACAAAGAAAACAAGGTCAAGGTTTTTTCAAAATATTGCAGTCCATTAAAAATATGATTTATTTGTATACCTGTTCTGACATATGCATTGGATGATGTTTTTAGATAAGTGGATGTTATACGTAAAGATCGTGGCGTCTCTTCCCATGTTAGTCATCACCAGTGATCGTCGGGAATGCCAGAGAATGAGCTAGACGGCCAAGCGACAAAGAATAAAAACATCCTTTGATTTATTAATGAAGTTGTTATTGAGCCAGGTGCTGTCAAAGTCGCTCATTCGTCAGCTTTTTCTCATTCAGCATCTTTTTTTATACACAGAAATACTACCATTCCCCCGTTTTATGCTATTTTTAGATCTTTAGTCATTGCGCATGCGTGATAAAAGTCGTGCAAACTGTCACGATCCAAAACGGGTTAGTGCCCAGGGCTACTCGATTTAAGCGTGGGTGGAGACGGGAAAAAAATATAATATAAATTTTGAAACATGAAATATAAAGAATTGCAAAGTTCAAGGTTATTACGAGAGAGAATTGGAGATATTAAAATCCGGCAGAAGGTTTTCCTCGGGGCATTTTGAAGCCGGCGCCACTCTCGAAAGGTAGAAAACCAGAGTGCCCATCGAGGGACACTCTCGGGCACTACCTTCAAACCGAGGCTTGCTAACTAAACGGCGCGGAGTACGATTCTCTTTTTCGGTCAAATAATTCGTAAATACATATCAGTACAAATCCTGGTACTATAAAGATGTTGTTTTATGACCTCTTTGTCATTCACTAGTATCGGTTTTTTCGTTTCCTGTACTGACATTTAATATGCTAATGAAACAAAAAAGAATAATATATAAAATGTAGCCAATGATCTGCTGAAGTGAGAGAGAAAAAAGCTTTTTTAAATGCACTTAATATTTAAAGAAATTTAGCTGATATTTTCTTGGACCAAGAGACCATTGGCTTTTTTTGAGGCTCAAAAAAGCCCATACTATCCCAATAAAAGGAAAATGGGATAAGTGAATGGAAGACAATCATGACGACCTAACTTCAGAATGATTAAAAAAGGCTGATATCAGGGGATTTAGAAAGAAAAATAAAAGATACTAAAAAAGTCGACGAAAATCATTAATTAAGAAATTTTGACTCGAAGTATCAATTATTGTGACCCGTAAAAAGTTTGCAACGCGTGGTCTGGTCAGCGGGAGTCTTCATCAACATGGGATTCATGCTGTTTTTGGCAGGCTAAGAACACGCTCATAGAAACACGCCTGCAAGCAAAAACAAGAACAAACCGCTCATTTTTATCGGAGGGAAGGGTGGGTGGGTGAAAAATGTGGGGGTCTAGCAGAGCTATCAAAATGTTGGAAATAAACATGGGGCCCCAAAAAATTGGCATACTAATCATGAGGGTCGTTGGGAAAAAACTGCATCTTGCTATTTTCTCACCCATCCCCCCTTCAAATGGCATGGCCATTTTGGTGTTGAGAATTTTCCATTAAATTTCTGGTAAATGATAGGCGGACAGTTTTTGGCCACGAAAGATCGAGAAAACAAAAGATCAAAAACTTTGATCATTCTCTCGAATTTTCAACCTGTATTTCTTAGCTTGTCAGAAAAACTGATATCTGCTATTTTTTCTCCATAACGATTTTTACATTATTTATCAACTCCTAGGGAACCTTATAGATATCTCTAAGGTTTGAGGTAGTAAATTTTTCAGAAAATAATAACAATCATTAAAAAAGAGGAGATAGAAAAAATAATTGCAAAAATTCAAAAGCACTTGAAATAGTGACCGGCTGTCAATTTCTATTATATAGCTTCTTGATGCAATTCCTATATTCCTGGGTAGAAAAAGGATCTAGATGAAGAGGAAAAGCGTAAAGTAAGATTAAACTTTGATAGTTCTAGAAATAGTCAGACATAAATTCGTAACTATGGAAGTGCTAAATATAAACTCTTTTCATGAATTCTTTTCCAATTTTAATGGAATACAGATGTTTTAGAATGATGTTCAATTGGCCAAAAGCCTCAAGCTAGTAGCGTCTCGGTTGTCATAGCAACAATTAAGATGTCGTGTCATGGAGCACGATTTTTTTCTAAAGCTGCATGAAATGTTTCTAGTTGCTTCTCTGGCTTTTACTAGAACATCGATTGGAATTAGGTTCTGATAAGTCATAAAAAGAAAATGGTTCAACACTGTTTACCTCACATTATGGATTGTCATCAGCAGCAACGGCAGCATCATCATCATTAGTCTTATCATATTATATTATTATTATTATTGTTATTATTATCACCTTGTTTATAACCTTGGGATTCATATTCCATACATAGACCTCAACTTGAAATACAAAACATTGTAAATATTGAAGACCTAGCCTGAATAGAGGCTTTGCACTATCACATGATGGCAGCCATGACAGGAGGTAGGAACAATAGTCTTTCCCCTGTGAAACTGAATTCTTTCTCATGTAAATCATATTAGACCAGATTCAATTGTTCCTGCCTCCTGTCATGGCTGCCATCACGTGATGGTGCAAAGCCTCTATATATAGCTATTCAGTGACATTTCGAAAGTGGTCACAGAAACCCAAGGTCTTTCTAATAGGTAAGCTTATAACTCCTGCATAAACTTGTGTCACAACTACATAAGTTGAATGGGACAGCACAACAGTTTATAATCTTCAAGGTTTTTATTATCCCTTTATGTACAAATATAATGTAATTTTTTCTGTCAAATATTTAGATTAAACAGTAACCAATACACAGTAAAGTGATTAGTCTAAATTCTTCAATGTATAGAATGTTAGTTTATCGTGAATTTGGCCAAATAAGAAGAACATCTTGTAAGCCTAAAATCCTCAATTTCTATTCGTAAATATATACTATTTACACTGTCTAAACACAAGTATATATCAAATCAAATAATTCCTTGGTGTTGAAATATGATTTTAAAATTCTTTTCTGCATTGACATGAAGCACTGTGAATATTAAATTATTTTCAAGGAGGGAGATTTTACATGATATAAAAACATGTTGGAGTATCTTAGTAGACTATAAGACAGTTGGTTTTTGGGGTGTTCTTCGAGACATGATACCACAGTAATCACACATATATAATCTGTTCTATCTTTAGAAGGAAAATTTTCAAAATATTCTAAATAAATCTGCCTATTAACACTTAATGCCGGTTTAAATGGCATGATTTTTCCTCACAAACTGTCACGTACAACATGATATATGCCAAGTCTTAGCTTTCATTTACAGTTGTAAGCAAGTTGTATACACTGCTTTCTTACAACCCAGGAAGCATTCCAATTTGGTTAATTTGCATGAAATTTGAGGGGCACTTTGCATTAATTAACACGATAGTTTTCATGTGCGGTGAAGGATAACAAGCCATAATATTTAGGCAAAGTGACCCTCAAAGTTGAGAATAAGAAACCAGTGAATACTCAATCTAACGAAGCAATTTGTGTTGTCAGAATGTTGTATAGAATAGTCGTGAGGAAAAATCATGCTGTTTAAATCGGCCTTTATGTCTACACCTTAAAATTTTCCAGGTGCAAAGGGACTTGAAGTCCATACATGCATTAGAACCATTTTGGCTCATAAAAAATATAATTTATTCTCGTATCAAGCAGATTTTGTACTGTGCCACTTAATGTTTTCCACTTCCAGACCATGCCACATTCCCTTGAGTATTATATCTCTGTTTAGAGTTCATGCCCAAAACAACACAAAAATAATGTGTGATTTTGAATTTAAGTAATAAACTTTTCTTGGATGGTTGGAAGTGGAGAAATCTGCACACAAAAGTAGGTAAGTTGTTCATTTTGCAATTAAACTGAAAAGTTCAATCGCAAACAGACTCGGGAATGTAATGCAATCCAAAACCTATACCTCCCTTGATGGTAGTCTCGACCTTGCACAAAATCTGCTCTATAGCTACGCACTTGAAATAAAGTTTATTCAAATTTAATAAAGATGTTTGGAAACTCCCTTTCAGAAAGGTAAAGTTGCTAAAAATTCTTTTTGTTCATTGGATAAATTTGTTGGGAAAGCTACATCAAATGCAACAATCATATCGGCTCTTTTGCCATTTAATTTAGGAACTGGAAGTCCTTCTCCTGGTATTCTTTTCTGAGTTCCTGGTTGAATGACCTCATTAACTTGAATAGATAATACTCTTCCATCAATTGTTGGTACATTAACCATACATCCAACGAGGGCTTCTCGTAAAGTCAGTTTCGCTAGGTATAATAAGTTATTATCTGAATCTCTTTTGAAAAATTGATGGGGTTTGTCTGCTATGACAAACACAATGTCTGCTGCGATAACTCCTGGTTTCATGTCTCCTTCTTGAGGGAATGTCACTTTTGTCCCTGCTTTCCAGCCTGGCTTGATATCGATTTGAAGAATCTTTTCTTCCTGTATATACGTATTTTGTGTTAATACCTGATGGTTTATCTTAAGTTTCTTAACATATCCCGTATATAATTCTTCTAGTGTCATTGGCAACAATTGTTCAATAGGTGGATCTTGCGTTAGTGTTGTTTCAGGCTTTGTAAATGTGTCGGGACCAGGAGCAAAATTGAAGCCTTCAGTGCCGAAATTTTTCCAGCCACCAGACGAAGAGGATGACGAATGAGATTGAAATACTTTTGAGAAATTGCAGGACTCTCCGAGACCATCGAAGAAGAAGTAGTCAAATTCTAGAAAAAAATGAAAAAATAAAGATAATTAATTACAAGTTTAACAGACTAGGAAAATCACTGACATGTCACATTCTGCATATGCAAATAAATATACAAATGTGCCACTCACTCGCTCACTCACTAAGCTGTTAGCAGGCCCTAAAAAGTGGCATGACTAAGATTGGAAAATATAAGTACTAGCCGTATGGGAAAAGAAAAAAAGTGTTAGATCTATAGCCCTACCTACCTCCCCCTCTGCAGTTCCTGGTTAGCAGATCTATATTTAAACATTATCTTTCCTCTAGCTTATGTCATCTACTTACGAATATTACACGAAACTTCCTTTCAGATGTTGTACAAATAAGAAGTTCTTGTTTATATTAACTCTTATTTCCTCTAGCTTATATCATCTGCTTACGAATATTACACAAAATTTCCTTTCAGATGTTGTGCAAATATGAAGTTCTTGTTTATATTAACTTTTAGTTCTTAAATTCTGTAGCAAATATATTTTTTAGTCTGTGTGAAATGTGAGAAATGAAAAATATTTTTCTTTTGTTTAGAAAGTTATATTTGCAGTTATTTTAATATCAACTACTACAAAATGGTTAAGAAAAGATTTTTTGTTAGCAAAAAGGTCTGAATATTTCATAAGTTTATAACCCAGCCAAATACTATTGGCCAGAAATAGACTTTCTGCTACTTTCTCAAAAATATTTTCAAATAACATTTAATTTAGTTAACTGCTTGATTTAATTTGTAAAAGACATATGGCAGAGCTTTTTGTAAATGGAATTGTCTTGCTTACAACCCGTGGATAGTAGGCCACGGGGTGCAATTCGGCTAGTGTCATGCAATATGAGTAAATAAAGATTCTAGAAGTGACTCGAAGCGTAGAAAGTGTTCTAAGATATTAACAATGGGATAGAAATAAATATACAATGCCACGTGAATTCGTTTGAGCGAAACAAGGAATAGGAGTTCGTATTACCTATCTAACTTTGTTTTTAGAGCCGTACAAAATTCAAGGGAAATGACAATGTGTTTGTGGTTGTTGCACAAATTTTTTGTTAGTGATTCTTTACTCTACAAAATTGATAAATTCGCCCTGAATGGTTAATAATCTTAAGAGATGTCACAGACATCCAAACACCAACATATATATACGCTCTTCAGCTAATAAATACGTAATCTGGTAAAAATAGGTAAAATGGAAGAAATAGTTGACATTGCGGCAACTTGTCAATTTAATAAGGGTAGGTTTGCGTAAGAAATTCCCGGTAATACCCTATGCTCTGGGGAGAACTAGGAGTCTATAGGATGTGATATTTGGCGAATAAGAACATTACATACCTTTAAAGGGATCTTCATCGCCAAATACTTCGCGGAAGACTTTCATCGGATCCACAAAAGGGAATCCACGATTTTCAAAGTTGCCAGTCAATCCTTCTTCGCCCCACATGTCGAAAATTTCTCTTTTATTCGGGTCAGTAAGGACCTTGTACGCTTCTGATACCAACTTGAACTTTTCTTCAGCTCCTTGGTTTTTGTTTTTATCCGGGTGAAAAATCCTCGCTTGTTTCTTGTACGCTTTCTTGATATCTTCAGTCGAGGCGTTTCGAGGTACGCCAAGGACGGCGTAAAAATCGCGACCCATTTTGAATCAAATAAACCTCTAGTACAGAGGAATACTGAGTCTAGTTCACGGTGAAGTTGACTTGGTGTTTCGATAGGTTTAGGATTGCGATCTAGAGCGAGGAGAAGATGATAAAATTAGGTGGCATATCTTGTTTGTCCGTTGTGTCGCTGAACATACATAAACCTGATGAACGTGTGATCCATTTTCTCTTACATTCGAATCTTCCAGAACTACATGCCATATAAGGAAACACAAAAACAATATGCTTCAGGGGACCCCACGGAACACAATTTATCTCCTCAAAAAAAATCCAAATTTTAAAACATTCTAACACTCTATACTAAACTTAAAGTCTTTAAATTTAAGACATAAGAATATCTATAAAGATTTTTATTTGTTGGAGTGTAAAATAAGATTATTTTTCCCAGAGAGAAGAAGTTGTATTCAGTACTACCCGGTGGGAATAGTTTTTGTGCTGACAAAGTTGATATCCATGGGTGAGGGGACGGGTTTGTTGTTGGAAGCTTCTCGATCGCTGCGATTGTGTTATCGAGAAATTCCTTTTTCAAAACATCTTTTTCTTCTACCGATCGCCGAATTTCTCGATACTCAAAGGTCCTAGTGGTTCGGGAACTTCAATTCTATACTTTTTGACTATTTTTCTAGATATTTTCTATGGTCTGTCGATGATTTTTGATGGAGAGTAGGTTTGGGTTGAACAGGAAAGACCGCCATTAAATGCAATGGAGAGGAGACGAGATGATACAGGAAGACAACCACAATTTACCGAGTCTCAGTACGAGATTCCATCATGGCAAACACCCTGGAGCAAGCCATGGTATCAAAGAAACGATAGTTCAAGCAGTGAAAGCGAAAAACCGAGAACATTCGAATACAATTCACGAGGTCATTTGGTCGATTGTAATTGTAGTATCTGTGAAGAAGACTTAGAAAAAGCCTTTTCTCCTCAATCAAATACAAACCAGAAAACTTTATTTGATATTCCAAAAGATAGGCGAAAAGAAATTGATATACAGCAACTAGATGACGAGGAAAATGGCGCTAGCGAGGAAGGATCGACCTCTGCTAGACCGCAGAATTCAAAAGGTTTGAATTTCAGTGCGTCTGGAAGCCGTTCTGACGCTCCAAAACGTGTGTATATGTTCTCTGAATTAGCTGAAGTTACTCAAACGACGACGTCTGATGGAGGAAATTCTGAACCTAGGTCATCAAATGCGTCAATAAGTGGTCAACAAGATCGGGGTGTTACGTCTATGCACCCATCCAATAATGGTAATGGTAGTGGTACGAATAGTGGTAGCACCCACGACTCGCTGATGGAGGGTTTTGGAAAATTCACTGCAATTCAAGCTATTTCTGCTCAAAATAATGATATACAAGAACGAGTTCGTAACTATCGAGGAACATCTCATACTCAGGATTACAGGACTATGAAAACTTTGCTGGAAACTTTGTTAAGAGAAATTAATAGAATTAACTCTTCAGTTGAATGGATTGCCACTACTAAAGCCATTGCTTTAGAAGCGATCCAAAAAACATTACAAACCCTTGAACAAAAGGTAAAAGAGGCTGAATCCTAAACAGCATATAAATTCATATTTTTATAACCTTTCTATGGTGAAAAAATGTGTTTCTCCTGTAGGATTGGATAGCTTTGCTAAGCGAGTTATTGTACAATTTAGTATAAATTTACTTTTTGAAATAAAACTAGACCATAAAAAATTCTTCTGATTACAAATTTTTGTAGTTTTTTGAATACGTTGCTCTTAGACTAATGAAATATTCTATACATGCCATAGCCTAAATCTAAGACATACCGCCCTTTGGCCCAATAATAGTAGCCTTCACAATAACCCTACTATTCTTGGAAAAAATCCGAAGCCTTTTTTCTTACAGTTTATTGAAAAATATTGATCAAAAAAATGAGTTTCGCCAGGATAAAAATGACCCCCTGCTTTAATCGTATATTAAGATGTGTTGTAAAATAAAATAACTGAGGCTATCAAAATAAAAAATTCCAAATTTCAGCAAAATTCAAGTTGAAGTTTAAATTTAGAATCTTCCAAAAATAAGCCATCTTAAACCTCTAAAATTCATTTTCGTTTTGATCAAGTTTTTGCTGTAACCAAGATGTAGAACGTCTCACCAACAAAATAGCAATAACGACAATAACGACAATATATTACATCAAAATTAGATTAATTGGTGTTATGACGTCAAAGATGTGACGTACTTTGTGTCATCATAATGAGTTTTACGTTGGCTTTCCTGCTCTTAGATGAATGGGTTGGCTCTAAGCAACGCTATAACTGACGATTTTGCTACGAATTGAGATACAAATAGAAATGAAAGCCGGTAGCACAATATTTGATAACTGGCATAAGTTGTAGGCGGTGAATTTCCCAACAGTACCACGTTGTAATACATATATAATGATTTATGATTTATATATAGTGCCCTTTCTATATGTATATAATCAAAGGAGCTTTACATATATGATTGCCATAATGGCTGACCCAGTTTAATTGCCATAATTCATTCGAAGAATCTATTCAAAAAATGCCGATAATATCCATGTTAAATTCAATTATATTCAAAATGTAGCCGGATATCGAAGTTATTTTGAATATATTCGTCTGCTTTCTCATTAACTAAAAGAATCGATGATTTTAAAAATAACCAAACTACTCAAAGAGAACTTGAAAACTAAGTTCGCAGTACACTGACTAAAAACAGCTTTTTCTGTATGAGAAACATAAAAAAAGAAAGGCGAATTTTGTCAATACTTGGCTCCTTTCACACAGCTTATCTTTATACGTACTAAAGCTAGGATTAAACACATGTCAGTTCAACAAGCGTTAAGAAATTTGCTTAAATTATAATTCATGTGATAGTGCTGGTTACGTACGTTATTTAGAAAAGAGAGTCAAGATATTATCATAGTTTCAACTTTACGCGTATTCTAATAATATTACCTGTGAGAAAAAAACTTGCTTTAACTCCAAAATGACCAGAGAAGCCGACTGCTTATAATTTTACTTGTCGAGATCAACAATCAATATTGAACATTTCGATATTAATTTTCAGTTTCAGAAAGATGTGATTCATGATTTGAGCTGAAGCCTGAGGCGAAGCTAGTAGAAAAAAATGACGTCATGAGCACGCCCTGAGATATTATTATCGGTGAAAACAAAGCTTTGTATTAATATATAGATAAATAAATAATTCATATTTGAAGTGATTACTGTGTATATTGACTTACATGTTAAACAGTGCTAACTTAACTCCCTCGTCACACTTTTTCATCAACGTAAATCAATTTTTTCTATTCTTGTCGCTGAAGTCTAGAACTTTATACGTATTTTTTTACGTTTTCCACTAGAATAATATTTTCTTTTATCAAGAGAGCGTAAATATTTATGCTCTCTTGCTTGATTACTATCTTTGGAGTGGATGAAAATTATACCAACGCATTTCCAGTGTCACAGTCTACTACCTAACATAAGCTGCGCTACGTGTTCATATATTCAAAGAGAAGTCTCTGGTCTCCTAAATGTCTACGTATCGACGATTTCGTGAAGTTGAACTTCGAATTCAAGATGAATAATTATTTAATTTGTTGTGTTTCAAGATTGCAACTCTCTGAGCTGTAACTGCACTGTTAAGTAACAAACGCGTAGGATGATAAGTGTACGATGTATGTATGTGTGCGTGCTCACGGTCTACAGGATAAGTACTCACGCATTCCGGCCGCCCCTAGATGTGCATCAAATAGCAGATATAATGTGACCATTGTTTACAAATGATCCAAATTGGTTTCTAGAACTTCGCACGCGTGACTCAGCAAAATATTGAGCTAGAAACAAATTGTTATCAAAATATTATAAACTGTAGCTTTATTTAGCAATTGAGTAAAAAATCAAACGCGAGGGATTTCTTTTCTTTCTTTCTTTCTTTCTTTCTTTCTTTCTTTCTTTCTTTCTTTCTTTCTTTCTTTCTTTCTTTCTTTCTTTCTTTCTTTCTTTCTTTCTTTCTTTCTTTCTTTCTTTCTTTCTTTCTTTCTTTCTTTCTTTCTTTCTTTCTTTCTTTCTTTCTTTCTTTCTTTCTTTCTTTCTTTCTTTCTTTCTTTCTTTCTTTCTTTCTTTCTTTCTTTCTTTCTTTCTTTCTTTCTTTCTTTCTTTCTTTCTTTCTTTCTTTCTTTCTTTCTTTCTTCCTTCCTTCCTTCCTTCCATTCTTTCTTTCTTCCTTCCTTTCTTTCTTTTTCTCTCTCTTTCTTCCTTACACTTAAATAATTTCCTTCTTCATAACATTCAAAAATTCGACAATTAGCGTCGTAGTACCTAGTCCTGTCGGCTCCTACGCCTATGTTATATAATCTATCTACTTCACGTACGAGTCTCATTGTGACAAAGACCTAAACTCACCATAACAAGTTGGACCGCCTTGAGGCATCCAACAAGCTGAAAGGAACCTACAACCTTTCTAGAATTAGCTCCCAAATAGTACGTTGATTGTCATTTAAATTCACTAAAACTAATGTACCAGATGGTATACTTTAATAATCAATAACCGAGGGCGTTATTTGAATGTTATTAACTTAAAGTTAGCCGAAAACAATTATTAATTATTTGTTCTAGAAATATGATCAGAGAATAGGGCAGTTTTGTTGCATGATAAACGGCGCAAATCGTTCTCGTGCTATCTTTGATATTTTTCGACAAGAAAAAATATTCTGGTCTGACTAACTAAGAAAACATGGAATAAAAAAATGATATCCCTAATATTGCATGTAAACGATCGTCTCGTCACTCATCGAGCCGCATACTCAAGATCTAAAACGCAAGTTGTAAGCACTCAATTCTATCGAAACTTTAAGTACATAACCTATGTCGATTTGTAGATCGAGTCTAGATTTGCAGATTTCTTCTTTGGGAAGATATTTTTCGATATTCTGGTATCTTTATGGCAGGGTGTAATTTTGTTTTCAAAAATCATAAAATGTCGGTTATTTTACGGTGTACAATAAGAGATAGTTTACGTATAGTCAGTCATATACCATTTACTAGAAACGAGGCCAAACATTTTTTCGATTTGGCCCAATTTAGAGGGGAGGGGTGGGTGGATGCTCGGTACCATATACCTCTACCACCCCTATCCATCGTAGCAATGAATAAGCTGTCTGTTTCAAGGTATGGTATAAGACGTATTTCTGTGAGAAAAAGACACTATGGACCCTGAAATCGGGTATATATACCTTCGTATCTGGGATGATTCTCATGTTTTATACACCGATGTAATACTAGCTTAAATTCGTGTTCTCGTTTTGCCGGTATACCCAATTTACTGTCTTTCAAATATATTTTCTATTAGGAAGGCCTAGTGATATGGTAATGAGTCCAGCTCAAAGAGACGCGCGGTTGGTGTGGAAACATATGGCATAGATGCGACACTAAAAAGGCTTCCCTAGTGAGGCATTCTGATTGGCTAGCGAGCATTCCATGCCTTTTTGTACGACTGGAAGCCAATTAAAAGACTTCTAAAAGACTTCATCTCATTTATGCGAAAATCTGCTGCAACAAAGCTCTTTTCTTTCAATACTTAGTCGAGAACTCACAAAGATTCTACTAGAAAATTAGTCTATCAGACAAGACTTAAATTATTAATATGCTTGCTGTTACCGATTAAAAAAACTCTACTTGCCACGTGGACTAAGGACGCTAAAGAAGGCTCTCGAAGGATGAGAGCGCATTATCAAAGGAAAAAAAAACGTCTTCCTTTTATCGCCAGCTTGAGGCAAGTTAGACGTTTTAAGGTAACGATATGATTGTTTATCTGCATGGTTTCTGATTTCCTGTCTTTTTCGCTTTGCGCGTTGATTTCCTGGCTTCAATTTGAATATTTCCTGATTTCCATTTGAATCTTAAATAGTATTGTTGCTGAACTTTCTTTCTTTCTTTTTTATTGAGTAGATACGATAACGGAAGCAGTATGTGAAAATGTTGCTTAATGACATATTTAGGAAACAAAACCACTTGCATGAAAAAAATTTGAGTTTCTCGGATTTTTCTCCAGCCTCATTAGCATTTGCATTATCCGTTATCAAAAGCATGAAAGCTGAAAGTTCACACTTTACAGATGATACGTCGATGCGATAAAATTGACAACAGCAATGAGCTTTCTACGTAAGTTTCGGCAGTTCAATGGGTTTCCGCAAACAGCTTACAGGCTCCAGAGCACTGGTTTTTCAGCAGTTTATTGGGTTCCTGCAAACAGCTTACAGGTTCCATAGCACTGGTTTTTCAGCAGTTTATTGGGTTCCTGCAAACAGGTTACAGGTTTCATAGCACTGGTTTTTCAGCAGTTTATTGGGTTCCTGCAAACAGGCCTTAGCAGGTCATTGGCTCCCTCAAAGACCAGGAATTTGCCCTTCTAGCCTCCTCAGGCTTCCCACAGAGGAGATATATTTTGCAAACTGAGCAATAGCGTACTTTGAACCGAGAAAGTTTTATGTGCGAGGCGAACACATTTTTTTCCTCGTTAATAAAACTCACATATTTTGTCTAGTTTATAAAAGAATCACCTCTACAAGACAGTCAATTTTTAAAATTCGCTTCACTCTCATGGTAAGGTATCTCTTCTGCGCCGGGTGAATTCGGTTACGAATGACTTTTAAAAGCCCTTTTATTTGAATTGCACCAATTATCCACCCACGCTTATATTCCCATTCCTTTATAAACATATTGATATATATATGCATATATAGCGTCATATTTATGTTCCAAAACCACAATATCGAGAAACAATTTGGTCGAAGTTAATAACAGACATGAAAGTTTTATGAGCAGATTCACTGTTGATCTTGGAGAGCTTAAGTTTCAAAGGGAATAATACTTACGAGGTGGTTTGCACAAGAGATGACTTGAAGATCTTTTCTCTCGTTGTTTGTCTGTCTCTATCTGTGTGTTATGTTCTGTTGTATTTGGAATGGAGCAAAATTAAAGTGATTTTGACTGGTTTTAACCGGTAAAGGGAACTTCTAGAAAGCATATTTATATTCCATTAGTGATTGGGTTCTGTCTGATGAACAGACAAAGCATGATAGCAGAGGAGCGCATGCGCAGACAAAGAAGCATAATTTAACAGCAGGTGAGCGCATCGCGGCGTGCCTCGCTAATGACCAACCGATTTTCTAGAGCATTCGCATTGACATTGTTCTTGAAATAAGCGTTCACAAACAGTTTTAAATCTATCATCATGGGAAACGAGATGAATTAACAAATGAAGGAATAGTTTTAATATATCAAAGATGTAAAGTTACTAATGAAAATAAGAACAAAGGTGAGAAAACTGGAAAGACTTTTAAAATTTGCGGGAAAAGTAAAGTTTTTTCGGTGGTATTTTTCTCGTTTTTCTTTTCGTCAGAAAGCAATCAAAGGAAAAGAATTAATGAAAGAATTGATTTAATAAAGAAAGAAAAGTTATTGCATGACAGAATAAATGAATGAATGATGTAGATTTAGAAAAAAGAAGGTAGGAAAGAAATAATATTTAAAGCTTGAAAAACGAACGAACGAGCAAACGAATAAATGAATGAATGAATGAATGAATGAATGAACGAATGAGAGGTTTAATGAAATATAGCTAAAAAGAAAAAAAATGTAAAACAACGAATAGCGTTATAGAATAAATCATAAATAAAGTGAATAAACGCGAAGGAAAATAATTAATGATCTGCAAGAAGATTAAAAGGAACAACATCACAAAATAAAACAAAAATTGATTAAAAAAGAGATTTAAAATACGAATACAAAATATCGGCCAACAGTCTAACCTCTTGGAACAAACAAAGAATCGATATTTAATTAATAACAAAATAATTTGAATATTTAAGTTTTTCGTGAACTCTTTCGAGCTTGGGTCAAATGGTTTAGGACCAGGAACGGCTCAAATCTAGTCTTCCACGAACTCTAAGGGGTCTGTAAATAATCTTAAATCTACTGAAACAGTGAGAAAAAGCGTGGATGCCCCTTTCATTGTTCTCGCCCTCAGACAATAATAGTAAGAGTATTTGGAAACCAAAATGTAGGTAAGAAAGAAGTGATTATGTGGTACCACCACAACAATAATTCAAAAGAACTTTCTAGAGCTGCCAAGCGTTATCTTTCAATTTGTGGCAAGATAAGAGTCAGAGAATAAAGATTTGAATTTACAAAAAAATTATAATTAACAAACTTCCTTTTTACGAAGGATGATTTAAGAAAAAAACTTAAGATTTCTTAGCTGTCATTTACTTAATATTTTCGTTTCGTGTTTAAGAATATTTCATATCCTTTTCATTCACACGCATTCATGATTAATCCGACGAAATTTCTAGAATTTTTTTTCCTCCCTCGTTTTTCATCTAACTTAATCCATTTGCTTTCAATATCCAAAGCTGTGGCATTTTTAAGAAGGGAATTAAAGGTTCTATCGGACAGACAATATTTTTGACATGTTTGAAAAATGATCTTTCGAGAGGTGCGTTTGTCAGTGTTGATCTACAAATAGCGCGTGTGAGTTGGCTTCTAGAATGTTCTCTCAAGAGGAACTAAGGATGCTACGCTTCGACTAGTTTGTAAAAAATATATATTTAAACTTACAATTTTTGACTGGATTTAGTATATATTGAATTACAACTTGGCATTTTCAAATAAAGTAAAAGAGAACAAAAGAAATATGAACGAGATAAGCTTTCTAAAACTCGCTGACTCTTTACGACTTTATGACAAGTTGAAGTAAAAGTGCTTTAGTGGTTTTTAAGATAGCAGATGAAACAACAAGATACTCAAGACTCGTGTGGATAACTTTTGATAAACCAGTTTTAGAAGTAAGCGTTCGACATCGAAGTAAGAAAAAAAACAGTTTTTGAAAGAAAACTTTCGCTGTCCATTAAGCTGCTATTTTTAGGAAAGATATCCTGTTTGCCAACTATGACAGACATTTATGGAGGGTCAATATAATTAAATTTTCATAGTTTCTAGAAAGATAAAAAGCAATCAAACGGGAAAACCACAATGGATGACACAAAAAGATTTGGATAGTAACACCATTGCTAAGCAAATCAGGTATCCGTTTATTCTAAGATCGGCTTCCTTTTCATTAACGAGAGATTATAATTTCGAATGTTAGGAAATCGTGGATTACTCTAGAAGAGATATCGTAAGATACCGGAAACTGCGGAAACTGTACCGTACCGTGAATTAGAAATGGCTTCCGCTCTGAGCCAATCAGAAAGCCAGAATATGCCCGCGCGCGCCGCCTGTCTTTGGATAGGAAGCCATCTTAGTGTCTCAGAATTTCAAGGTGGCAAAGTAGTTATATCAAAGCTAGATTTGTATAAAATATATACCTAAATAATTGGGGTTTTATTGGACCGTTTTTTTTTCTTCCTTCTTTACGAAGTACTTCCCTGAAGAATAATCGAAAGTATGTATGATTCTTTTTTGTTTCGAAACAAAATATCCGCCTGCGTTTAATATATTCATCGTCAAATGTAATGAAAAATTTGTCAGAAATGATTGAATACCACTACGATCAATTCATTCTTTCTATGAAAGGAGTTGTAAAATTTCAAGCTAGAAAGATCGTTTTTCAAAAAATTGATAAAGAAATAATATAAAAGAAACTGCTTTCAAAAAGTATATATGTTCGAGCTTTAGTACATAAACATAAACATTTCGTTAAATTAATTCACTAGACTCGACTGAGATTGAGTTTCAGCATCTATTCATAGCAACTTTCAAGGGTTAACCCAAGGAAAATTAAAAATAGACTGTTTTAGTCATAGCTGACAGGAGTTGCTTAACAAAGCAGGTCAAGTTCGACACGACGCGAACCATATAACGAATCGAAAGTAATGAGGAAAAATTATCAATGCGTGAAACAATCATATATCGCAAGAATGCGCAAGATGCAATCAAACAAAATATAAACATGAAAAATATTGATAATAATGGGTTAAATAAAATTAATTATTATTTAATTATAGTAAAATCGCGCGCCCACCGGCGAGTATATATTAGTTGCGTATACGATGTGTTGGGTCAGTACGGTGTGTTGGGTCAGTACGGTGTGTTGGGTCAGTACGGTGTGTTGGGTCAGTACGGTGTGTTGGGTCAGTACGGTGTGTTGGGTCAGTACGGTGTGTTGGGTCAGTACGGTGTGTTGGGTCAGTACGGTGTGTTGGGTCAGTACGGTGTGTTGGGTCAGTACGGTGTGTTGGGTCAGTACGGTGTGTTGGGTCAGTACGGTGTGTTGGGTCGGTACGGTGTGTTGGGTCAGTACGGTGTGTTGGGTCAGTACGGTGTGTTGGGTCAGTACGGAGTGTTGGGTCAGTACGGTGTGTTGAGTCAGTACGGTGTGTTGGGTCGGTACGGTGTATTGGGTCAGTACGGTGTGTTGGGTCAGTACGGAGTGTTGGGTCAGTACGGTGTGTTGAGTCAGTACGGTGTGTTGGGTCAGTACGGTGTGTGTTGGGTCGGCACGGTGTGTTGGGTTGGCACGATTTGATTTTGGGTCAGTACGGTGTGTTGGATGGGTACGGTGTGTTGGGTTGGCACGGTGTGTATTTTGGGTCGGTACGGTGGGATAATATATAATATAATAATATATAATTTGTAATAATTTATAATTCATAGCTTGTAATAATTCCGGTCTGTATCAGTGCCCGTGTCGAGACCTGTGACGTACGACGATGGCAATGCAGTCCTCTAAACTAAACTAAATTATTTATTTCTATCTTATATTCCTAATTCTTTTTTCAGATTTTGAAATTTTAACTTAACATAGTTGTAAAACTGGTATTCTAATTTTAACCTCTTTTTCATGATGGCCACCACTTTAGCAGATGGAAAAGTTTTTTGTTTTGTCTTGGTAGTTCTTCTTTTCCAAGACTCTTCCCGACCTTCAAAGGAAAAGAAAAAAACATGTGCAAAAGCAAATACAGTGAAATTCATAAAGGGATGTTACACTAGACGATTTGCAACCGGGATTTTTCGTGCAAAGTTTTGAGGTTGCGAGGTTTTGATGTCGAAATTACGCTAAAAATCGTTCCCGGGCAAGTTAAACGCATCAACTTTTCGCGCAATTTTAGCGTTGCGCGAAAAATCATTATTGCAAATCGTCTTTTAAAAGTTTTTAGAGTCACCTGTCCATGGGTGTCAGCGGTCTTCTCGTCCCAGTGTCCAAGGAAATTATAGCCGAGAAGCACTGGAGCGAGAATGTCCATTGGACCCATGGGTAATTTGGGTAAAACTATATTGAGAATCGCAGTAAAGAAAAAATAATTACCAGGGTTTTTCCACGCTTTGTAGGCTCCTCTAAAGAACTGAGGTAGCAATTTCTCTAGTACTTTGATGAAGTCATTCATCTCTTCCAACACACCGACCACTAGATATTTGGTCTCCACGTTAATAATGGCTTGTCGTAAAGCCTGTTCATTGGGTGACCTGTGTGTGTGACGATCAACGTGCAGATTAAAATTATGCATAGTGTAACCTAAGGGGGAGGGGAGGGGAGGGGAGGGGAGGGGAGGGTAAGTGAGTGAAGGTAAAGTTTGATCAGTGATAGACAGTTTCCACGTGACGTAGGAGCTGCCATATTGGTGTACGTACTAAACAATACCTTTTTTATCCTCCGGGATTTGAACTCTATTTTTCTTCAAAAATTGTTCTATTGTTTGGTAAACCAATATGGCCGCCCTGTCACGTGAGGGAACACGATCTATAGCTTGCATGGAGCCAACCTGTCAATCAATGTCAAGACTGAAATACTGAACAAGGACCGTGGAACCTAAGGGGGGAAGGGTGAGTAGGAGGACAGCTTAATTTGTCAATCAATGTCAAGACTGAAATACTGAACAAGGACCGTGGAACCTAAGGGGGGAAGGGTGAGTAGGAGGACAGCTTAATTTGTCAATCAATGTCAAGACTGAAATACTGAACAAGGACCGTGGAACCTAAGGGGGGAAGGGTGAGTAGGAGGACAGCTTAATTTGTCAATCAATGACAAGACTGAAATACTGAACAAGGACCGTGGAACCTGAGGGGGGAAGGGTGAGTAGGAGGACAGCTTAATTTGTCAATCAATGTCAAGACTGAAATACTGAACAAGGACCGTGGAACCTGAGGGGGGAAGGGTGAGTAGGAGGACAGCTTAATTTGTCAATCAATGTCAAGACTGAAATACTGAACAAGGACCGTGGAACCTAAGGGGGGAAGGGTGAGTAGGAGGACAGCTTAATTTGTCAATCAATGACAAGACTGAAATACTGAACAAGGACCGTGGAACCTGAGGGGGGAAGGGTGAGTAGGAGGACAGCTTAATTTGTCAATCAATGTCAAGACTGAAATACTGAACAAGGACCGTGGAACCTAAGGGGGGAAGGGTGAGTAGGAGGACAGCTTAATTTGTCAATCAATGACAAGACTGAAATACTGAACAAGGACCGTGGAACCTGAGGGGGGAAGGGTGAGTAGGAGGACAGCTTAATTTGTCAATCAATGTCAAGACTGAAATACTGAACAAGGACCGTGGAACCTAAGGGGGGAAGGGTGAGTAGGAGGACAGCTTAATTTGTCAATCAATGTCAAGACTGAAATACTGAACAAGGACCGTGGAACCTAAGGGGGGAAGGGTGAGTAGGAGGACAGCTTAATTTGTCAATCAATGACAAGACTGAAATACTGAACAAGGACCGTGGAACCTAAGGGGGGAAGGGTGAGTAGGAGGACAGCTTAATTTGTCAATCAATGACAAGACTGAAATACTGAACAAGGACCGTGGAACCTGAGGGGGGAAGGGTGAGTAGGAGGACAGCTTAATTTGTCAATCAATGTCAAGACTGAAATACTGAACAAGGACCGTGGAACCTGAGGGGGGAAGGGTGAGTAGGAGGACAGCTTAATTTGTCAATCAATGTCAAGACTGAAATACTGAACAAGGACCGTGGAACCTAAGGGGGGAAGGGTGAGTAGGAGGACAGCTTAATTTGTCAATCAATGTCAAGACTGAAATACTGAACAAGGACCGTGGAACCTGAGGGGGGAAGGGTGAGTAGGAGGACAGCTTAATTTGTCAATCAATGTCAAGACTGAAATACTGAACAAGGACCGTGGAACCTAAGGGGGGAAGGGTGAGTAGGAGGACAGCTTAATTTGTCAATCAATGTCAAGACTGAAATACTGAACAAGGACCGTGGAACCTAAGGGGGGAAGGGTGAGTAGGAGGACAGCTTAATTTGTCAATCAATGTCAAGACTGAAATACTGAACAAGGACCGTGGAACCTAAGGGGGGAAGGGTGAGTAGGAGGACAGCTTAATTTGTCAATCAATGTCAAGACTGAAATACTGAACAAGGACCGTGGAACCTGAGGGGGGAAGGGTGAGTAGGAGGACAGCTTAATTTGTCAATCAATGTCAAGACTGAAATACTGAACAAGGACCGTGGAACCTAAGGGGGGAAGGGTGAGTAGGAGGACAGCTTAATTTGTCAATCAATGTCAAGACTGAAATACTGAACAAGGACCGTGGAACCTGAGGGGGGAAGGGTGAGTAGGAGGACAGCTTAATTTGTCAATCAATGTCAAGACTGAAATACTGAACAAGGACCGTGGAACCTAAGGGGGGAAGGGTGAGTAGGAGGACAGCTTAATTTGTCAATCAATGACAAGACTGAAATACTGAACAAGGACCGTGGAACCTGAGGGGGGAAGGGTGAGTAGGAGGACAGCTTAATTTGTCAATCAATGACAAGACTGAAATACTGAACAAGGACCGTGGAACCTAAGGGGGGAAGGGTGAGTAGGAGGACAGCTTAATTTGTCAATCAATGTCAAGACTGAAATACTGAACAAGGACCGTGGAACCTAAGGGGGGAAGGGTGAGTAGGAGGACAGCTTAATTTGTCAATCAATGACAAGACTGAAATACTGAACAAGGACCGTGGAACCTGAGGGGGGAAGGGTGAGTAGGAGGACAGCTTAATTTGTCAATCAATGACAAGACTGAAATACTGAACAAGGACCGTGGAACCTAAGGGGGGAAGGGTGAGTAGGAGGACAGCTTAATTTGTCAATCAATGTCAAGACTGAAATACTGAACAAGGACCGTGGAACCTAAGGGGGGAAGGGTGAGTAGGAGGACAGCTTAATTTGTCAATCAATGTCAAGATTTCTATTATCAACAATGAGTCTGAAAACTAAGGCGAAAGGGGATGGGCATAAGCATGACTATTCGTATGACTATGAAAAACTTACGGCACGGACCGCACCTTGCCGGTGACCGTGTCAGTGCCATGAATGAAAATATTCGACATTCGGTGAAATGTCAGTGGCGCGCAATAACCGTGCCGTGATTTTTTCAAACTCATACGAACTCTGCTCTATTGTACAAATAAATGAAGATGTTTACTTGCATCCTGCTGACTGTCCACAAAAATAAGGAACAATGTAAGATATGCGACGGGGATCTCTACACTCTGAATAGTTCTTCAGCACACATTCGTCAAAAGACTGAAAGAAATAAGACAATTGTAGCATTATTATTATTATTAGGTAGAACTAAACATCTCCTACTAAAATTCAGGATTTATTTATGTGTTTTACAAAAAAAGCTGAAGTATTTGAGAAGGTCTATATTGCTTTATGTCGGGCAGGGGCGTAGCCACGGGGGGACAGGGGGCCCGGGCAACCCCTCCTCCTTCGTGTTTGCCGTTTTGGTTGATGTTTTGATGTTTTAGGCCCCCATAAGGCAAAATCCTGGCTACGCCCCTGTCGGGATAACAGAAATGTCCTTTCAAACCAAAAAAAATATCTCCATGTATTATTTTAAAATAATCTCTGTGTGTAGCACAGTGTTCTGACAATCCCCAAGTGCTTTATAACTTCACACAGCACAGCAAGCAAGTTTTTTATCTCTTAAAAAAAAAAATCGAACTGCCGTTATTATGGAAAGGAGTGACGAAACAGAAAGTGCGCGCGTTTGCTGTGTGCTCTCATAATACACGCGCCATCAACCAATCCGAAAGCGAGATTTATAAAAGTTATTTTATAAAGTGTTGGGGTTCTTGCATGTGGATTTGGTAGATGGAAAAATTTCACCCCAAGACAGGCGCGTTCTTTCTGCCCTGTCCTCCAACTCCCCCTCCCATATCTAGGCCAACACAAAAACCCTTTTACTAGAACATATAATAAATGACGGGCAAATTGCAAACTTGCCAAATTTAGGTGATTTGCTGGACCTGTGAAACGCCATGACCTTATGCGACCATCGCCAAAGCGAAGGAAATAAAAACTCGACACCAGACGCGATAAGGGATCTCGTATTAGATTGATATACATTGGCTGTACAGCACCAAACCTGAGGATATAAATGGTTTGTTACATTCATCTAACAAGACTGGATGACTAGATTTTTGTGGTATGTACACTGATCCCAGGGGTATCATAATCATCATCACCACCACCACCACCACTGACCACAATCATCATCAATACCACCACCATCACTGTCATCATCATCACTGACCACAATCATCATCAATACCACCACCATCACTGTCATCATCATCACTGACCACAATCATCATCAATACCACCACCATCACTGTCATCATCATCACTGACCACAATCATCATCAATACCACCACCATCACTGTCCTCATCATCACTGACCACAATCATCATCAATACCACCACCATCACTGTCATCATCATCACTGACCACAATCATCATCAATACCACCACCATCACTGTCATCATCATCACTGACCACAATCATCATCAATACCACCACCATCACTGTCATCATCACAATAATCATTACACCATCATCATCAAAATCATCATCACACCATTATCATCATCAATACCATTATCATCATCACACCATTATCATCATCACACCATTATCATCATCACACCATTATCATCATCACACCATTATCATCATCACACCATTATCATCATCACACCATTATCATCATCACACCATTATCATCATCACACCATTATCATCATCACACCATTATCATCATCACACCATTATCATCACACCATTATCATCATCACACCATTATCATCATCACACCATTATCATCATCACACCATTATCATCATCACACCATTATCATCATCACACCATTATCATCATCACACCATTATCATCACACCTCCACCATTATCATCATCATCACCATTATCATCATCACATCATCATCATCAAAATCATCATCACACCATTATCATCATCACACCATTATCATCATCACACCATTATCATCATCACACATCATCATCATCAAAATCATCATCACACCATTATCATCATCACAACCACCATCACAAACATCATCATTATATTGACTTACTTTACAAAATCAACAAAATGTAGATGAGTAAAGTAAACAAATGGAGGCTTCAGTTGCTCAATAGACATAACGAATTCCAACTGCAAAGTGAATGGGAAATAAGAATGAGAAATAGAAATTGTGGGAAATGTTTTCACCAAATCCCAGAATAAACCAAGTACAGAATGTGAGATTACTAATCATTTAAAAGATTAGGCCATCATGTCACAGCATGGCATGTGTCTGTTTCATTGGGTTTTTGGACACTACTAAATAGACCCAGCCCTTGCAGCATGTCAGAATGCAGCTCAATTTGGAGGGCAAAACAATAGGTTTCCATTTCTCAGGAAATTGAAATTATTTTGTTTTGTCCTCCAAATTGAGCTCCTTTAACATCACTTGTAAGGGGGGTCTACAAAGCTTCATATAATTCAATATGAAAAACAAAATGAACCAGTATCTAGTGTTCTGATTGGCTAGATGGACCAACATATGTAGTTTTCTATATAGTACCTGCTGACGGAGGCTAAGTCTCAACTTTCCAGAAAGATCCAGGTTTTTTGTGCGATTCATAATCTGAAAACCATTATCTATTGAAAGAGTTTTCATCAGGAGAATCAATGATCGACTGCCACATTTGCCAACTCGATTATAGACAATGCCCTTCTGAAGAAAGGAAGAAATGAATAAAATGATTAAAACCAAAGGAATGACCAAATTTGTTAATGAAAAAAATTAATGAAGACGAATATGAATGAACAAATAATTGAATGAATTAAATAAATAAATGACTGACTGAATAAATGACACACACACACGCTAAGGAGAAAAATAGCCAATGTGCATGAAATCGAAATTATAGCACAAAGGATCATGGGAAAGTGAGTTCTTACACTTTTTTGGCTCCTCTAAAATTCATCTGACAATTTTTCCTTTGACATTTTCTATGGAAATAAAAGGATTTCAGCAGATGAAAATAACAGAGTAATTTTTTTCTGATAGTTCCTTTGATTTCATTTTTAAAGAACTCACTTTCCCAGAGTGCTTTGCGAGCTTTGATGCACATTGCCTATTAACCAACATGGTCAAGAAATGATATCATGAAACAAGATATATTAGTGCAAACAGCAAACCCACAAAAAAGTATTAAACTAACTAACAATAAATGTGAAAAATCCTTTTTCTGTTGTTCAATATGTGTGGTCCCAAAAAATAACCATACCCACCATGGAGGATATTTGAAAAAGGATCCCCCACCCCTCTGGAATTTCCAATTTTCTTCCATACAAACTTCAGCATTTTGTTTTTCCTCAGTCTCCCCACTCCCTTGGAATTTCCAATTTCCTCCATGGTGGGGTATGGATATTTTTTGTTTCCAGACATATAAGCAATGTGCATCAAAGCTTACAAAGTACTCTGGGAAACTGAGTCCTGAAAAAATGGGACAAGGAAATCTGTTGAAATACTTACATCATCTCCATAGAAAATATTGAAGGAAAAATAATCAAATAAATTCTTAGAGCCAAAAATGTGTAAGGACTCAGTTTCCCATCATACTTTGTGCTTGAGCTCATGCAGATTGGCTATTTCATTAGTTAACACTTTTTCATTGGGCTAATTATTTGCACTCTTAAGTCATGATGAATTACCGGTTGCATGTTTGGGGTGACATATGGTGGCCGTACAGTTGTTACTACAAAAATAAAATTATTTCATCATTAGTCACTTGGAATTATCTTAATAATAAGAAATATTAAGATATTATTCATCCATTCAATTCAAGATCTTAAGAACATGCTAAATAAAGCACACAAAAAAGCTACAATCGGTTTACAATTCAAATCTTTATTCTATTGAATATATTTATTAGGGCATATATATAGCTTGATGATAAACGAGAATATAGCTTGATAATAAACGAGAATATAGCTTGATAATAAACGAGAATATAGCTTGATAATAAACGAGAATATAGCTTGATAATAAACGAGAATATGAGAAGATTTGTAATTTTTTTTAAATTTTTTTAAATTTTAGAATATTTCGGCCTTTCTCCAAAGGCCATCAACAGCAAAATATGAACTGGATTATTCTATTGGCTATCACAATTGCCCTATTTGTGACACCACCAACTTCACTTACACCCTGAATATTTTATATGAGAACACATTAAAAATGATAATTCCTAGGCCTTTTGCAACAACAGGTCATGTGATTCTACCCCCTGAAATCAAGCAGTTGTGTCAAAATGAACAACAGAAATGAAAAGAACACCTCAATATTAGTAAGAAGGCAAAGTCTTAGCTCATAATGTAGAATATAGGAGAAATGGCATTAAATATAAAATTCAATATTTTATAAGGATTTGTATGGGAAAAGTGATCTGGCAGGAAAGCTTTGCCCTTGATAGCATATTATCCATACAAATTCTTATAAAATATTGAATTTTTGGTTTAATGCCATTTCCCTTGTGTCACATTTTATGAGTTGAGATTTTGCCTTCTTACTAATAGAGGTGCTCTTTTTATTTCTGATGCTCATTTTGACACAACTGTTTATTTTAAGGTGGTAGGGTCACCTGTTCTATTAAAAGGCATATAATTTATAATTTATATATGATTTATAATTTACAATGACATTGATTTTATTTGCACCTTGAAAAATACACAATTGAATTCCAAAATATTTATCCTTACATATAGGTAGGCTAATGGCTTTTTAGAAATTCTCTGAAAATGCCTGAACACAGTTCATAGTGGAGAAATACATTTTTTTTGGAAATATATAGAATTAATTTAAATCTTTTTTTCTGTCACCTATTATAAGAGGTGAGAATGAGAATTCATGCTTCAAATACCGTGTGCTGTAAAGGGCTCATAAATTAAGTTATTATGAATTCATTTCTACATCTATTCCTTGCTTACATATTATGTCATTGTACATTGTCACCATGTTGGTGGTATTGGGATTTCTCTTGTTAACATCACCAACACGTCACTGTTTTTATTCTAATAATATATATTCAATTACAATCAATCAGCAGTCATGTTGTAGGGTAAAACAACATACATTTTTCTCCTTGGGGAAATAAAACTTTTTGTTATGCAAAAATATTGCATTGTGTTACCCTGAAACATGGTTGCCGTGAAACCACACTTCTTCAAAAAAATGCATTGAACAAATCCAAGTGCAAATAAAAAAACATTGCACTATTTTGCAGTGCCACTTATGAGCTTCCCATTGACAAAGACTTTCGTAATGTTGCGGTCATCTCCCATATACAAAAATTTTTGTACCAGGTCTTCCACAGTATCATCTTCAAAAACATCAAATGATGACTCTTTAGCATCAGTGTCAATCAAAAGAGCATCAAATTTTTTACCGACTTCAAAGTTGCCAATCACTTTATCAAGTCCTAGGACCTTACTTCCACCTAGTGTAGCCATATAGAAAGCTTCTTTATGGCTTATGGGCTTATAGTCATCCCCTCTTTTGAATTGAATAGTATTCGAAGCAACGATAGCCATATGAATTGCACTCAGCATAGAAGGGGAGTGTCCCCCAGAGACATCAGTACCAAGACCTACGTCAAGGCCATGGTCAGTCAAGAATTTCACATCGGCAACACCACTTTTGATATTGAAGTTGGACATGGGGCAATGTGCTACACCAGTTTTGCATTCTGCAAGCATCTTGGCCTCATCCGGGGAGACATGACAACAATGAGCCATGTATGTTTTCTCAGTAAGTAGGCCCATCTCTCTGTATACATCTGTGTAGTGCAACAAGTCTGGATGCAAAGCATTAACTTCTTCTATTTCATGTATATTCTCACTTAAATGACTTTGTATAGGCAGTTGATATTTTTGAGCTAGTTCTCCAAGCCCTTTCATCAGCTCTTCGCTACAAGTAATCACAAATCGTGGGGTTATTACAGGCGTGAGGAGCGAGTTGTTTTTACTATGAACGTACTTGATGAACCTTTCAGTGTCCTCAATAGACCTAGATAGATAGATAGAAACTTTTTTTAACAAGGGTAACACATGACAGTATGAGAAAAAAAAAAGACAACTGATAATCGAGTGGCCCTCAAATCAAAGACAGAAATATGTACAAATATATGAAAGAAAGAAAAATTAATTAAAGATAGCCAAACAATAAACATTACAAATATAAAAATATGTAAAAATATGAAATATATAAAATTTACTATAAAACTATAAAAAACTATTATCAATAATATCTAAAGGGGGATGATGTTACTAAACGAAGTAACGGAGTAATGAGTAACGAGTAACAGAGTAATGGAAAAACGAGTACCTAATAGCCAAATTTTGCCACATAGAAATTTTCAAAAGCGAGTAATGGAGTGATGGAAAAATGAGTAATAACCAATTTTCCCTTTAAGTAAAATCCGTATAAACAAATCATCAATGTCACATTTTGTTTGCTTGTCAATTTCACCGTGATTGGATTGGACAGAAATGTCTGGTTAAAAGGCTACAAGTGTTCTTATCTGTGTTGTCTTCGTCGCAAAAATGGAGTGCCCTGTATTCTAAGAGTGAGCACACGTATATATAGCTTTATTTATCATGAATCCTTTATTTACCGGGCTATTGTGAGTACTTGAGACTTTTAATACAACATTAAGTTTTACATGTTATTGTTCAAATAGATAAACTACCAACTGAGCTATTTGGTAAAATTACTGTGAAACACAGGCTTCATATATTTGCTGCTGTGCGAGCAGTTACCATTCCAATTTAATTTGAAATTAACAGATTTTTTCTCTTTATGATATTTGCCATTCACTATTTGAGCTTAATAGCCTTGTGAAATAGTAGACTAGCTAATGCAAACTAGTAAACCATATTTCCATAGTTTTCTTTTGTGTTCATTGAACTATTATACACTCGCTTTCCATTTTTATTTTATGGGTTTATTGCAATCACTCTAATAAGATAATATTACCAAGATATACTTTTTGTACTACGCTTCTCAGTTGAGCTTGAAACGACCGAAGTTTTGTCTCGAAGTTTTGTCGTTAAAATGTGCATGTTGTCAGGGGCAACGTCAAGAGAATTGAAACGTATTGTGTGGGAAAAATTGACGAGCTTAATTGCCGCCACGGTGACGTCAGTATCATGCTTGCTTCCCATTGAATCTTTTAACGTTGCCCCTGACAACATGCACTTTTCAACGACAAAACTTCGTGACAAAACTTCGGTCGTTCCAAGCTCAACTGAGAAGCGTAGTACAACATGAGAATAGCAAGCCCTTTCTTAGACATGTTTTGAAACTGAAACTGAAACTGAAATAACATGTTATTTTCACATGTGAAAATATCATCACTATGGTAACATACTTCTTATAGCAGAAAAAAGCTCGAAAAATCTTTCTTTTCTTTTTCATTAATAATTATATAATAAACAGAATATTACATGCACGCTTGAAAATACGAATTTGGCTTCTCGTGTTGAAAATCTCTAACTCGTTCGCTGCGCTCACTCGTGAGAGATCTTTACAACACTCGAAGATAAAATTCGTATCTCCGCGCGCCCATGTATTAAATATCCTTTATGTATAAACTAATTATAATAATACATCGTTTTAAATGTGACAAAAAAAGGAGACGAACCAAGCGAATTCACTTCGTGGCTGAGTGGTTAGGTTTAGGGATTAGGTTTGGACATAGTTAATGGAGTGGAATGGTTTGGAAACCTATTGTTCTAGGTTTTTGTTCAACCTTTTCTATTGTTATATGACGTTGACCGTGCACAGAGAAGGAAAAGTTGCAGCGTTTGTTCATCATAAATTAGGGAACATAGACTTTTTTTCCTCAAAAATGTTATAAAATAGGAGATATTTGTTAATTAATTCTATATGATGGAGATTAATTGTTTACTGAAAAGGGTAATCACCTTTTTGAACGCTTTCTCTTTTATCATCTAGTAACTTAACTGTATCTGCGCGGAATTATTTATCCTCTTCTTTGTAATCTTAGAATGAAAATTTTACACTTTCAAAATGTTCGTACATGAAAATAGTACAGAAACTAGTATTTTCAGCCATACTTGCTTTGGTTCACTGTGCACGGTCAGTATCACGTGATGGTACGTTTCAACATCGCTCGCCAAACAAAAACCTATAACAATAGGTTTCCAAACCATTCCACTCCATTAACTATGGTTTGGATAGACATTAGGAAACCTATTACGTAGTTGGTTAACCAGTACACGACGATACTAACAACATTGGTCATTTGGGGAAGCAAGGGTGACGTAGTGCGTAAGATCTCGCCTCTCACCTCTCACCGCTATGGTCCAGGGTTCAATCCCCGGACTCGGCACCTTAAATGACTCGTCACTAATAATTACTCCGCTACTTCGTTAAATAACACCGATCTAAAGAGTAACCAAGGGCCCGGACTTTAGAAGTGGAATCTCACATACCTTCGTGTGCTCTCCACATAAAATTCGGGAGCATTCCTATCCATACAGACCTTCCCTATGTGAGCCCTCTGTCCTAACTCTTCGACAAGGTCACACAAGATGGTACAAGCGTCGTAGTGGATGGTCGCAAAATAGCTCGCCGTAGTGGTGCCATTCTTGAGTGTTCTTTCAACTACTTTACGATAAGCCACCTTGGCGAAGTCGACATCTCTGAACTTGGACTCTGAGGGAAAAGTGTATTTTTCAAGCCAGTCTAGAAGCGGTAAATCGTATCCAGTGCCTGTGTAGATGTACTGAGGAGCGTGAATGTGGGTATCCACAAAACCAGGAACCATAAATTCTCGGCTGGACAAAGAGGTCACTTGGTCTTTCGTAAATAGAAACTTTTCTTGGAAATCTGCAATTCTCGACATGTCGTCGAAGAATAGTATCTTCCCTGAAGAGTCGACACCGATGGCTTTATTCACAAGAACATGCATCCGATCTTCGTCGCTAGAGTGAACAAACGTCCCACAAAATACTTTGTTACATTTAGCGCTCGCCATCTTCCTTTGTGTTCACGTATAAATGTAGTGAGAGGGGCCCAGGACAGGGGTTATCAATAATTAATTTCTCGCAAATACTCTATCCATATGCAAGCCGTTGATGTAATGCATTCATAAGAATAAAAATCACGCATGCATGAGCTATGAAGTTGCAATGAACGTTTTACCCGTTTTACATTTTTGGGATTTTGGGGGGAGGGGGTGGGGAGTGAGGGGGGAATCCTCCCCAGTCTCCCTTCCCCCAAAAAAACAAAATGCGCCGCTACGCACCAGTCCCCAATGCGCCGCTACGCAGGAGTACTTTGCTCTGCGCTTGTTGACTTGACCTTCAAGCCTCCGGCTAAATTTGGATCTCCATTTTCATAATTATTACGCGACCAACACAGCAAGACGTCTGGGGTTTTGTCTGCCGATGACCAAAAAATTACTAGCTCCCAACGTCGGAAATTTGATCGACGGAAGCCAAAAACACTCCAACTTCAAAATAGACACAATAATCGAATTCCTGTCAAGGTCGGCGACTACGATACCGGTAGTGTTCAAATTCAAGGCCAAGAACAACGGGGAAAACAATCATCAGAACACTGTGCCCTGATCTGTGAGCGTGTTCACACTGTATCATAATTTAGCTAGCTTAGTTCATTTTCATGTTTATTTATCTGTCATCACGTTACAAGTTAAGCTAGTTAGCGATTTTTTGACGTTCACATTACTAATGTACAAGCGAGTTACCAAACAACAACAGTAATTTAATACGTATTTTGAACTTTTGGCGGGATTTGGCGGGATTTGTGTTGTTGTCAACATGGCCGAATCAGTCCAAGCTTTTTTACTCCTGTACTCTCTCTTCATGTTTATTTCAACGAAGCGACTTATCAGAAAACTTCGATTGAAATATATCATTAATCAACGACGCTTGCTTAACTACAACTCGAAACCACGCACCAGTTGACCGACATAATGGACAGGACCCACCGCATAGCAAACAAAAATCTGTCAACGTAAACCCTTTTAGCTAGCTTATGAGCAAAAAAACCATGTCCCGACATGGTTTGAAATTTCCACGTTTCCGGTCAAGTTCTAGCTAGCTAGAAAAACGCGTTCACACTGGGTTATCGTATTAGCTAGCTAAATGATATTTTAGGCTAGCTTAAAGTTGCAGTGTGAACACGCTCTGTGTGTGTGTTTGGCATATCACTGCGGTGAAGTGGCCGCTTTGATGGCTGCTTGTCTCTGTCTTTGTCTGACGGATGTAGCCTTGACAAATATAACGGCCTTTAGAATCGGCTTGCATACCACTTCTTATCGGTAATCAGAATAAGATAGTTTGGTTTGCATTATTGTATCCATTTGACTTGATTTATGCAACTACCAGTTTTCAACTGCATCCTTGACCGCTACCTTATTGAACTACCAAAGCCCATACTACATACATTTGTGCACATATAAACGAGCCCCATTCATAGTTTATCAGATCAATCGACCATTTTGATTATTTTCGAAAGGGGAGTAGCAGATACGAAGCGAGTAATGTATAAACTATAACATCGTTTTCATATTTCTAAAATGTGCTTAATATCAATGACAGACGTACCTCTAAGTGATGTGAAGTATTTCGTGTTTAAGTGTCCATAAAGGATCATAAGAAAGGTAGTAGAAAAAGCCAAGAACGATAGAACGACTAAAATAGCTCTCTTGCTAAGCATTATATTGATTACAGTAGGAACATAGATCACATATTGCCCATTCTGATAAATCACCCCTGAGGCTGTCAAGGACGAGTAAGGGGATACCGTCGTCCGGAGTTCTGCTTGGTTACAATTTAATGAAGTCTATTGTTTTGCTAAGATGGTATTAAATTTCTCGATTTTAACCTACAAACAATTTTTTCAGCGGGCTGCCATCAAAATCTCGAAAATTGGTATTCGAATTCGTAAGGAGTACACTGAGTTTATTGATGGGCGCAAGCCGTTACAACCACTATTGTTGTAGTGCGAACTCCCACGTTTCTGAAGTTTGATGTCTCGTTTGCCGAATAGCACATTTCGTCGGCCGTCAATCAAAGATATAGACTAGAAAAATTACATTTTTGAGAGATTTTAGACATTAGAGGATTAAAATCTTTGATTCAGTCCAAAATCTTCCTCAATTTTTTTTTGTAGTTTAGTTCTTCCAATGATAGTCTCCTTAGCAGCGAGAGTAATGGATCGTGTGGGAATGGAACGAAAACTAAAAACGGCTGCTAAGGAGACTATTTGAATGATCGACGGCCGTCGAATTGCACTTCAACAATAATGGTTGTAAGAAAACTTGTTATCGTGGCGGTATCGAGCGGGAGAATTTTGATTGGATCACGTGCACCAATAATTTCGCGCGCTGTGATTGTTTGAAAGGGTGTCGTCAATGGCATACCGTAAATAAAAAAAATAAATGAATAAATGCGAATTAACAGTGGAATCCACTGAGTGGCTCTTACTCCACTGCATTCCAATTGGAATTTAGAAGTTGATTTTTGACCGTGCCGTTGTTAATATTACCAACAAATACAGAGGAATAAATAAATAAATAAGATAAATAAATAAATACAAAGATAAATAAATAAATAAATAACTAAAATAAATAAATAAATAACTAAAATAAATAAATAAATAAATAAAGGGAATCACACTATTTTAACTGGATGGAATTCACCGCGCAATTTTGTATTTTTCCTATTTCCTAGCATCGAAGATATTTTTGAAAGGGGACCTATTTGATGTCTACAGTAACTAAGCATTCTAAATACAAAAAAAATCACCACCTTGCTAGCGCTAGCCTAAAGGTGGGCTGATATCATTTTCTCTAATGACATACAATTCAAATAAAGCACATAAAATCTAATTTCCCACGTTAGACAATTGAGCTGATATTGACAAAGGATGGAGTTTGTCATGACAACTGTACAATTGAAGGTCGTTTTATTAAAAAAGTGTTTGCGCAGCTGAAAGCCGAGATTGATTATTCCTCTGGCGTTATAATATAGCAGCTAGATTTACCAACTCTGTGATGAAATTGATTAGAAAAAAAGAAGGGGAAAAAGAAAAGAAAAGAAAATATTAAAATAAAATAACAAGAGAGACAAGATTGATTGAATAAAAAAAAACTATTATGAATTCAATGCTCAAGATAAACCATTTACTGACATTATTAGTATTTTTTGGTATTTTTAGGCAGAAGATGAAAAATAAAAATAATAAATATGATAAAGTAAAGTTGAAATGACAAAATCAAAGCCTAGTTTTAGTGGAGTACTACAGTAATAATTTTGAAACTCTGCTTACCGGTTTTGACCTTGCTATTTCTTGTAAAGAGAGGAGTGTATATGCCACATAACCCACAATATAAAATTAGAAAGAAACTGACGCTTAAAACAATCAACGGTAGAAGAACACGATGGTTTCTCATCATATTGGAATACTATCGCAACACAGTACTATATATAAAGGGGTCTATAAAGAAGTCTGGTGTTATAGAAGTCGGTTGATGGAATAATGAAAACTAAGGACAATTACAGCCGGTTATAGCTAGCTATTTGCATTGTGTAACCATCTGGATGCCCGAGGCATGAGAAGAACCAGGAACAAAGAAAACTCTTCAGACAGAAATGATAATAATAATAATAATAATAATAATAATAATAATAATAATAATAATAATAATAATAATAATAATAATAGAAATATATAAATGAAATAAAATGAAATAAAATGAAATAAAATGAAATAAAATGAAAATAAATGAATCAAATAATATCGAATATAGAAAAAAGCCATTGTAAAAATACCTACTAAATACATAGTAGTAATAATAATAATAATAATAATAATAATAATAATAATAATAATAATAATAATAATAATAATAATAAGTAGCTATGTAATCAATCTAATTCAATCAATCAGATAAAGACTTTTTTCCAATCTGGCCCTTATTAATTGTATTGGTACTAATAGTTGTACTAATAGTTGTACTAATAATGGTACTAATAATAGTAATAATAATTATAATAGTAATAAAAAAATAAAATAATGATAATAATATGAATAATGTAGTTTGAACTGAATAAAAATATTAATAATAATAATAAAACTAATGTTGATAATAATAAAGATTACAATAATAATAATAATAATAATAAAAATAAAAATATCACTGTTTTTAAGGCTCTGAACGAGGCTGCGCCAGTTTATATCAAGAACTTGCTTTTGCCCCTCAAGGGCACAAGACTATTAAAAAACTTTCTAACTACACCTAAGTCACGAACACCTACTTATGGTGACAGAGCTTTCTGTATAGCTGGTCCAAGACTTTGGAATAATTTACCAGACTCTCTACGTCTTGAGGATTCTCTGAACATTTTCAAGAAGAAGTTAAAGACATTCTTGTTTGAAAATTGTTATCAATAGATATATCAGATATTATATAAATTGTGAATTGAAGATAAATTAGAGACAAGACATCACTTTAGCCGTTACTCCGAGTTTCACGCTTACGCGATCATCAGACAGGCTTTAATGAAGAATAAACCCTACTGAAATCTATATATATACAAGTTGCGCTATTGTTCTATTTTTCTATTTTTCAGATATTATACATATAAATGCATTTTTTTTTCCCACGCTGTTTTTCTATTGATTGATATATTTTTCATTTTCTATTTTATATATATTTTTATTTTTTGATATCACCGTTTTTATATTTATTTAGAGCCGGTTTGGGCGTCGGGTTTCACGTGTGCCGAGTCTAGTACAAATGAAGTCAAAGAATAGGTTTTTTAAGAATTAAAGTATTATCATTATTATTATTATTATTATTATTATTATTATTATTATTATTATTAATAATGATGATGATGATAATAATGATAATGACAATGATAATGATAATATTATTTTAAATGATATTTTAGATGATATTTTAGATGATATTTCAGTGAGTTTATATTAGTATAAATTTAGATTATAACCGGAGTGCTCGCACAAAAAAAATTAGTCTAAGGCCCGGTTCAAACGCTGAACTTCTCATGGGCCAAACTTAATACCCATAAGATCGACCAAAGATCGATAAATTCTTACTATTGATTCAGACGTCGAACCTCCGTCGTACCTAATTCAGTCAATCCAAATAAATATTTTGAAGCCAAGCATTTAGCAGTAAAATACATTAATATAGTTAATCATATGCAATTGGATCGATTAATAGATCGATTCACAGAGTAGAGGTAAAAGGCTTTATACAATTTGTTGAACTTGATTGGTTCATACGTCGTACTTTTCATGAACTTAATTCACGGTATGAGGCTCGGCTCACAGAGTCGGCGAAGCAGGGGAGACAGTGCAATCACTCAACTATTGCGTTATTTCACTGCATCCCACTTCTGACACCATATGAGTCTATTAGTTGTCATAAGGATTGATAAATTAGCAGCCACTACACATAGAAACCATTTTAGGATTTCATTAATAGAAGTGGAAGGACTGAGATTTACAAAGCCACGCTCACAGTGAAGCGATGCGTTGCGTTATTTCACTGCATCCCACTTCTGACACCATTTATAAACTTTCCTCCCTTCTGTAGTACGAATGCAAGTGCGACCAATTTTAATGCGTTTGAATTTTTATTCACGAGCGTCTGCTTATTGATATAAACATATTTCAATATAAAACTGTCTGACTTAAACAAAGAAAGCATAAAGATATTTCTTCTCGCATTAGCAAAGAGTAAACTACATACTGCAATGTTTGTGAAAATTCCTTTTGCTTTGGGCATAATATTTTCCATTTTGAGACTTCTTAGAAACAGTAAGATTCTTTGTTTACTTAACATTCTCATAAAGAAAGGGGAATCAACAGTGGATTTCGCAGAGTGGCTCTTCTTCTACTGGATTCCAATTGGAATTTAGAAGTTGATTTTTGTGGAGGGAGGAAAATCGGAGAACGCGAAGAAAACCCTCAAAGCACAGGAGAGAATCAACAAGCAACTCAACTCACATATGACACTGAGCACCTCCATATATATGTATCTTCTCAAACTTTACAGGTAAGTAAAGAAATACTTGAATACTTTTAATACTTTTAACTTAAAAGGAATGTTTACACGCGATCTGGAACCATTACAGCGCCATGCATTTTGGATTTGCAATGCACAACAGTAACATTTTAGAATTTTATTCAATACTCTATGGAAACGAAAATACAATCGTTTTTGACGTACAAAGTCGTCTACCTACACTTTATCCCAACGCTGCCACCATAATAATAATGTAGAGCTTTTAACAAAAGGAGCAGACAGACAGCAGGTTACGATAAGTAATTGGCAAATGAAAAATATAGTTCAAAAACTCCTATTAAACAGGAAAGTCTTGAGTGCAGATTTAAAGGCAGGAACAGAGTCAGAGTACTTTACAGCATCCATATGGGTGCTGTTTTCGCTGTACTACAATAGCGTTTTAGAATTTTACTCAATTATTCTATGGAAACCAAAATTCAGTCGTTTTTGACATACAGGCATTCAACGAACTACACTTTATCCCAACGCTGCCACCATATGGGTGCGACATATTATCGGAAGTGTGGAGGGACGATACTGCCATTTTAAGTGCGTTATGTGAACCTATTCTACAAGTTCCTAAGCAATCATACAATTAAAAGTCTTAATGTAAACTTACTCACCGAAGTCGTCGGTAACTTTTGAAGTTTCCCATGTATAGAGTAGCGGATACAAAAGCAAGCCATTTCAGCATCTGGTAGTAATCCCATGACAGGTTAGAGTAGAATTTGCTGTGGGATTTCCTTCCAACGCGAGCGGCCCTTAATACAAAATAAACAGATTTTTACAGAGTTTAGGCCGCAGTTTTCGTTATCAGCACCTAGATTATTTATCTTATAATGCGGTATAGATTCTATCGTTAACTTGCTAATTATACCTAGAACAATTTTTTCATAGTGTTGTCAACTTTTTGTTTGCTAAGTAAGTAGGATTTTTTTTGACGAAGTTCAGACCTAAAGACATGTGGCTATCTTGCTTCAACCCGGCTATTCAGAGGTAAGATTAAGGTTTCTCGGCACAAGAATCTAAGCCTTTTCAGACAGTCTTAAACTTATGTATTGTGAGGCATAATTCATGCTAGTACGAGACCTTAGGCGCCGGTTAATGTTTGAATGGGATTACAGCAAATCAGGTCACTGAACACTGACTCAATTAAAACCCAATTACACTGATTACCAGTGATTTGAAATCACCACTTAACCACAATCAGACCCCCAAACTCGTTAAATAAACACAGTTTTGTTATAATCTGATAAAGAAACTATGTTTTAATGTAGTAGATTGGTTATTAGCGTGTACAATGTGCGGCGTGTTTGAAGAATCGATACTTGGAAGTCTTATACGAGTGAATTCAATCTTATCTTCATACTATCAGTGTTTGTTTAAAGCTCGGGAAGTCATTCACTGTCCTTGGCTCAATATTTGGTTGCACTTTTCTAAACTACAGCTGGTAATATCTCGGAAAACCGTGAGACTTTTTGCTGTGCTGTGCTCAACTCTTGGCTAGCAATTTTTGTCATAAAGACACTTCTTGCCTCAAAGACTAACTCATAAAGAACTTTAGATGCAGAACCGTAGCGCCCACAGGGGCCGGGGGGCGTACCCCTCCAGTTTTACCCAGAAAAGTAAAACGATCGTGGAATTCAATATTCATTTTTTTCATGATCACGTCTTGCGAAGTGACTGTGCCCCCCCCCCCCCCCCTGGTTTTTCAAGGCTTGAAAATGATAGATTTGAGTAGCTTGGGTTTGATTACAACCACAATGAACATCGATAATCATGAGTTAGCATTAGTTTTGTAAATCCGGCTTTATCTCAACAAACTACGTACAATAACCAACGATGTCTGGGCTGCTCGAGCTAGAATCCAAGCAAATAAAAGCCTTTATTAGAACACTAAAAGGATTCTTAACAGGCTTTTAATCGAGTTGATAACTTGGCCTCCTTCCTTCCGTCGAGAGAGACTGAAAAAAATGACGTTCAACGCGCTTCATTTCGTTCTTAAAGACGTCCAAGGATACATGGATATTTATTTATGGGCATGAGATTAGTTATAAGATGATATGAAATTAGTGTAAAAACATCAAAAATTTCATTTGTGTCAGTAAGACATAATAGTGACTGCACGTGTTCATCAAGTAGATTCTGTACATTTTTTGTAATATTTTTCGTTACATTTCGAGTTAAATTTCCATAAACTGGATTTCATTCTTAACTAACTCTTTCCTGATTTTTATCGTTCAGTTATTTAAGGTTTTTTTTGGTTGTGTGTGTTTAAATATATCTAAAGAAGCCAACTTAGAATGTGGATAGAAATGTCATTGACGGAAGATCTGCGACAACGACGACAGTACTGACAAATTTGCTTCTAAATGGCTTCGCAAAACGGTTCTAGTTTAGAAAATGAAGAGTGACACTTTTCTTGCCAAACACTTTCAAAAGAAAGAACCATGACACTAGACTAAGTCTTCCCTGCTTTAAGTTGGTTTTAGAGAACCTGTGTAGAAATTTTAGGGAATTAAGATCTGCGACAACGAGGACAGCTAAATTTGCTTCTCAATACCTTGCTAAAAGTCCCCGCCATTGAGGAGCGACAATTTTCTTGCTAAAATTTTTTTAATAGAAATAAAAGTGTTGTGCATTCCTTTCTCATTTGGATTGGTTTTAGAGAACTGTTTTACCGCATACTTAGGGCTTTTCTTTTCTTTTCTGTTCCCGAGTGGAGTATGCGCAAAATACTGGTCATTTCAATCGCAATAACTCTAATGAATCAAAATCATACGCTATTAGTACTATTGCTTACAAATTTTCTAAGGCCAAAGATCTCGAAACTGTTATTCTAATCACAAACCTTACAAGCTAAACTGATTCCAATTCGATCTGTGAGTTAGCCATGCCCTGACTTAGATCAGCCCAGAGGTTGTTTCAGGGTTCAATCTGTGAGTTAGCCATGCCCTGACTTAGATCAGCCCAGAGGTTGTTTCAGGGTTCTATCTGTGAGTTAGCCATGCCCTGACTTAAATCATCCCAGAGGTTGTTACAGGGTTCGATCTGTGAGTCAGCCATGCCCTGACTTAGAGTAACCCAGAGGTTGGTTTGGTCTGTGATTTAGGCGTGCCCTGACTTAAATCAGCCCAGAGTTTTTTTCAGTATTTGATCTGTGAATTAGCCGTGCTCAGACTTTGATCATGCAAGAGGTTGTTTCATGGTTCGATGAAATATGAAGGTCACTAATAGGTCTACTTCAGTACAACCCGAACAAGTGCTACATATTCATTACTAACATCAAGCCTTTTATTTTCACATGTTCCAATTCATATCTTTGACTGACAAACGCATCTTCAAAACTAAGGGCATTGAATGTGAATTTTTACATACTCTTCTAACCCTACAAAGTGCTTCTCTGTTTGTTGTCTATTGAAACGGACGGTGCTTGCGCATGGCTCGGAGAAGCAGTGAAAAAATTTCCCCAAATTACGTATGTGAGTTATATCACCTTGAACAATATTGAACATGCTTGCCTCTTAATGAACCTGCTTGTGGTAGGCAACGTATTTCTTCGGAACCGAAGCTGGAAGTGTGATAAGGCTAGACGATTCCTTGACTCGCCATCACATGTGAGTAGAGTTTGTTAGCTCTCTCTTGATTAGAGGTTTTTTTCTCCGGGTTCTCCGGTTTTCCTCCCTCCACAAATCCTAACACACTAAATTCCAATTCGATCTGTGAGTTGACCATGCCATGACTTTGATCAGCCCAGAGGTTGTTTCAGGGTTCGATCTGTGAGTTGGCCGTGCCCTGACTTTGATCAGCCCAGAGGTTGTTTCAGGGTTTGATCTGAGTCAGCCGTGCCATGACTTTGATCAGTCCAGAGGTTGTTTCAGGGTTCAATCTGTGAGTTAGCCACGCCATGACTTAGATCAGTCCAGAGGTTGTTTCAGGGTTCGATCTGTGAGTTAGCCATGCCCTGACTTAGAGCAGCCCAGAGATTGTTTCAGTTTATCGATCTGTGAGTTAGCTATTCCCTGACTTAGATCAGTACAGAGGGTATTTCAGTTTATCGATCTGTGAGTTAGCCATGCCCTGACTAAGATCAGCCAAGAGGTTTTCAGTCGATAAAATTTGAAGGAAAATTACCAACAAAAATAAAAAAATTGTAGAAATCATTCTAACGGTGCTCTGAAATAAATTGCGCACGACTCATGTAAAAAATAAATTCTTTTTTGGATATCGAAAGATTTCTATTAATACATATTTCAATTTGGAAGAGTATGGCTTCAATCTTGAATACGCTGGTGAAATAGTTTAGTAAAATAGGGCACGCCTATTTCGTGACTGCGGCTTATAGTGTATCCTTTCAAGAGTGTTTCGCTCTTACACAAGGAGGATAAGCACAAAGCTAATTCATAAAGGGATGAGAAGCTAGGATTCTTTTGTATTTGAAAAACTTTTGGCCTCAAGACAATGGTATTAAGCCATAAAAAATGCGGTTAAAGTTAAGAAGAAAGAAACTGTGAAGAGAGATTTACAGGTGACGATGAAATCGTGGATTAAATCTCTCGTCTACGAAAAATAACATTTTGAGTGCCTTAACGTTAATGTACATAGGAAGAGGAATGGTATGAAGAGCTGTAAGTCAACCACTTAAAATTATTACAGGAATGAGATAAAATGACGAAAAGTCTTAAAAGATCAAGAAGAATTTTCAGGGTTTTTTTTCGAAATCAAATACTAACTAAAATATATGTCTTTTCCTAGTAATGCAGCAAATCTTTTCGTTGTTTTTAACTATTCTGATAGGATCGCAATCTGTGCGCAATTCGTTTTGCAGTATTCAGTAGTTACTCGACAAGCTTTCTGAAATAAATTCATGCTTTAGTTCATCGTTCATGCAACTCATCAAGTATGGAAAGGTTGTCAACATAGTCGTCGTGATTTTGCGAAATCAAAGAAAAAAAATGAGGGTCATTTGCCTTTGCCTTCAGAATGATGATGCGCGATGGGGCATTTTGTACTATTTTACTATAGTCGCACGATGGTTTTCAGTTTTGCGGGGAAAAATTCAGTGTTCAATGAATGTTAACTGCTACAGCTTTGATCATTTGAGGTTAGATAGTTTCAACACAAAGTATGCTAGAGAACGGACCAGTAAACGTCTAAGTCTTATCGGCTAAGGAAAACCCAGAGAAAATGCAAGTTTGCAAATTTTCTTTTCCAATAAAAAATTATGTTAGAGATTTCAACTCGGCCGGTACAAAGTAGAGTACGTAGTCTATCTGATCAGTAAATGTATAGGCTACTGAATAGGAAAAATAAGCAGAGAAAAAAAATGATTTTCTACTGTTTCGTTTAGTTTCACTGCAAGCATACTCTGTATGCTGCAAGAATATGCTTGGAAAACTAAAAAAATGTAGATTACAACAACACGTCTAAAATAACAAAAATCCCAAGAAGAAACATAAGTAAAATATGCAATTTTCAACGCAAAAATATGCTAAAAAAAATTCCAAACTAGTGCAGATAAAATAGTAGTTGATACAGTTTCGTTCAGTTTATAGTTTCAATAGGCTCGAAAAACTACAAAAAAATGCCATAACTAATTCCCAATTCCAGAGAAGAAGTAGAAGTAAAATAAGCATTTTTCAACATAAAAATATGCAAACAACAACAACAAAAAAAAAAAATCGCATAGATAAATGTCTAAGTTAATAAGAAAATTTCATAGAGGTGGACTGACTGATATGTAAAGTTAGTGGTACCTCAAGTTCACTCAGTGATTTTCTGCATCAAGTTCAGTACAAGCACTTCAAACCTTTTCTGCACAGGGGGATTTCTCCGTGGAAACTTAGCTAAAAAAATAGGTGTGCATTTGCCGAATAATTGGGTATATTTTTAGCAATTTTACTAAAAAACCGACATAGATAATCGTCTAGATTAAGAAGGATTTCAGAGTCACACTGTCGTGGTAAGGATACGGAAAGCAGGTTTTCTACAAAGGTCGTGATTTATGCGCAGACATGGATTCTCGGTTCGACCGAAGAAAAATGACTAAAACTGTTAAGAATTCAATTTTTACGAGTTAATTGACTTGACTTTCTTGAATTTCTCATGGGAAATTCAAAAATTCAATTTAAAGTTAAGTTTTCGTACTGAATAAAGGAAACAAGTTAACATAATGAATAAATTTGGGTTATAGGAATCTTTTATAATTCAATGAGAGAAATAATTTTGATGGTTTTATTGGTGATTGATTGACTTTTTAAAATGATTTCTGATTTTTATTTTATCGTAGAAAAACGCTACATGAATCTATCCTAAATATGAACGATGTCAGTCGTTTTATGTACTTTAGATTAAGGTATGAGAAAAATTATCATTTAATAGACATATGATGGAATCTCAGTGTTGCACGAAACCGAAACAAATTCCTAAATCAACGATATTTTCTTAACACACAGGTTTGTTAGCCTTTGACTATGAAGAAGTAGACGATTTTATTTATTATTTATTTTCAATTGTTTGATTATTTTTAAAATTTCTCTTGTCATGTCTTTCATAAGTAAATAACTGACTAAAGTTTCGGTATAAACAAACAAGCAACCGAGAAAAGGGAGCAAAAAGAGAAAAAATGAAAAAGCAATCACTCCATTAAATAACTCATAGTGAAAAAAGGAAAGAAGGAAAGTAAGAAAGAAAGAAAGAAGGAAAGAAGGAAAGAAGGAAAGAAAGAAAGAAAGAAAGAAAGAAAGAAAGAAAGAAAGAAAGAAGATTAGAAATTCAAAAAACGAAATAAAACCACATTCTTAGACTTATATCTTAGACTAATGGTCATTGAGGTGATGATGATGAAATACTAGTGAACGAGGTTAACATCACTAGATGACAGTAATGATGATGATGATGAAATAATAATCATCGAGGTTAAAGCCACTAAATGTATCGAGTTGATGGTTATAACTAGTGTAATGATAATACTATGATTATGACTGTTACTCTTGTAAAGGAAATGACTAGAATTGGTGTAATGTTCTATGATATACTGCCGGCTAAAACAGCCAATTGATACTAATGCTAATACTACCCCTGCACTATATACTACCACTAGAACGATTTTACATGGTCCATGAGAAAATACTAAGCATACGAATACATCAGGGATAGTAGTAGACACCATTACTACCTTATGACTTACACGTTTCGTCATCTAGCACTTAAATGATGAAGACTGTGAGATACAGTCGAAATATCTCGATAAGGCTGATTTAAAAGGTACAACATTTGCCCACAACTGTCGCATGCAATCTGCTTACGCCACCCTTACAACACAAATTGCGTTGTGTAAATCAACCCTACAACTTGCTCACAACTGTTTTGAACGACAAGAAGAAAGTTGTAGCAAGTTGTAGGGTTGATTTACACGAAACAATTCGTGTCGTAAGGGTGGTGTAAGCAGATTGCATGCGACAGTTATAAGCAAAAGTTCAGTGTACCGTGTAAAAGTAATATGTTTCCAGAGCAAGGGATTAACCTTTTTTTCAAGTACTAATTCCATTGTTTAACTACTCTACTGCTGCTGCTGCTGCTACCTACAACTTTAACCGGATAGCGAGAGAGAGGGGGGGGGGGGGGTTGTGCGGTTTGTCCGAGCCCCCTTAATTCAACAGCAATCGAATCCTTAATAACCAAAGAACCGGTACAATTTTTTTGAGACAAAATATACAAATATTTCATTACATGAACTTCCTTGGTTAAAATCCTAGATCCTCATTTCTGAAGTGTAACAAAACACTTCACAAAAAAACTCCCAGTAACAACAACAACAACAACAAAAAGAATAGAAAATACTTCTACTATTAGCTATAGCGGCTATTATACCAATACTGCAGGCTCCTATTATTATGGCTACTGATCTGTACCAACGAGCAATACTGAAGAGTTAAAAACAAACAAACAAAAATCTATCAAAACGAATTAATAAACTATTATTATAATAAGATAAAAACGAATAATATTAATACCAAACTGTAAAATTATAATAACGAAGATAATGAAGATAATAAAAGCTAGGATTTTAATATAATTGAAAAAATAACTCGAATTTTTAAAAAAAATTTTCTTCAAAGAATTTTACTCAACAAGAATCAATGATTTGGTGTCTTCATAACTATAAACAGAGCATTAAATATCGTCTCATAATGTCTCAGCTGATATCAAAAGACAAGTAAATACTTCCTTAGAGTAGATATTGTCCCCCAAGGCGGAATTTTTTAACTCAGTTGGTGTTCAGTACGTTAGGGGTCATTACTCATCCGACCCTTGCAGTAATGACCTAGCAATTGTCAAAGATTTCTCAAGTTATGAGAGACCCTAAAAGGTAATTCATAAAACAGAATTAAACCAATACTTGGACGAGGACAGTAATAACTTGTATGGCAGTCAAGTTTGATTAATATTTTAGTCCAATACTGCTATGGCTGTGCTCTTTTTTTAGTAAGTGTTAGTAAGGATTAGTATTGTATTCACCCCGGAGCATTAATCTGTGTATCGTGATTTGCCGCATTTCATAATACCCCACTTTTCTTCCGTTTTATTTGAAATCTTTTTGAACCGAAAAAAAAACTATCGTCGTTCAATCAGTTTTAACCGTTTTTTAAAACAATCTTAAATCACGATTTTCTTCGATTTTTCTTCTCAAACTTTTCTTCTTAAAATGCAATTTATTTTTTTCACTAATATTTAATTATGGTATAACACTCATACCCTGAATATTACGCTATTAAAGTTAACATTTATAGGTATAATTCTCTATCATTACCTTACTCTACGAGACTCGTACTAAAACTTTTCACAAACATTAAAAATTTGAGTGAAAAAATCAAGGCACTCGACTATTTTTTTCTTTGAAAATCAGTTTCCCGCGCGAGTTATAAAGTATAAAGCGCTTCAATTTTTTTTACAGAATTTGCGGATACTTGAGTTTCTCGACGATATCAAAGCTATTATTTTCTAAATCACTCACTTTGATAGAGTAAAACTTTAATGACTGTTTGTAATTGAAAACTAGGGTTGGACCACTTGAAGAAGTACCGTTTGTCTGCATGTATCATAGTGAATTTTGATCAACTTTTGCAACTAGGGGTTTTATTTTCATCTCTAATGTTGTTATATTGTATGTAAGCAAAATGTCTAGAAAAAATGGGATATATTGATACACACTGGTTCCGTAAAGTATAAGAATTTGAAAAATAGTTATGGCAATTACTTTAAAATAAGTCGCGAAACACATTTTTGTGAAAATATCTGTTTTCACGAGGATTTGCAAAGAACATTCCAGTAAAGAAAAAAATTGTTGTTTTTGGTTTTGAACCAAAAATAACTTATAGAATTGACCGGGTATTTTTTCAGATATTTTTAAAGACTATGGTTTGATTTTTTTTGTGTATTTTATTTACTCGGAGAGGCTATTCTCGAGCTGCCAGCGAAGGATAATGTTTAAGCCAATGTTAAGCGAAAATGCATGGTCCGGCCCCGACTCACTGGTGACAATGTCATTAAGTTTCTGCTAAGACCCAAATGCGAACCTTCCTTAGAACCAGGATTTCTTTATTGTTAGAAGATTTAAAAATCATCTGCGAAAATCTTAACTGAGAGATCACTACCTTAAATCTGTACGGCTCTTGTCATGATCTTCTACTCCCAATAACACTAACAAAAACCGAGAAAATTCATAGGATTTTTTTTTATTTCTTCGAGTTTCAAGATGATTATAAAATTGAAATTTTTGGGGTCGAATTAAGAAGTCTGAATGAATTTTTTTCCTGAAGGAAAATCTGAAGAAATCTAGACATATGATAGTGAGCGATTTAAACGGCCAAAGTGACAGAGTGTTTATTTGAGGTGACCATTTTCACGTCTGTTTTGTTCCCACAGCCATTATTCGATTAGCTTTTGTTCAGGACTGAATTACAAGGCGTTGGGTTCCCTTCTATGACAATATAAAGTGTCCCTTTGAGTTTGTTATCTGAAATCGTTTTTCTCTGGGAAATATTAATATGCAAACAGTTGGAGGAATTCGTGGGCTTTTGAATCAGAGCTCATGGCAATTGTTCGTTTTCAATTGGTTTTCTACTATGCGCGCTGTACATCCTGTAGCGAATCGCCATCAGATTAGATTCGAGTCAGAAAAAAACTTGAGATTCGAAAACAACAGGCTAGGTTTTCGATTGTTATTTTTTTGATATTCTTCAAAAAACGTAACTTCGATATCCGAGTAATTTTAAGTTTTTCGCTGTTCAGTCGTCAGCAGAAATGAATATTCATTCTTTCATTCAAGATCAAGCCTTGAAATTGATGGAAGTCTTTTTGCGAAAAAAAAAATGTTTTAAAAATATAAAAGTGAATCGTTAAGGGCTGAGATCGGGTATACCACCTATCAAGCCTTGATGGCGAGGATTGATCATTAATTTCGATTTCCGCTTTCCCAAAGACCACGTTCTGAACACTTTTCCAAAGCTTTAGGAGCAAAAGCCGCTATCATGCTTAAAACTGACGGTGCGTTAGATAATACAAATGTATTAAGACTCGAACTTGGAAACTGTATCAGGCGATATCTCGTCCAATCTTGTCCTTATAAATATGCACCAATCAAGAGTAAGCAATCCTAGCCGTCCAAGGCACGATGGTGCCGTTTGTGATTCGTGTTTTTTCCGTTGGCATGATGAGTTAACTTAGCTCTTATCTCTTATTCTCTCGCCTAAAGCGTCCGAGATACAAAAGTTAAACATCTCGACGAAGGCTTTAAAAGACGCCCGGGCTCCTCGGAGGGACATTTCAGTTTCCCTTTCATCGGATACACTTGTCTAACGGTTTAACAAAATTGAGTGTGTTCAGTTCTGAGTCTTGAATATCAAACTTTGCAGCTTTGTTTTCTAGTTCTAAAGGACCAAAAAATTTATTACTGAAATATAACTGAGAGATCAGTGTGTTAGAAAGCCAGCATCATGCGTATGGCCTGTGCATCAGTACCTTATCCCAATGAGAATCCCTACTCATCCTACCAACAGCAAGGACATGAACCGTCCATGACCATGAGCATGTATGGTCCACAACCAAGTACTCTTCCAACAGCAGTCTCCCACTGTGGGAAAATAGAGCCTAGATTGATGAACGTTAATGTCAGTTCAACGTTTCATGGCTTGAATGGTGTGAACTCTATTGCGCCTATGTTGACCCACGATCAGAGAGGACCACCGCCTCCTTTACCACTGGACTTTGGTGTGGATCCTTCTAAGCTTCGCGAACTTGAAGTATTTGCAAATCAATTTAAGCTGAGAAGAATAAAACTTGGTTATACGCAGACGAATGTTGGTGCTGCTCTTGCTGCAGTTCACGGGACTGACTTCAGCCAAACTACGATCTGTCGTTTTGAAAATCTGCAACTAAGTTTCAAGAACGCTTGCAAGTTGAAGCCCATTTTGGAGAGATGGTTGGACGAAGCTGAACGAAGTGGAGGTACGTGTGGTGAAAAGTATGGCTCGGAGAGAAGACGAAAGCGAAGAACGACAATAGGTCTGGCTGCGAAAGAGGCATTGGAAAACCACTTTATGAAACAAACAAAGCCCTCTTCGCCCGAAATTGTAAGGATCGCTGATGGCTTGCGTCTTGATAAAGAAGTCGTGCGAGTTTGGTTCTGCAACCGACGACAGCGAGAAAAAAGAGTCAAGACCTCGTTAAATCTGCACAACTTCCTGGGGTATAAAACTGAATGTTAAACTTGTATATGCTGTAAAGTCATGAAAAACGCTTTGAACTCTTTCTCTCCTAAGCGGACGCATAAGATACAGATATATATACATATATATATACATAAGAAAACGATATTTGTATGTGACATTGATTTTCAATGCTTCGTATACCTAAGGATGATTGTTTAAGTCATATAACTTTCGAGTACCTCTTTCAGTAACTCTATCACTTGACTAATAGAGAATGTGAAGACATCGTACTTCACTGATGAAGCAATGTTAGAAGTAAATTAGTAGTTTTTTTAGGATTTCATTACAGAGATCAAAGACCTTTCAAAATCTTGCTTAAACAATTAAGCAGCATTGAATAAATATTAATTGGGTATAGTTAACTAGTAAATTACAAGTTATTAGAAAATGACAGGTTGTTTGTAAGTTTTTTTTAGAGAAATATATAAGATATAAAGGAACGAGAACTAGTTCTAGAAAATTAGCGGATTAGATTATAAACGACTTATGTGCGAAATATTGACAATTCATTATGTACAATAATCAGTAATTTAAGGAACTTTTGTTTCTACAACGGTAATAATAATAAAACAAGAGAAAAGATACGATAATATAATTTCAATTTTCTTACATTCAGTTGTGTCTTTATAATGAACTCAGGACAAATTTGATTTTTCATTTAGACAAGATTTTATCATTCGTTCCAGAAAACATTCCAGTTGTGAACCCATGGTTTCTGACAATGGACAATGAATGACTCTCTACTCAATTCCGCAGTTATTTCGAAAAATTAATTTGACTGCCTCCTCAAATTAAACAAAAAAAGATGAAAAGAAAAACACAGAGATAAAACGTAGAGGAATTGTTCCTGTTTTGTAAATCAGAGAAATGGAAAAAAACGAGAATAACAATAATAATATAGCCCCAGTGGCTCGCAGCGAGATAACAACCAGCGTGAACCGGCTGTTTGAATGGCAAAGCTAAAATTATCTCTCTTTACAGTCAATTTCAAGAAGAAATCAGTTAAACAAAGGCTCCAGCTCATACATCAATGGAATAAGACTTGAATGTGTGAATATTCAGTGTCTTCTTAGGGGTTTAGGGAGATAATGAAGTACAAATCCTCAGACTTTTTTGTAAGGTGTATTGATGTCTTCAATAGTTGAACAATTAGTATCATTCGAAAGAGAGAAGGGGATTTCTTTGCCAAACATGGCAAAGTTGGTAAAGCGTCAACCACATCATCTAAAAAATTTTCCCCTATTTACAAAATCCAAAGGTTCAAATTATCGCTAATTTGCCCTGATATTCACTCTCTTCATTAAGAATTCGCGAATACAAACAGTACAGACGCATCTGAGCAGTTACTTTGTTTAAGTCATGGAATCGATAGTCTTAAAATACCCGACTCTCTCGTACCCATACATATTAGATCAACCTAAATTTCTTTGTAAATAAATATGCTTTTAAATAGCTGTTTATAAAGCGAAGAGATTCTTTGTGTATCGAGTAATTTATTGGATAATAATGGTGGGCAGTTTTTTTTTTTGAAATCATGTAGTTTTAAGAGAGGGAATTTTCGAAGCGCTGTCGTAGAGATATTCTTGGCTTACAATCAGTTCAATTGAGTATTACACTTTGTTAAGTTGAATTGAAACTGAGAATGAATTAAATTATATTTTTGCATTTTATTTTGCGCATGTTGCGCGCTAATGCACCGCAATCAACTGTAAATTCAGTTGATTGAGAAGAGGAACGTTCATAGATTGTGCATTTTTATTTGAGGATGAAAATAAGAAAAGAAAAGAAAAGAAAGAGAGAGAGAAAAATATTAAGGTAGACTTATGGTCCAATTAGCCGCAAGAAAAATATGACCTAGATAGGAAACAACGCGCTATGCTTGATATCAGTGATCATTGTCTCCAAAAACCGTTGCTATCCAAGGTTTACGACAACTCACTTCATGTCATTCGTCATGGAGTCTAAAACCCCTCGACACATTGAAAGATATTTACGAAGGAAAGCGTCGGAACCCGAGGGGAAGTAGCCCTGACATGTCATTTTAGGCCCCATTTCTTTGACAGAAAGGTGCTATGCTTGTCTTTATCAGATTACGTCATGGCCAATAAAAAATCACCTGACGGCTTAAGAATTCTAATGAATATTTCTAACGTGTTTATCTCTTCAGCCACTTTGAATCCCCCTGTGGAACGATGGGAAGCAGGTTGTAAGGCCAAATATAATTTTTTTTTTATAAAAGAATTAAACTACTTATGAGAAAAACAAAATAAAACTGACTCAAAAATTTGCCGGCTTAGTGAATGATTTCGTCGGAGCGTGATCCGCGCTTGCCATCAAATTAAAAATGGCGCCAAATTTCTGCTCATCGATTTTCACGAAAACTTTAAGCAGGATTATTTCTATAGTTATATTTCAAATCATAGAGAAATTAAATTTATTTAGTGAATTAAACGTATTTTTAGATTCAAAAGGTGCGTTTAAACGCGAGTAGTTTAGGTTTCGTGGCAGAAGAGTGAAATCACAGCGATGTTCTTGTCCGCCATTGTAGACAAAAGGCGGAGAAATGAGGAAAGGCGGGGAGACTGTTTGACGAAAAGAAGTGATATGTATAAAACTCAATTACTTCGCATATTTTTGATTGCTTTTGTCTCGGTAATTAACTGACTATCAATATTTCAATTATCTGCCGTTAAAATCATTTTTAGAGTATCGATCAACAAGAAAATTGTTTTCATGAAGATTACGTTTGAGCGATCCAGCTTTACGTACGCAACGTTTGGAGATGACATCAAAATTTTGGCGTAACGTCCTGACTACTAGAACCCTATTTTACATCCTTCGTTTTTGCTATCATTTCTTGAATCAGTATAATAGAATGGTAGCAATCATTTAGTCAATGACTTGATAAATATTCTTATAAAAGAGTCATTAGAGTTTAGTGAAATCCAGAAATCCTACGTCCAGTCCACCAAGAGAGACAGTAACTGAATAATAACTACTGATTCAGCCGTCGTCCAGTCTACGATAGTTTTATCAAGAGAACTATCTTTAGCTTCAAAGCATTCGGTTGCCTTTGGTAAAAATAATTGAACTGACTTTAGGTAAATTATCTTTAAAGAATGTTAAAGACAGCTCCGATATTTTGGTCAATGTGTTTCCTATTATACTCAATTGTTAAGGCCTAGAGGGCTACTAATGACACAAACTTGTATCCTAATACGTAAGCTGTTACGTTATAGGCCTGAGGGGAAACACCAACAGCCGCCACTATAGATCATATAGTATCCCATATGCTTAGTTTCTTATAGCGATAGACTTTCCCCCCGCGAATTTGAAGTTGAGTGCTAAACAAAACAATGGTTCCAAGTTGAGGATGGACTTGATAAATACATGTACAGTCAATGTATGAACACAACAAGTCAAGGTTAAACCTCGACTAGGAGCCATTGTTTCGTGGTCGCTCAAGTGAATAAAGGAAAGGTCTGCCCTGTATTCTAGGTTTTTAAACAAAAATTGGAAACAAAATTACTTCATAAGCTATAGCAACTTATGCCTGCAATAATGTATTTTTTTTTAAACCAAATCAATAGAAAAAAAATTACGCAATGAAATTTATAAAAGGATGCCTAAATGAAGGTGTTTTTTCTATTGAAAAAAATACGTTATTGAAATATGTTACTGATAATCTTTGTCGTTTTAACAAAATTTTGTAAATTTAACTATAGATTTTGCTAAAAAATGATTTTAAGTGGGTCGGGTATGTAACTTCATTAAATTTATTTATTTTTTCAACGATTTGGTATCTTGTTTGAAGAATATATTCAGACTGTAACTAAGAATCCATCATTATGGCTATCGCACATGTTTACGGTCCGTTCTCCATTCATATTCCTTGTTTAGTGATTCCGAGGGAAAATATTACAAACAACGTGGCGTATATATTTGGATTCGGACCCTTTTAAAAAAAAGTTTTGTTTTGCGATTTTAATATGCGTTATAATTAATAAAAAATTCAAAGATACGATGGTGTACATTTTGGTCTAGAAGGAAACGCAGTAGTTCGTAGTGTTAGGCGACTCTCGTACGGTTTGAAATACCCTGGGGTTCAGAGATTATTTATTCTCGCTCCGGCGTTTGCCTGTCGCTCGCCTAAACTACCGAGACTGAAAGAAAAACAACTGACTTGTCCCTGCACAAGGTAAACTGGCTACTATCGACGGCGCGCCTCTGCGCAAGATATAACAAAGATGATGACGATGCCATGCATGCCGATAATCCAGCTGAGCGAACAGCTAATGGCGCAAAGCATTGTTGATCAAAACCTGTGGCCCTTCGCTCTTTGTTTTGAAAATCATTTCTCAAGTGGTTTTTAGATAAATCACAGATGAAATATCACGTATCATTTGTCTCAGATTTAAAATGTATTGGATTCAATTGTTAATATTTTTCAGGTAGAAAAAAGGTTTGAGCACATTTGCCGACCACAAAAAATCACAACGGACCGTGATTGGCTAGAGAATTTAATGCCTCTCAGCTGACTCATATCATCTGATAATTATAGCAATTATCATAACTTAATATCCATTGGACGCATTTTATTTTTCTGAAAGCTTTTATGAAGACTCCAGTTTTTACCCCTCCCCTCCCCATAAAATATAATTCTCCCAGAATGCGTTGCAGGCCTAGCCATTTTGTACATTGAGAGAAAATGGCGGACGAAGTGTATCGTGTTATACTCAAAAGTCGACCCGGAAAAACTAACCCGCCTTCTGTAGAAAACTTTGCATATGAGAAAGCAGAACCCATAACGTGCAAAGATGGAGAAATCGTAGCTAAAACCCTGTATCTATCCGTTGATCCTTACATGCGAGGTCGTATGAACGAAGAAAATCCGAATGCCAAATCTTACATACCGCAGTGGGACCTAGCTAAACCTCCTACTGGTGGAGGGATAGGGGTAGTAGTTGAGAGTAAAAATGAGGCTTATAAGAAAGGTGATATGGTAAAGACGGTGAAGTGGCCATGGCAGAACTATGTATTGTTGAATGCCGAAGATCAACTGCAAAAGGTACAGCACTGATTTTGTTTACATTGCAGGCGTTCCCGTCTTGGACCGGAACCAAGCAGAACCGCTTGCAATGCAGGCTGCTTGATCTCAATGCATTACGTGATGAGTTTTCTCTATGTTTTATAGTTGAGGCAATGTGCAGGATAATTGCTGCAGATACTTGTAATATAAAGCTATGTCCAAAAACGGTTGATGAAGGTTTTTTTGCATGTTGTATGTTGCTTACCAAGCTTGAAATGTATTATATTCATATGTAAATAATGTCAGCCACAGAATAAAATATGACACAAAGACGTGCAGACAAAGGGTTTGGTAAAAGTCCATATTGTTGTGATCTTTCGCCCATCAGTGCATTTTGGGCTTAATAACATACATGCACCAAACTAGAATACCTCACAATATGTATTTGAAAAGCATTAACATACCTGATCATATCTCTTGTCCTTTATAATTTATGCCTGAAGTCTTTCACACTACTGCAAGAGGTATAGGATCAACATTTCCTGAAAGCATGTAGAGATACACATTGGATTAGCTTAAAAATCCCTAATTTATTTTCGTTGGAGAGCGAGGGGTGATTGATCAGTTCTCCCAAGCCAAAGGCTCATGTTTTTAAGCTTTGATGTTAGATAAATTGAAATTTAGAGGTTGATTACGAGAGAAATTTGATTTTTTTGAGATGAAGTATGCCATACAATGGTCTTAGATTTAATACCAGACTAAGATAAGATTTGTAATCCACATGACCACCAGCACAATCATCGTCGTCGTTATCATCATCAACACCACCACCACCATCATCATCACAAATTATAGTAATAATGATTACCATTGTCATCATCATATCACCACCACCACTTATCATGATCATTAAAAGCTATTCTGCCAATGATCTAGCCATAAAGAGTCTTTACCGCACTCAATATAAACTCTTTATTTAATTCATAGATTGAACACCAAGTAATCAAAGAGAATCCCTCTCTTGCTATAGGTCTGTGTGGATTGACTGGACTGACTTCTCTTGTTGGGATACAAGTTAAAGGCCACCTTGTAGCAGGTAGTAATCAGACTGTCGTTGTGACTGGTGCTGCAGGGGCTTGTGGAGTTGCAGCAGGGCAGGTTAGTTCATTGTTTATACCGTCATCATCAGTGTACTTCCAGAGGGGGGAGGGGATTGGTATTTCCAAGGGGTGGGGAGGGTCTGAGGAGGGTATATTGTGTAGTTCCAGAAAAATATCCATACTACCCCAACAGAGGGGGATTGGTATTTCCAAGGGGTGGGGAGGGTCTGAGGAGGGTATATTGTGTAGTTCCAGAAAATATCCATACCTCCCCCACAGAGGGGGATTGGTATTTCCAAGGGGTGGGGAGGGTCTGAGGAGGGTATATTCTGTGCTAAGTGTAGCTTAGAGTTTAAAAAGTGAGACTTTTTTTTTTAATTTAAAATTTACATTTTTTCAGATTGCAAAACTCTTAGGAAGTGGCAAAGTTGTTGGTATTTGTGGAACTGATGAAAAGTGTGCATACATCAAAGAATTAGGTTTTGATGAAGCAATCAACTACAAGACAACCAAAGACATGAGTGCTGCTCTTAAATCTTGCTGTCCACAAGGTGTTGATATGTACTTTGACAATGTTGGTGGTACCATTAGTGAAGAGGTAAGAAATGCTTGAAGTGCGAGGTCTTGTAAGTTGATGGGTACATGATTTTGATTGAGGTAGATTTTCGAATAGGAAAGGTATGGCAATTTCATAGTCATACTGATGACTTGGGAATATAATTTTAGAAGTCACAGCTCTCGTGTGGAGTTTAAGAAAAAATGTCATGTGGAACATAGATGTCTAATATCTCAGGACCATACCCAGGACTTTTTGTGGGGGGAGAAACCGAGGCATAAGTGGACCAAATCTAGGCAAAACTCTGACAGTTTTGCATTGTCAGGCCTTTGGGGCCTGTAGGGGGTGCATCTGTGCACCTCCTCCCCCCTAGGTACGGTCCTGAATCTAAAGGATTTCTGCCAAGTGTGGAAGTGGGCTGAATTTTTGTGATTAGAGCAATAGAGTCACAAAACTCAACAAACACCATAAAAAAACTTGTGCAAGTCTAGCCAGGGTCTCTTTGCCGCATGGCCTTGCCAGGTCTACAGAAAGTTTACAGCCACCTAACTGCTCAATGCAAAACCCTGTTCTACAATACCAGACTTGCTCCTGTCATCCAGAGCTAGTAAAGAAGGTCGTTTGGTTATTTGAGGTAAATTGTAATTGTATTTGTAGGTTATTCGTCTCATGAACAAGGATAGTCACATTGTACTGTGTGGCCAGATATCACAGTACAACAAAGATCTTCCATATCCCCCACTCCTACCCCCAGACGTCCAAGAAGTTGCAACCAAACAAAACGTCACACGTGAAAGATTTCTCATACTGAATTATCCTGAACAAATTCCTGGCGCAATGAAACAGCTGGTCACCTGGGTGCAAGAGGGGAAACTCAAAAGTCGTGAGACAGTTGAAGTTGGCCTGGAGAACACTGCAAAGGCTTTTGTTTCAATGATGATTGGAGGCAACGTAGGAAAACAAGTTGTAAAAGTTGCAGAAGCCTGAAGCATCTTATGTCAGTAATATGAATGAATACATGATTTTTGAGCTCAAAATGATGAAAACTGATCAAAAAGCTGAACTTTTTTCATAATTTTTTTTATGAATATAAGAATAGAAGACTATATTCTTATTATGAGAAAATTATTTACATTAGAAAATCCATTCAACTTCATCCACAATGATGTAATTATAGACAAAAATAAAGCAAAGAATATCCTATGTTGATTTTTTTAAAATTTGAAACCAAGACGGCGTAGCGCTCACTGCTCTACCTCAGTACGATCGCCTTGAAAAACCATGAAAAAACCTCGAATATTTTTTCTCTTTCTAAGTAAATAATTCATAACTTGCTTTCTTTAAGAACTTACCTTTCTTTGGGGTGGTTTTCTAGGATTACATTTGAAATATTTAAGTATTTTTAGAGCCTTTTTTGGGAGCAGTTTTCTCTTATATCTTCGAACTGCAGTTCCGAATGAAGTAAAGGTGCGCGCGTTTCCATGCAGTATCAGAAAAAGGCGGGAAAATAATACAAGGCATGTCATTGGCTAGATCAGATTCTTAGTTTCTTACGCTGTCTCTGATTGGCTGGTTTGCAAATGCTGTTTGTCTTTAATATTGTTTGTTGTTGTTTTGTTTGTTTGTGGGTGTGAACGAAAATTATATTTTGTTTAACCATCAATTGATCGATTCACAAGTAGTTTAGACAAGAGACTGCTGAAATCAATAGTTAATCGGACCACATCGGTCTCTTGTCGGTTCTTTTCGCACCTGTTCGTTGTGAACGATGTTTTGGTTAAATTAATCGTCTAGATTAAATTTATCACTCGTAATTCAAAATGTCCATTAAAACTCCCGTTTTGATAGCAATTATTTTTATCGAAAATTTGACTGCCAATAATGAAAATGTTTTATGAGAGCCCATTGTATTGCCATGGCAACCATAATTTTCATTATGCCTCTGGTTTATTTTTGAGGTGATTGTCTCATGAATTCATGGGAAGCAGTTGCAGATAGAAAATAGAAAATATTCAGTGAGAGCGCCTGGTCGTTGGTTTTGAAACGTATCCGGCTTACACCTCGGTTCCCGTATAGTTTATTATTTGTGAACTTTTTTTTTTGAGCTGAAAGAACACAGAAGAAATGGAACAGAAGAAAAAGGTGCCAAGTACAAGGGACCGCTTGTTCTCGCAACGAGAAAAGAAGCTGGACAAGCTTAAAACTCTGAAAGCAGATGCCGAATATTTGAAGCAATCATTGACAGCTATGAAAACCGAAAGCACGAAACACGACCCTGCCAAACGTGAGGAAGAGAAATTATACGAACTTATTGTTGCAAGTGGATTATCTATTGACCAGGACGTCGTGGAACATATTGTGGAGTTGCTAAAACTGAACGTAAGCCCTGACAGACTATTCGATGTTCTGCAAGCTATAATAAAGTCGAAAAAAGATTCCGAAATGGTTTCTGTTATATAAGAGAAAATGTTCAGCACTCGAAGTGGGAATTTAGAATAGAAAGCAAGTTGACAATATAATTTCAAATGGAAATAAATTACACTATAAGTTGGCACTTTTTTGGTTATATTTTCGCAGTCAGACAACTGGAAGGATAGACGAGGTGAAATTTGATAAGGAAATGGTAAAATCTTTATATCTTATAGTTAAACAAATGTTGTTGAATTCAATACCTTTGTCAATTTGATAAATGAATTATGCGATAGATCATTTTGATTTCGATTGAATTATGCTAAGATCTCCGGTTTGTTTGTCCTATATTTTTTATTTTTATGCGTTAGCTAATAAAGTCGGCGCAAAATATGTCAAAATAAGAGAGCAAGATTAATCTTTGAGCCAAATTTGAAGTAAACTAAAAAAAAAATTCATTCATTTAAAATCGTTCAACTAAAAATGAATTTCACTTTCTTCTTCTGGACAATGAAATTTTTTACTGCTTTTGTTTCTAGATCAAAACATTTTGATTGTTTTCGAAAGAAGCCGGTGGCAAAGTGGTTTACCAATTTAAACAATTTGAAGCTTATACCAACTGAAATGTAAAAAAAAAAAAAAAAATTCTAGTCAGTCGATCGATTCTATCCAAGATTTTCCATGCTTAAATCTTTCCTACATAGAAACAGTTTTTTTTTAGGTTTCTTATTCAATTTAATAAGTATTTTTGAAGATATATTTCCTTCTCGTAATTGGGTTTTGGCATGAATAAAATAAACATAACATTTGTTGGTCAAAAACAAGCAAGTGCAAAATTAAATTTACGAAGAAATTGCATTCGTAAAAAGATTTTTTTGAAATTGTATAGTAAGTTTCGTCATGTCAAGCGTCCCATATATTTGACCTTTTATAAATGTTGGGAAATAAACTACTGTAGTTTTCACACAAGATTTGGCAAGAAAAGTCGTGTTTGTTTGACATAAACTAATATTTATTTTTGAAATTATTTTACCCTTATTTATCTTAAAATCAGCAGGTGAAAACACAGATACTTATCAGAGTACCATAGTAACGTTAGTCTTAAAACTAAAACTTATTCTAGTTTTTTCTTTCTATCTTTTTTTTGTCCTTTGAGTCACTTTGCCAAAGATCGAGGCAATATTTAAAGATCCATTGAGAAAAATCATAAAATATTGAAACGCTGAACTTCTGAGGAATTAAGTACTGATAGTTTGCCGAATTGAAATCATAAGTTTTGTCAGAAAAACTGCAAAGAGCTAGCTAGCTCGAGCCACCTTATAACACCCATGCACACTGAGGATCCCCCCTTATATTTAAGGAGTTACTTACCTTTTGATTAAAGAACTTAGGACCATATCTCCAGACGCAGATGATTAGCCCTTTGCCATGACCAGCGGCAGACACAATATGTTGTTTTATAGCTGATCATTTATCATCCATAGTCACTCAGTTCCATGTGGGATGCGTTTTGAAAATTGTGACGTCATTTATGCGCAAACTTGAATCGAGTAAAAGTCAAAGACGGACACTTTGACAGGAGGCATTAGAAAACATCCATCGAAAGTAAGGATGAGAAAATAGAATTTGCAAAGATATTGCATAGAAGAAAGTACTGTATGCTTGAATGGACGGATTCGGTCAGGTTTGGAAGGAAAATTATACCGTGTTCACACATTCGTTTCCTATTCCTTTTTCCCTTCCTAATTTCTCTTTCTCGTTCCCTTATTTGCACTTCATATCAGATAACGAGGGAAAACAAATTCGAGACAGTATCCCGGTTTTTTTTTTTACATTTCTTTTTGGTCACTCTTTAAAAATATAAAAAAAGAGCCAGAACGACTGAGCGGAGATTGTTGTCGAGCATTTAAGTGGCTTCTTCCTCATTAACGACAACAATCTAAACATTGTTTTGTCTTACTCCAAGTTTAAAAAAAAAATTAATTCAAGTATATATCTATAATTAATTTGCATACTCAAGTCTTATCTTTTATTTCATACTTCTATGAATATTTGCTGATTTTATTGCGAATTATTATAATCTATTTAATCTTAAAGAAAAATAGTGGACCAGGGTTTTATTTTAGTTTTCTTTCAAAGTATTGTTGTTCAAAGTTGAATAGGAGTTTTAGGCTTTTTGAGGAATTAAATAGAATTATTTTATGTGCAAGTTAGATGTCGTGATATTAATCTAGAGTTCGTCTCGCTTTTCGGTGTTTTTTTCATCCGTCGCCTTGTCTTGGTCTTTAGCTAAATTGGGTTCATTTTGGTCTTCAATCAAGTCTTCGATCTCCGCTGCCAAGTTTTCAAGATCGTCAAGAACCTGTAAAAATGCAGGATGTAAAATCAATATTGATATGTGACTATTTACTGAAAAAAGCAATGATAGATAGGAACATTTTTTATATCGTTGATAGTGTAGCTTCATGGGAAACACAGGTGGCGTAGCGATGAGAAAGATAGTAAATTTTTAGACTACTTAAGCTTTCATCGACATGCGCAATGCACTGGGATTCTGTTCAATGCACAAACGCGATTTTCTGCCCCCAAAGTATCCCATGAGGCATTTTAATTTTACGTCATGCGCGAAGTGCAATGAACCTTGGGAGCTTCACTAAAAAGTACCATGTTCTTTCCCATGATGCATTGCAATATTCACTGAATTTCAATTCAATAAAAATCCTTTAAAGAGTTTGGGGTGCTGGCATTATATCATGCAAAGTTTATGTCCACGTGCACAATACATTGTAGGAATATTAGTCAATAAAATGGAACACCTTCCTCTCCTAAGCTATCCAAAGATGCATTGTGTCAAGGTTTTATGGCACCAACTGACAACAAGATGGGATTTAGGAATTATGGTGACATTAAACTCTACAACCAAAATATTCCTTTGAATACTTTCTTTTGTTAGAAAAAATGGTGGTCGAATGACGCGATCATGCAAACGAGCTCTAGACCCCTTGCAGCTTGTTGGAATGCAGCTCAATTTGGTGAACAAAACAATAGGTTCAAATTCTCAGGAGATTGAAATTCTATTTTTTGTCCTCCAAATTGAGCCGCTTTTGCATCTTGTTAAAGGGGTCTATACCCTTCAATAAAATACTGGATGAATAATAAGTTCTAAAATTGAAGGATTATGAAATGCTAAGGTAAGATCTTTTCACCTTTTTATCATCAACAACTTTCTCCATGTCAGATGAAGTGAAGAGACCATCCTTATCAGAATCAAGAGCACCAAACATCTGAAACAAAAATATGGAAACTATAATATTGAAAGAAATGATTTTTGAAAAAATATTTACGACTGGCTCCCATGTGATGGGGGGGGGGGGGGGGGGCGCACTTGCCTCTGACCTCTGGAGCTTGTGTTTGATTCCTGGACTCAGCATCACATTGAGTAGAGTTTGTTAGGTCTCTCCCTTGATTTGAGTTTTTTTTCTGGGCTTTCCTCCCTTATTTCAACAGTCCCCTTCACAGTTCCCTGCACTATCTCGAAAGGTAGCTGTGCCTTTGCATTGAAGTGAGACGAACGGTGAGCTTGCAATGATAGAGACATGTGAATAATAAAATATTGTCCAAGGTGTTAAAAAAGGTCTCTATTATTGCAAGCTCACTGTTCGTCTCACACTGATAGAAAGGCATGGCTATCTTTCAAGATTGCACAGGGAAATGTGAAAGGGACTACTCAATCTGTAAATAAGCATAGCCATGCCTTGCTGTTTGATTTGAGTGGATGAGTATGATTATTCTTCCAATTTCATATTTTCCTCATCATGTTATGTGTTACGTTATTAAAATTTAATGATCTCATAATGAATTTCAAGTGTTACTTACATTTTGTACAACGTTTGAAAATTTTTCATTCCACTTGTATTTTCCATTTCCCATTAACACGTCATCCTAGTAGAGAGGAATATTTGATGAATATAAAACAGTACCTCTGAAGATAATAATGGAGAGGTTACATAATAAAGTCTTCCATTGGGCTCCCTGTGTTACACTAGGTGAAGGGGGAGGGGAGGGAAAGGTAGGGGAAGTTAGTCATCTCTACGACCTTTGCTCTTCACTCAATTTACCTCAGACTTGTACTTACATTTTTCATCTTTTGTACAAACATTTCTAAGGTCATTTTATCATCTTCTAGTTCTTTCAAAAAACTAGAAAAATATTCCCTAAAGAAAAAAATGAAAAATACAAAATAAGAAAAAAAGAGATGAAATCTCGGCATCACATGTGAGTAGAATTTGTTAGGTCTCTCCCATGTTTAGAGGGTTTTTTTCCTCTAGATTCTCTTATTTTCCTGCCTTCACAAGACCTAACAAGCTAAATTCAAACAGCCCAGTGGTTGTTTCAGGTTATTAATGATAAAATTTGAAAGGTTTTCTCATATGTTGGTTAGTGTATATTTTAAATGTTAACTTACATTAAATCAACTGGTCCTTGTTCTTCTCCTTTAGCTTGTGCTTCTAGTGCTGAAAACTTGAATTTGTCTAGTGTTTGAGGTTCTTTGCTTGAGGCAAGATCACATTTCTTGGGTTTGAAGCCTGGCTTGTGTGTGAACCAGACATTGACAGCAATATTGCGATCATAGGATCTGACTTGGTGAAACCTAAAAAGGACGGAAGTGAATGGAAGAAAATAAATTAAAAAAGAGGGAAATGAAAGGGGAATAATAAGAAAGAGCAAAAGAAAAGAGAAAATAAGAAAGTAAAATGGTGAAAAAATGAAGAAAAGAAAAGAGAAGAAAAATAAGTGAGAATAAAAGAGTTCAAAGGATGAATGAGAAGTAGAAGAAAAAATTAATGAAGAAAAGAAAGCAAATAGAAAAGATTACAAATAAAAAAGGGATACAAGGAAAAAATAAAAAATAAAAAATTTGATACAAGTTTGAACAACGAAAAAGAAGATGAATAAGAAGAAAAAAGGAAATGAAAAAAATAGAATAATGAAGAAAAAAATACAGGACAACATAGCCTCACCATTTATATGGTATAAATAAACAGTCCCCTGCTTCCATGGTAACATTATAGACCTGAACATCTCGCAGTCCTGGGTACTTTATAAAATCAACCCTAAAAATTAAGAATTGACACTTATAAGATATAGGGAAGATTTGCTTTTATTATTATTTAAGCTGGGTTCTGTTTAGCAACACAAGCTGATGCAAGCATGGGCATAAGTGCAAGCCAACAAGAAAATGTTTTTTTGTTATCTTGTACTTGCATTTGCATAGCTTATTTTTGTGATAAGAACATGCAGTAGCTTGGAGTTTTGTCTGCTTGCGTCGCTAGTGAAAACAGCCTTTAGAAAAAGGAAAATTGTGATAGTTTTCAATGCTTGTTTAAAAATTTCCTTGCAAACCAGACTTGACGAATAAAATATAGACTTATACAGCATAGTTCTTGACCAATCAGAGTACATTCAAGTAACTAGAAATCATAATTCAATATGAAGATCAGTAATGTACCTATCGACATCTACTCCTGAGTAACCTCCTGAGGGATGGTCCATTGTTACCTAAAATTTTCACACAGAAAAAAAAAGAAAATGAAAATCGTTTTAGTTTTTACCAGGTGTACTGTGCACACACTAACTGACCAATCACAGTGCACTTTGATGCTTAGCCATGTGGCCCTAGCTCAGCTCCCAGTCTCTTCCCAATACAAAAACATGTTTCCGTGAAGAATTTAGAGAGAAAAAATTGAAGTACTTAATGAATTAAGAGAGATAAAAATTAAAGTGAATCTTTGCTATAATCTCTCAACTTATAATCCCAGCCCTATCTCCTTGATATACCATGCAAAGGTAAAGGGATCCTATTTTTTTCAGAAATCCAAGCCCGTACCTAGGGGTGTATCTGCACCCCTCAAAAGATCCATGTTTTGGTATTCAAGGTCCAAACATCTACACTGCAGTTGGTTAAAGTTAAAGATAATTATAAAATTTTAACGGCAGTTTTTTGGTTTGGCCTTCCACCAGAAATACAAAACGGTCACTTTTTTGCCTGGATGTGGTCCACTTTGGCCTTGGTTGCACCCACCCCCCACCCCCATTCTTTTTCCTATTTCCATTAAAACCTAACCATTTGTCCTAAGCTAGAAGTTTGATACTGGCTTTGATCCCTGACTCCTCATGATCATGACCTACCTTTTTATTGTACTTTTTATAGTCAATGAATAGTAATTCTTTGGTGCCACTAAATAAACAGTTGATATTATCAACATCATCGTTATGAAGAACTGACTTTGTTCCTCCACTGCTAAACCACATGACCTGAAAAACAAGATCTAAGAGATGTAATACTTATTTACAGTAACTTTAACACATTATGAATTCCTTCAACTTTTTTAACACTTGGAGGTAGAGCTGCTGTGCCTAACAGGTCTAGAAACCATTACAAGGCAACCAATAGATTGAGATAGAATTTAGAAGTTGATTTTTGTGGAGGGAGGAAAAACTGGAGAAAAACGAAAAACCCTCAAAGCACAGGAGAGAATCAACAAACAACTCTACTCACATATGACACCGAGCCTAGCTGACTAAAATGCTGTAAAATTAGCATCATTTGATACCATTTAGGGGAGAAAGTTGCAATTGTTATGGCTACAAGGATGAGAATCTTGGTACCTCTTAGGGGTCGTTTTCAAGATTTCCATAAGCTTCCCCACCCCTCTAAATATGGGAGTTCCCCCCCCCCCCCGGTGAAGAGTATAGAGGTCTGTTACTTACAGTATCTACTAGCAGATTGTTAGTGATATCCTCGCATTGTAGTGACGGAGGTAAAAGAACATCTTTCCTGGCGAAATTGAACAACAATATTTTAAACTTTATAAGTGCATAACTTGATCAAATTTGTTACCAAGGGAGTAGAGGGAGGTCGTAAGAATTATTTGAGCCATCTTTGAAATTCATATTTTCTATAACAGTTCAAATTAATTACCATTTTCATTGATATTCTTAATTAAACTTAAGAAGCCTTTAGGTCACTTTTAATTCAGGTTAATTTAAAGGAAATAAGTAAAAAAATCGTGTCAAACTGCACGAACTTAAAAGTGCTTATAGTAAGGACAGCTGAGGAGTTGCATAAAGGACAGTCTTTGTACATAAGTTTACTTACTGAAGAAACGGTAAAACCCCATGAACCATATAAATATCCTTCTTCCTATACGTGTCTACGAAGTCATAAAAAGCCACATCTTGACCAGGATTGGTTCTGTTTTCTTTCTTTCCCTGCTCAGCGAAGACCGTGTGTTCTTTTGATTCAGGCAACGACTTGAAATATTCGTCTGTCCACTTTGAAAAAGCCGGAGAAAGCTTTGCTCCTCCTTTAATAAGAAGAGGAGTAATCGTACTAATGTATTTGGAGAAGAATTCTTGTGGTGAAGGGAAGTTGTGAACAGTTTCGAGAAATAGTTTTTCGTTTCGAGAGCCTAATGGTTCCAGATGGCCAGACCATGTCGATGGGTCGTCATTTTCGGCCGAATTTACTGTGATTAAGGATTTGAAGATCAATAAAACTAAGATTGGAGAGAGGAGAGACCCTACGCTGTTCATGGTGGGAGCACAATGGTGATAAAACACGAATAATTCGGAAAAAAACACAAGTTCCTGTTAACAATAATGGCCTACATACTTATAACCATCTGCATGTAAAGTGGTTGCTAAGTGAAAATTAAGGTGGCGCGACACCCTAGAAAGCGGAAGTACACGAAAGAATCGAAGAAAAAAATCGCTACGCATATGTAATTCATTTGCCTTTGAAAACCTACAAAATATCTTAGATTACCTTATTGCAGGATCAATATAGAGTGGAATATTTTCATCCCAAAAAAATAAATTTTATAATGTAAAAACGTAAGGGTTTCCTTCTGAACCAATCAAAAAGCAAGAAACGAACATTATCCAATCAGCCATCAAAGAGTTACCGTCTCAACAAAGACACATAGGAGAAATGGTTGGGAGTCGTTAATGGAGTTAAAAGGCATTAATGGTGTAGATGAGATTTCAATAGACTTGAAGAACAAATTATCTAGGCTTGTAATTTTTTGGGAACAGCTGGGTTTTACGTGTTGGACTGTCGTAAGGGTTAATTTTAACAAATTATTCATTTTTTAACATCACAACTTTTGGAAAAATAGTGGCAAAAATATGAAAGAAAGATGAATAAAAGAAAGATGAAAAACAAACACACACAACGAAGAGAAAAAAAACCCAAGCACACAACAGAATAAACAACAAAAACATTAAAGGCATTACCATCAACATTGTAACTCTAGTTCTGAATAGTTAGAACTCTTTTCTTTCATGTGAAAGCTAATTATATATACCATTAGGAAAGACAGATGTTCGAAAACTTGTCCATATCCCTTCTCTAACACTTACAACGCCAGGACTAGACAATAGAGATCAATCAACCACTTTCTCGCGAGGAAAAATTAGCCAGGGACACAGTTTCTTCCCTACTTTAAAAAAACTCTTAACTGAAATTCTTAACTCGATATTGGCGTTATGGATTGAATATTGTGTCGATGTCTTTTTTTAGTGTTTCATGTGCTTATAAATTGTGTTTCAAGTCAAAAACCTTTTTAAGAATAAGATACAATATAAAAAATTCTCATATCGTATTCAATAGCGGTGTACCTGTATTCGATAATTCAATTTTTATGGAAGGTTGATTGAGTCTCTTTTACACGCACCTGTTGTAACTCATTCAAGTGAATGACAAAAATATATGAAGAATTTAGGTTTTTTTTTACATTTGATAATATATTTTAAATTTTGTTTAGTTTGTATGTCATATTCTACGTACAGTATTTTACAAAGTTTATAAAAAGGCACCAAGACATTGCCAGAATTTCCCATTATTTCTACTTTCTTTCTATCTTTCTATCCATCTATCTATCTATCTATCCATCTATCTATCTTTCCTTCCTTTTAATCGTTCCTTTTTTCGTTCTTTTTGTCTGTCTTTTTCAGTGCAGTGACGCGACTTTCAAATGGCTTTCTCTCTGAGCCAATCACATGACAACCCGTATACGATTCTACCCAATCACAAAGCTTTAATGCAGCTTTTAAGTTGTGACGTATTTCCGGCTCCAACTGCTTACAAAAACCACTAAGAAAATGTTTTCAATGATTTAACCTGCACCTGAAAGTATTAGAACTTTGGACAAAAAACCACAGGGTACCCATAAAACGAATTTCTGTTAATGCATCTCTACTTCGTGAGCTTTTCCAATACGTTGAAGTAAATTCCTAAGTGCAGTTCTGAGCTGTGAATCTGAACCTACTCCTCGCTTCTGTTCGCTTTGTGTTATGGATTGCTTAAAGGCTGGGATCAGATCGGCTACAATGTCTGCGTCAAGGATGGTTAGCGGTTCAAAGGTTTTGAATACGAGTCCCTGGAAAACAAATAAGACAAGTTTGCCATTAATGCAAGGCAAAAATAATATCGACCTTCTCTTTGGGGCTTTGACAACTGGCCGATAAATAGAGGTTGGTCGCTTAATAGAGGTTTTACCGTTGAGGAAAAAAACATCAGATAAACGACCGAACAAACCTGGAACTGTTGCAAGTTGTTGAATACGAAGTTTCTCATGTTTGGTAGCAAGGTATTTCTGAAAGGAAATAAAAAATAGTGCATAATGAATGGAAGGGATAGAAGGAAGGAAGGAAGGAAAGAAGAAAGGGATGGGTAAATAAATGAATAATCTTTATCATCAAAAACTGGTCTTTTATTTTACTAACCGATAATTCGAGTCCAGCGGGTCCTTACAGCTTTCAATCATCAGCGTAAGAATATCAGTTGCTATGGAAACAAACGACCAATAAAGTAATCGAAGTCGTTAAAGATACGATATACCTTTATCATTTCACGACTGCATTACAAGAACTGCCTCCCACCGTAAAATCAAAATCACGACTAAATCCATTAAAAAAAATAAATAAAAAAAAATCCATTAAAAAAAAAAAAGAAGCCATAACCTACCTTGTCTTCGTATGTTGGGTGGTTCGTTGGCTGGTGAGCGAGCATTACAGGCCAAGAGACATCCCAACACTGGCGCAAGAAGACACGGCGTGTTCCTGAGTACAGGGAGAAGTGATGAATACGGAATGAAGAATTGATAGGAGTTTGTTTATTGTTCATTGGGATGGGGGAATAGTTTGATGGTGAGGAGGATGATGATGTTGGTGACATTCATTGTAATGATGGTGATGACAGTGATAATAATTAATTTGATGATCGATAACAATACCTTGCTGTTTCTCTTGAAGACTGAGTTCTTTTGAACAGCTGAACGAGAAAGTAAAGCGTCTGCAATCGAAGAAGAAAAAACCTCATTAGGTCTCTATCTGCTTACTATTCTCGTTTATGCGAAATCTCTACAAATTGTCAAAACCCTAGTTTTACCGATGTAAGGTTCTGTGGTGGCTGTGGCAACTGTAGAAACGAATCTGCAATGATTTCAACTGTAAACTGGCGAAAATCGCTGAAAGAATTAAAAGCGAAGGAATTACGATGTTGCGGGAAAAAAAAGATAGACTCCTTGCAGCACTTCGGAATCAGGGACCGCGGAACACCCTAAAAAGTGGTGGGGCTAAGATGAAAAAATAAAACAGACTAGTATAGGGCTACAGCCCCACCAGCCCTTCCCTCGCGCGGTCCCTGGAAATGCAGCTCTCAATCCTCAGGAGGTTGAAATTCTTTTGAGCTGCTTTGACGTCACGTAATAGGGGTCTATAGGTAATAAATAAGTGGACTAGATTTTTTTTTAGTTACCTCGCATCTAGAGTAGGTTCGGCCATTAACGAGCCTTTCAGTATAACCTGCGCAGAATACAAATAGTGAATGGGTAAATGAATGGGATAGGATGGAAGGAAGGAAAATGGATCAATTGACGGATGGATGGATGGAAGGAAAGAGTACATGGACAGATGGATGGATGGGTGGGTGGGTGGATGGATGGATGGATGGATGGATGGATGGATGGATGGATGGATGGATGGATGGATGGATGGATGGATGGATGGATGGTTGGATGGATGGATGGATGGATGGATGGATGGATGGATGGATGGATGGATGTATGTATGTATGTATGGATGGATGGATGGATGGATGGATGGGTGGGTGGATGGATGGATGGATGGATGGATGGATGGATGGATGAATGGATGAATGGATGAATGGATGGATGGATGGATGGATGGATGGATGGATGGATGGATGAATGGATGAATGGATGGATGGATGGATGGATGGATGGATGGATGGATGGATGGATGAATGGATGGATGAATGGAAGAATGGATGGATGGATGGATGGATGGATGGATGGATTGATGAATGGATGGATGAATGGAAGAATGGATGGATGGATGGATGGATGGATGGATGGATGGATGGATGGATGGATGGATGGATGGATGGATGGATGGATGGATGGATGGATGGATGGATGGATGGATGGATGGATGGATGGATGGATGGATGGATGGATGGATGGATGGATGGATGGATGGATGGATGGATGGATGGATGGATGGATGGATGGATGGATGGATGGATGGATGGATGGATGGATGGATGGATGGATGGATGGATGGATGGATGGATGGAATAGATTAAATAGATGGGATGGATCAATAGAAACTTCACACAATCAGAATTTGTCCTTACTAAGAATGGGTTTTTCACTGCTACATTCCCCGGCTGACTGGCTGCAGCTTGTGATTTCTAAAAATCCAAAAAACAGAACTTAGACTGGGCTTCCTGTGTTTTCAGAGCAATCTTTATACTTTACAAATCGTGAAGGGGAAAACTCCCAGAAATGGCGAGAACAAGATGAGTAGTTTTACCTGACAAAGTGGATGAAAATATTTTCCAAATATTTGACGGATTTTTCGTTTAATGAAATCATCTCGTCTGAAATCCAGGTAAGATAAACCCTGCAAAAACTACAAAAAATAAAATAAAATAGAATAAATAAATAAATTTATTCCTTCCTTCACAAAAATAAACTTCTAAATTCCAGTTCGATCATCGAACGAGGGCCACAGGTTTGTTAGCCACTGGCTATTAAGTGCTACCCTCGTGAAACAAGGATAATTAATTTTAAATTTTATTGTTCCATTGTTCCTTCAGTAATTGTTAACTTTCTAAATAATAATGCTATTGTCCCAACATCTGTGGTTTCTCCTTCCCTGATTAGTGTTTATTATGAAGCAGGTGTTAACGTTCTCTTAAGACTTCCTTAATTATCGACCATTTTATACCACGAAACTTTGGATTGAATACGACGTTAATAACTTTTTACTTTCAAAGAATTTAATGAATTAAAATTTGTCGTTGTTGTTTTATGAGATTTGGACTCAGCATCACACGTGAGTATAGTTTGTTAGGTCTCTCCATTGATTCAAGGGGTTTTCTCCCCCTGCAAGACTAACATGCTAAATTCTAAACTCTGTGAGTTAGCCATGCCCTGACTTACATCAGCCCAGAGGTTGTTTCAGGGTTCAATCTGTGAGTTAGCCATACCCTGACTTAGATCAGCCCAGAGGTTGTTTCAGGGTTTAATCTGTGAGTTAGCCATGCCCTGATTTAGATCAGCCCAGAGGTTGTTTCAGGGTTCAATCTGTGAGTTAGCCATACCCTGACTTAGATCAGCCCTGAGGTTGTTTCAGGATATATCGATAAAATTTTTCTTTGAAGGTCTAACCAATTTCCTCTTCAAACTTACCCAATGTAAATACGCTTTGACGCACTGAAGAACCACGGGAAGCATGGCCTTCTTGTTGCTATGCAACGGGACTATCAGCTGATCCAGTAACCTTGGTAACATGCAGTGTGGCTGGGTCTGTAGTGGGAAAATCAAAACAAATTTTAAAGTTCAGATCTTGTAAACTTAAAAAACCCAAGTATGACCATGACCGTGTCCAAGTATTCTGATTGGATTAGAAATTGTGTCACCGGCGCGCGCTATGATTGGTGCAAAGAATGCTCATCTGTACCGTGCCCGTGCGGTTTCAAAGTCAAACGAAATCTATACTTCACCTTGCTGTAAATGATTTTATAACAATGCTTGAAGAGCAGACCAGATACTGAGTAGGCTAGTCTGGAGGAAATAGAAAAGTGTACAAACGATTCATCAGATCATCTTTCGTTATTGTCGCCATCCCCACCATTATAATGACCCAATCATCAGTCATCGTCATCATCATCATAATCATCACTATCATCATCACCAACACCATCATCATCATCACTATCACCATCATCACCATCATCATCATCACCATCATCATCATCACCATCATCATCATCACCATCATCATCATCATCATCATCATCACCATCATCATCATCACTATCACCATCATCACCATCATCATCACTTTCACCATCATCACCATCATCATCATCACCATCATCATCACCATCATCATCATCACTATCACCATCATCACCATCATCATCACTATCACCATCATCATCATCACCATCATCATCATCACCATCACCAACACCATCATCATCATCACCATCATCACCATCATCACTATCACCATCATCATCATCACCATCATCATCACCAACATCATCATCACTATCATCATCACCAACACCATCATCATCACTATCACCATCATCACCATCATCATCATCACCATCATCATCACCAACATCATCATCACTATCATCATCACCAACACCATCATCATCATCACTATCACCATCATCACCATTATCATCATCACCATCATCATCACCAACACCATCATCACGACTATCATCATCATCTGTGTCAGCAGCACTTTCATCATTATCATCTTCCTTTAATTATTATTGTCACCGTCATCAAAAGCACTAATATCACCTTTCTTCTTCCTCAGTCCATGTTTTCCAATAACCTTTATTGTCATTTATCGTACACAATTATCCATTACCTCAAAGAGTCTTGTGGGCCACCATTACTGATGAACGAATCGATGTATTTTGCTACGTCACCAAAGTATATCTGAGTTCGCTCACGAAATTGAATAACCTCGTCAAACTTGGTCTAAAAGAAAAAAATTGTTATCATGATAACTATCATCTTCACTCAATGTCAACATCATCACCATCATCCCCACCACTATTATGCATCATCATAATCATGATAACTATCATCTTCACTCAATGTCAACATCATCACCATCATCCCCACCACTATTATGCATCATCATAATCATGATAACTATCATCGTCACTCAATGTCAACATCATCACCATCATCCCCACCACTATTATGCATCATCATAATCATGATAACTATCATCTTCACTCAATGTCAACATCATCACCATCAATTTTATGTATCAGCATCATGAACATCATGTATCATCTTCATCATCTTCACTACCATCACCGCCATCATCGTGTGTGATCATCGCTATCAACACCGTACTAATCTATTATTTACTGGCATCTTCATCATCATCACCTACTTCATGAATCTTTTTCATGTACCATTATCATCATCATCATCATCATCATGTATCATCATCATGTGTCATCATCATCATCATCATGTATCATCATCATCATCATGTATCATCATCAACATCATCATGTATCATCATCATCATCATAAATCATCATCATCATGTATCATCATCATTACTATCTTGACCATCAACACGTTTTATCTTTACCACAACTATCATTGTCATCATCATTAATTTTATGATCATCATGATTATTCCAAACCCTCTCCCCATAGACTCACAAGGGTTGTGTTGTGGCTTCCTACTGACATGATGAACAGCTTCAGTGTGTTCTCACTGTTACTACTCGACGCCAAACCTGCCTGAACAACAAACAAACAAACAAACAATAAAAACTTGTTATCTCTAAGCACCACCACAAGTACATCAGTGGCGCAGCTCAACGAGTTCGAACTGAAAGCATGTGAAGTCGCCTCTGGCAGCCGCTATACAGTCCATATATGACCCCGGAGCACAGCTCTAACCAGTTTGAATTAGTCAGGGTTAGCTTGAGAGCAAGATTTCAGTCGTTTTCTAGAGGATAGTTACTGAACAAGTTGATATCTGTAATTGCAAAACAAATCTTTTGCTACGTGTGCTGATGTTAAAAGCATGATAGACCGGAAGTGACGTCATGGATGATATACTAATTTACATACCTGGTCCTTTGTCAGCCATTCCATTTCCGGTAGCTTTGCAATAGCTCTAAGGGAAAATTGAACACACAAGCATTATTTTATATACCATATGAAGACTGAGATTACCACAGGAAGCCCAATCTGGCAACGTAACAACGGTGACAACTGAGGTTGGGTTCCCTGTGGGCTCACCTGGTTAGGGCAGCACAGTTATCAGTTGATGGGGACAGTTGTAGCAAACATCGAAACCATGTGTGGATCACAAGTGTCTGTAAGGATTCTGCCTCCAAGAGATCAGGAACTCCAGGCGCCGGAATCACGTGACATAGAAACCGACAACTGAAACTGCAAGAATAGGTTACAGTGTGAGAGAAAAAGAAAGACAATTTCAATTTCAGTCTTATTTTCAGTTTTTTTAAAGAAAGTTTCTTGTTATTAATAAGCTGAATGAATCTTATTACCAGCCTACAATTACAGACAAACGCTGCACGTCATGTGCTATTGTTTGAGTTGTTTAAGCCTGTTACCAGGTCCAGCTGCCCTTATGTGATAAAAATATAGTCTTTGACTGACTTGGACTAACCTTGCTGGCAGTTCATCTTCAGTGCCATATTCTCTTATAATACTCAAGAATGATGTACCAGGGTTCCCTGGTGTTCTTTCGGAAAGTCTGCAAGAGGGAAAAGAAATCATTAACGAAGACAAAATGAAAAGACAGGGGGTGGGGGTTAGGGGTAATTGCTCAATCTTCTGCGAAGTGAAGGAAACTCAGAGAAAATTTTCTGTAAAGTTAAACTACCAGAATCCCTTGCACACTTTCTTTTGTTCAGTTCATTAGCACTAATTGTCTTACTATTCTCATGAGGAAATGCAAATTTGAATATGAAAGAACATTCACAAAGCATTCCGGTAGTGGTGGTCAAATGATGCCATCATGCAAACATACTATTACAGCTCAATGGAGTAAAACCTTACCTGTCCAGGGAGAGGAGAGCAAATCCTGCCATAGTATCAGCGAGGATGATGGGTAATGATGTCACCACACTACGATCTCGAGCCAGTTTCTGAAGATGGGGAAACATGTGCGTCCACAGGGAACCCACAATGTCTGAAATGTAAGGTAATATACCAAACTGAATTAATGGACATTTTGGGGCCAGTCTCATAATCACTGGTTGCTTGACCAATCACAGTGCACAAAACTCTATATTCAAGTCAAGTCAACTCCTTATTCATATATACACTTTTTTTCTGTTACCTGATCGGGATTCTTGACTGCTTATACTGTCTGAGCCATGTGGCCTAAAGGTAAAAAAAGAAGTACTCTCTAAGCAAAGGCTTTTATCTTCATAGAGGTTCATCTATCTAGTGTTCTACAATGAAATGAAGGGTGTAAATGAATGAAGACTAGAGACTTTCTTACCGTGTGGCGTTGAGTATCGATTGTACAAACCCAAGCAGATAGCGAAGCTCGTTTTCTCGACAGCTGGTAAAGAGGCAATTAAATCCTTCACTTTCTGTAGAAGAAATCAGAGACTTTCTTAAATGTGTTGGTTGGGGGACGAAAAAAATGGAGGCAGCAGAGGGCTTGAAATAACAGCTGGTCAACAGACAATAATTGTCCTGCAAGAATTGGAAATTGTCAAATCGTTGCCTTGGCGGTCACTTTGACCACAGTAACGTTGAGCCAGAAATGAGATATGACCAAGCTAAATCTAATTTGGCCAGTCATCATGACTGGTGACTGACCAACTGTTATTTTAAGGCCTTGCATCACTACCCTGCATTACACATAAAACAGCACAGCAAATAAACAAATAATTGGAAAGGGAGTGAAGTGTTTGAAAACCGTATATGTTATGAAAAGGTTCTTGGAGCGAACAGACCTTTACCAAACTCGCTTGATTGACCAATAAACAATAGCCCCAAGTTGAGGTTGGACTTGATAAAATACAGTAAAAGTATGAACACATCAAGTTCAGACCTCGCCTCAAAGCTATTGTTTCATGGTCACTCAAGCGAAAAAAACGTCATGTGTCAAATGTCACGTTTATGGTTATGGTGTGCTGGAATCCCACATGACCCCTGTTCTATCCCCTCCCCAAGCTTACATACCAAGCAACTTTGTCTCCGATAAATCCTGCTTGTTCTTATGTTCAAACACTTCCTGTGTACCATCAAGATAAAGGGCCACAAGGTCCCACAAGTGCCTTTGATGGCCCTTGTCTCGGTTGCTACTGCTAGTTTCAGTGTACTCCTTGACTACTGTTGAAAAAATGTCAGCAACTTTGCATGCCAAGTATCCAAAATCAGTTTTTCTTTCCTTGTAGACAAGCATGAGAGAAAAGCGACCTGGAGAAGAAAAGAAGAGAGAGAGGCTTATTGTACTAGTGGATTTTGGCTTGATGATTATGATGATGATGATAATGATGATGGTGATGATGATGGTGATGATGATGATGGTGATGATGGTGATGATGATGATGATGATGGTGATAATGATGATGGTGATGATGATGATGATGGTGATGATGATAATGATGATGGTGATGATGATGATAGATGATGATGATGGTGATGATGGTGGTGATGGTGATGATGATGATGATGATGATAATGATGGTGATGATGATGATGATGATGCTAATGATGATGATATTAAGGATGATAACCATTCCTTACCTTTTAGAATAACCAATTTCTTTCCAGGTTGTTCACTACTAAAGTCAAGCAGGTCCAGGAAAGAACACATTTTGTTGGCCTGCATGTAATATAATATTACACCATCAAAATAATCCATCAATAGAGCCATTTACTCCATTAAACAACCCATTTAGTTAAAATTACTTACAGATTTTCGAGTTTTATTATGAAAAATGGAAACATTATATTCGGAGGGCCTACTTGCTCAGGGTTCCCACTCATCTGGAAAAAAATGAAATTCCCTGACCAAAAAAACTTTCACTGACCATACTGTACAGTTATTTTAAGAAAAATTATATATACATGGTAGTTTGAAAAAAGGAAATTCCCAATTTAAAACGATTTTGTGAAGGCTGACAGAAATTCTCTGAATTTTCACTGGCTTTTCGAAAATCAAAATTGAAAATTGAAAAAATTCAGAATTCACTGACTTTTCCCAGACCGAGGGAACCCTGTCACTATGTAACTGCAAGTTCATTATACTCATGTTACTTGAAACATACCACATCTTCAAGTTCTGCTACGCAAGAAAGAGTGAGGAACAGACTCAGAAAGTGCTTTACTCCTGTTTCATTGAGTTCTTCCATGCGACGTTTATGAAACTTAGAATAAAATCTGCAAGAACGGGAAAAAAGCAACACTGGATTATGATCTTTACTTTTACAACCCCTGTAGCTACCCTACCTCATCAAATTTACTATATATACTACCATCATCCCTCCCCTCCCCTCCCCCACAGATTCATACCTTCCTTTCATCTGTTTCCATCCTTGTAATGATCCAGTGCTCAGGAGTTTATTCAGATGAATAGCAATCAAACAGAGCAGCAAAGAAAAGCTGTTTTCTTGTTCAATGCTGGTGAATGATACAAAAATATGTTTTTACCATACCTATGGTGGATCTTTTAAAAAAGAACTTGGCTACTGACTTGCAACGTTTCTCGATTGCTGCAGTGAGGAAAAAGGAGAATTGAAAAAGACTGAATGAAAGAGGAGAGAAAAAAAGTAAAATAGCATGGATCCACTTTTAACACTTATGTCATTCTTAATGTGGATGCAGTAAGAAAACTAGAACTCTGGGGTCGAGAGTGGGCATGGATCCCATTCTTTCACCCACTCTACCACAGGTAGCCCAATGATTACCTTGTTTGGATACCACGGCATCGATCAAAGCATTGTTCTGCCCACTGAGCTGAACTCAAACTTAAAAACAAGGAAAAACATTAGGATGGTAGAATGAAAATTATTCTTGGAAAAGTGCATAAATCATGTTATACCTAACAGTTGCCATGCCGTGTAGAGAACTACTAGGAATGTTGAATAAATCATTCTAAAGCAGAAAGAACATACACAGTTAATACATCTTGGGATTCCTGTGGTTTTATGCTCACCATTTTCTTTTTAAGATGGGTTGGGTTACCTTTGGTTTATGTTATTTGGTAAGGTAATAATTTATGTTAGGTAGGCTGTGGTTTATGTAAATCAGATATTTCACCATTTTGGGTTGCCTGTGGTTTATGCTAATTTGATAGGCTGTTGGTAGGGCCAATTTTCAGGTTGGGTTGCCTGTGGTTTATGTTAATCAGACAACTCACTATTTTGGGTTGGCTGTGGTTTATGATAACTTACCATTTTCTTGTGAAAGTAATCCCACAACCAGAGAATGAGCCCAGTATGTGCAGACCAATGAATAGACACAGCGATACAGCACTTTAAATAAAACCTCCTCTGAGCCTCTTCATGACCATCCTAACAACAAAATACAATCTATCAGGGTAATTTGGTAAATTAAAACTCCAACAGGGCTGGAGCAAGCCTTGAAAAGCTGGGGGGCACAAATCACTTCACAACACAAGTACAAAAATTGAATATTTAATTCCACAGTTGTTTTACTTTTCTGGGGAAAAGTGGGGTCAAGAGAAATACATGAACTGCTCGTTCGCACTTTGCTCAAATAAAAAACTCCCGCAGGAAATGAGGTCGACACGACTGAGGCTTTTTTTGCATGGATTGATCTTACCTTGAGTGCATTGAGAGAGGACTTCAGAAGGTCAAACACAAACACCCAGTTACCTGGAACAGAACCCTGTCACCACAGGGAGACCAATTTAGTCAAAAGTGAAATATATAAATTTAAAAAAAAACAAGATAAAACACAGCACAGATTTCAAGAAAAGTTTGAAAAGAAAGACAGTTTGACATATTTTTTCATTTTCGTTTCCCCTACCAAAATCTTGATCAACCATCCCTCCCCTCAAAAGACTTTGTAATGTGACTATTGAATGGCTTCCATGTTCCAGCTTCAGTCTGTGATTGGACAACGTATTTTTTCTCGCTTTCTGATTGGTCGAGAGCGGATGTCAAACAAACTCCGTTAAAAAATACCTTCTTTCTGAGGGAAAAAACGCCTCTCTCGTTATACCAGTAGAGAGGAGCCACCTGCGATACTAGCCACCACGAAAAACCAACGGGATCTTTACAGTTGAAGTTCGACGGAGCTAAAATAGACATGCGCAATGTGTTTTCAATACTTTTCATGTAAGGATGAAAGAGCGACATCCCACATGTCACAGAATGTCTAGATGGTAGTGGTCGACTTACGATTAAATTATCGTTACTCTGGTTTCCCTTCAGATCGTACAAATCTTTCGCCTTTTACTAAAGATTTCCGTGGAGGGGAACAACTCAATGAGTCTATAGACTAATTTTTTGTCGCCCTGCCTTAGTGGCGGGGCAATATAAAAAACACAAATCGCAATTTTCTAGATATATTCCTGAACTTGATAGACATTATCGATGAATTTCTACACTGCATGGTGAAATGAAACTCCAAATGACTTCATGACTGGAAAAGACTTGGATGCGAGACTTCAGGAATCACGCTTTTTTAATCCATGCTAAAACGTTGGACTCGGTCTGAAAAAACCGCTTAATGAATTACCAAGCATGCGTACTAGAGGTTACGTATCGGCCCGGTGTCCGTGTAGAGATTCACTGATGTACAAAGCTGGAAAATTAATTTAATTTGTTTAAAAGCCCCGCCACTAAGGCAGGGCAACAAAAAATTAGTCTATAGACTCATTGAGTTGTTCCCCTCCACGGAAATCTTTAGTAAAAGGCGAAAGATTTATGCGATCTGAAGGGAAACCAGAGTAACGATAACTTGATTCGTTAGTCGAAGAGTACCGTCTAGACACTCTTTGACATGTGGGATGCCGCTTTGAATATTCATTTCGATGAATATGGTAATACATAGATACTACGCATGACAGAAGACTTTGAAATGATGTAATTTTTAAATGTCAACTTTAGATGTTTTAGCCAATTTAAGAAAAAAGCTATTTAGTGTGATTGATTTTGTTTGTCTATTTTTTGGGGTTGAACGAGTTCATACAGCGAGAAAAGGTAAAAGCGAAATAGATCAAACTCTGAAGCGTAACGAAAGATTATTCAAATTTTTGGAGTAACGCCAACTAGACGCCGTGACGACCACGTGCCCCATAGATTCAAAACTCCTAGTTGGCTTGTTTTCTCCATTCTAAACGTAAAACCCTTGCAAAGAAATACAAATTCTAGCAAAGAAACAATCTCTTACTTGTATTTATCATAACAAATTGATTTAAAATCATTTTTCGGTGAGTAAAAAAAATCCTTTGTTTGACGACATTTTTGTAGACCCCCTTTATAATACTTTTATGTTAAAATAATTTTCTTATGAAAGTAACTAGGTTTGTGTATGTGTGTTTTTGATCAAATTATAATAACTTATTTTGTCAACAAAAAGTTTGAAAACTTTTGAAAATCACTTTTCGGCGTCGATATACGGGATATTGGATTGAGTAACCATGGAGACAACACAGGTAGCCCACATTCATTATCTTTTGACATACAGTACAAAAAAAAACTGTGTTTGAATTAAATATAAAAGTGAAAAGAAAATACCGTATGTCGGAGGAGAATCTTGAGTGTCGTTTTGCGTGGATTGTGAATTGTCTTCCGGGCACATTACTTCCTGTAAAATACAGGACAACGACGACCAAAAGGGCTAGGAAAAAAAACCAAAAATGTTGTTTTAAAAATCGAGTCTAATCTATCTAGAAGGGTTCTAAATTGCTTATGGTATTTCTGTGGCGTGCCACAGATCAATACTCGGACCCCTCACTTCTGATGAATAAACAGTCCATGTTTTATAACTATTCCAACTATGTCTAAACCATCACTAAACAAATAGTTTGCATCGATGATAAGGATGGATAAGAACATTTTGTACATCCGTTGTGAAATTGTATCAATTTGCCGACTTACACGGTAAAATGATCACATGACCGAGGACATGCTAAAGTTAAGGCAAGCGCTTTTATTTCAAGATCTTTCACAAACCATTTTTTTCAGTTAGAGCCTGCGTTCCTCTTGGTCAGCAAGATCACGTGACTGAGACAACGTGCATGTTAAAATTCAGGCATGCGTAAACATTTTTCTCTCAAGGTCTTTCAATAATCTTCTACTTAGAGCCTGATTACTCTGTTTCCTTGGCGCTGACCATGAGGAATGCAGGCTCGAACACTTTTCACCTAAAAATCTAAACTGAATGCCAATAAATGCAAGAAGATTGTTTTTACCTCGATATCAAAGTTAGAAGACAGATGATCCATAGTTTGGATGAGAAGAACCCACAGCTCACAGACACACGAACAGGGGTAGGGCGACGCCCTGTGGGAATCGGCACGGCTTACCTAGTGTCCAATTAAAAAAATTCTTATTAGGAAAACATTTTCCGAGGGGGATCGCACGTGAGTGGGGCCTGGGTACTAAAATGCCGTGCATAAGTGGGGTCTGGGTAATAGAATGTCGCGCGTGGATCTGAGAGAGAAAACATACTTTATTGTAAGAAACAGCAGCTAGAGAGGTGAGGTCCCATAACAAAGGCATCGTGATCTTCTTTACTGAATCAATGATGTCGTCCACCTCACTGGAATGACTTCTAGTTTCTTTATCTGAAAAATAAACAAAACTTTGAGTCAGATGAATTAAAAATACGATTGGTTGCCAAAGTTAAATCTATGCCGGGGGCGGGGTGGGGGGAGGTAAGGCTTGGTAAGAATAACGGATAGGGGAGAGGAAGGAGAGGGAAAAGGAGAGGTGGAAAGTGGAATAGTGGGAAGGAGAATGGAAACTTCTTAGAACATTTAGTACTACAGTAGTTACATTAAAATAATGTATCTAAAATTTAAGTTCTGTTAAGAACTGGTTTCAATCATATTACTGTCCCAGTTATTAGGTCGCTTGTTCTGCTTGTAGCTTTTGGCACTGATTACAGTGACGTACATTATGTGAATTTATCTCTCTTTCCGGGCACACAAACTAGTAGGGGTTATCACCTGACATCCTCTACACGCCACGCAATGAATCGTTTGCTGGCACGGAACCGAAGTCTGGAGCGGATGGCCAGGTCATTGTGGGTGTTTTGGATACTCCAGTTTTGAGTTCTCTGTTTCTCAGAGTTATTCTTGATTTTTCATAGAATATTTACCCAATTCAATGGCTGCGTCTACTAAGGCAAGAGCGCAACCCATACCCATGGTGGTTAATTTCTGGGCGCAAAAGATATTTAAGTGGGTCAATATTAAGGATATTATTTGCAAGTTTAATAATACTGATATTAGAGAGTTTAAGAATCCCGTTTACGGCAAACGTGAAACGTCAGTTGACCAGTGAAAAGTTCTTTAAAATTAGTAAAAAGGAATCGCAAAAATCTGCAAGTCGTAGATAAACAAAACGATATTTCTTTTTGTTAAGAAAGTTTGCAAAAGGTAAAGTGAAATACAGGAAAACAAAGAAAACTTGGTCACGTTTGCCGTTTGCGGGAGAAAAAAACGCGAATCTTAAGCTCTCTATTCTCGGGGTCGAAACCCGCCTTTAGGCCAAGTCCATCTTCCGGTATATTTTAGGAGTGTTTTGAAACCTCCGGATGAGAATTCCAGATACTATTTCGTATGTTGCTATTTGTCAGAATGATGGATATTGTAATCAGGTGTACAAAGATATCACTCTTTTGTATACCCTTAATGGTTTTCAGAATTAGCGAAAAAGAATTGAAAAAATCTCCACGTGGTAGATAAATAGAAGAGTACTTGTCTTTGGTGAGAAGGTTTGCAAAAGGTAGAGTGAAATACAGGGAAACGATGAAAAGGTCGCCATGTCTGTCAGGAGGGGGCGTGGGCGTATATAAGGGAAGTTCGAATACCGCAAAACCGCACAGAAATAAAGTAAAAAACCGCAATACCTTAATACTTGCTTTAGCCTTGCATTTACTATTACAGAACACGTAGACTTTTTTCAACGATTACCGCGGCGGAAGATTTATAATAACTCAGTGCAAACCGTAGTCTTGTAAAACCTCTATACCGCAGGTTAAAATAAAAATTACTGTAAAACCGCATCAAAAATAAGGCAATACTGGATCACCACGAACCCTTAAGTCCCTCTCCTGTCATTTGCGGGAAGGAGAAACGTGTTTAAGTGTTGTAAAGTGTTTAATCAAGCAAAAACTCATAGCGGAGAGCGAGGTCTAAGATGGTATTTAGCCAGGTCACTTAGGAGGAACGAAGTTTCAAACCTAAGTGGAAATCGTGTTTTTGTATAACTGTCAGTTCAGTTCCGTGAGTATAAACGGCCGACAAGGACCGTCTGTTATTGCCAGGCTTTGGGTTTTGGACTCTGGGTAATTCATGGTTCCGACTCGGACAATAGCAATCCAATCACCGTAGCAGCAGTTTTCCGAGTGGAATTAAAATATTGTCCCACAAACAACTAAACGGTATCTGTTTTAAAGAGCACTACAAGTTAAGGGTTAAGAGCCAATTTTCTTTTATTTTCACAGGACAGTAAAAAATTGAAATCAATTTTCCGCGATCAGAGTTTTAAATTTCGAGATATTCTAGCTAATGTGTTGGGCTTGTGGAACATAGCAACTGTAGCCAATAATGAATTGCAACCTTTTTCCGGCTACGCAAATCTACTTCCGGTCCTAAGAGCATAAACCCTGAGAGCATAAACCCTGAGAGCATATCCTGTTTCTATCAGATCAAAATAACATTGTATCAGTGTTTGGGCGTCCGGTTTTGAGAGTATAAATCTCTGCCAGCGAGCAAAGCGTTTCAATCAAATTTTGGAGCTAGCTTGTCTACGAAGAGCATTGAGCCAGAACACTTCCTTGCCTTCATCTTCGGTAAGTAAAACAATCTCATTTATAATGACAACAAATCCAGTGCTATTTACAGAAATTAACAGAAATACTTAAGTCTTAATCGGATTAAAACTGCGAGGAACTAGAACGACTCACGATAAGGGAAATGTATAGCATAGAACGGTTAGCCATGCTCTGGCTTTGACGATCAGCTCCGCCCTAGAAAGGCTGCACTAAGTTTTTTTTTAGCAATAAGCAAAAGATAGGGTATTATTTATTTTAACTTGCGCAAATCAATGCCGTAATTAAGGATCAATTTTTATTACCAAATGATAGACGTTTCTAGTCAGTTTTCAAAAAGAAATGATAGACTTCTCTAGTTTTTCAAATACCACTGTAGTACTAATTATCGTGATTGCTGTGTAGTCGAGTTTTCTGAAATTTCGCTTAATTTTTTGATACGAAAAAGACAAACTGAAAATGAAAAGCGAAAATGGGAAGAAAATGAAAAAAAAAAGATGGTTAAACTATGGCAATTACTAAACTCACTAATTTGATAAACTGATAATAACTAGCGGTTACTAGATAAGACTGCGTTAGTGTGTTGAATACCACAAGTGAATATGAACTGAGGAAACTTAAAAACCGACTAATTTTTCCTGTTCCATTTGACAGACCAAACCCACTTGAAAGTAGTAGTGTACTTCAAGATGATCAGCATCCTGACTGCGCTAGTAGCCGTAGCCCTCCTGGTACCACTTGAGGGACGTCTTATTGTCAAGACTCTCCATGCAAACCACATGCACATGATGTACCGGGACCATGGAAGCGGTGCTTATGAGGACCTTAGTATTTACTACCCTCATCCACCTACCGGGTTTTCAATCCTAGGACATTATGCCGAAAAGGGTTACATAAAGAAAGCTTCAGCACATGTGCTTGTCGTGAAAGAAGTTAACAGTTCAACGCTTCTTGCACATCCAGTAAGATACAGGCAAATATGGAACACCAAGTTCACCGGAGGTCGAAGCGAGGCTGCTATCTGGAGACCAATTCCTCCCCCTGGGTATGTATGTATGGGAGATGTTATAACCCTCTTGGCGTCAGAGGCTCCGTCAGCTGATACTATTGTATGCTTGCACTCGAGTTTGGTGAGCGGTAGCAAGGGTAAGAGAGTCTGGTGGAATAAAATCAGTGCTTTCTGTGGAAGTCGATTTCCACAAAAAAATGTCGCACTATGGCAACCAGGAAGCAAGCGCAACTGTCAATCACCAAATACTTTTGTGGCACAGAAGGGATTCCCCCTCCCACCTGCCAACCTTGAGCTGTTTCACTGTCTTCGTGAGGTTGATTATTTTGAGGAGCCCCTCATCGAAGAATACGAAAAATACGAGTAGATATCTCAATGACAAACATAGCAACTCCATGGTTCAAAAAGCGTCAATCAAACTCAGTCCTATTGCATGCTATTAAATAGTCTAACATAACACAGGAATCCCATGTTTCAAAAAAACGTGTCATAGCGGACTTCTTTTAACGACAGTAATAAACTATTGCACAAACTAACTATTCTATAAACATAGAAATAAATAGAGTTAAAATATGATATCGAAGTTGAAATATTAGTAGATAACTAGATACTAGAAAATGTTAAAGATTTTTTTATGATTTAAGATTTTTTTATGCATGCTGATTGCAAAGTTTTTTTAAGAATAAAGTTGGTATAGACTGGCAAATAGAGTTGATTTTCCTAATATTGTCTGGTAATGAGTTCCACAACACAGGGCCAGGCCAGGGGGGAGCAGGTCTGAGGGTGATTAGAATTTCCAAGGGGTGGGTAGGGTCTGAGGAGGGTATATTGTGTAGTTTCAGAAAACATCCATACCTCCCCCACAGAGGGGGATTGGAATTTCCAAGGGGTAGGGAGGGTCTGAGGAGGGTATATTGTGTAGTTTCAGAAAATATCCATACCTCTCCCACAGAGGGGATTGGAATTTCCAAGGGGTAGGGAGGGTCTGAGGAGGGTATATTGTGTAGTTTCAGAAAATATCCATACCTCTCCCACAGAGGGGATTGGAATTTCCAAGGGGTAGGGAGGGTCTGAGGAGGGTATATTGTGTAGTTTCAGAAAATATCCATACCTCTCCCACAGAGGGGATTGGAATTTCCAAGGGGTAGGGAGGGTCTGAGGAGGGTATATTGTGTAGTTTCAGAAAATATCCATACCTCTCCCACAGAGGGGATTGGAATTTCCAAGGGGTAGGGAGGGTCTGAGGAGGGTATATTGTGTAGTTCCAGAAAACATCCATACCTCTCCCACAGGGACATGATGGATTCTAACACATGAAAACGATTACCTTGTTTTAGAAGTAATTCCCACAATGCTTGTAATATATTCCAAATTAAATCCAAGTATAAATGAAAAAGGTGAGAGACGGCCGATGGCCGGGAGGATGAGAAGATTCCTGGATTATCTGCTCTGATGAGCGAGGCAAGAGGTAGTTCTGTTAACCTCCCCAGAAATAGAACCAGGGCTTCTAGCTGCTTTCGTATGATGGTTGATATGTGAAGGAGGCTTTGGAGGAACTGGTTGTCAGGTAAATGTAAGGTAGTGCCTGATGTTAACAGGCAACTGAAAAAAATGAAAAATGTGAAATATAAAAAAACCAAACACAAAACAATAATTTTATTGATACCTGATTGGGAATAACATCTGGGGTGATCTAAGTCAGGGCACAGCTAACTCACAGATCGAACCCTGAAACAACCTCTGGGCTGATCTAAGTCAGGGTATGGCTAACTCACAGATTGAACCCTGAAACAACCTCTGAGCTGATCTAAGTCAGGGCATGGCTAACTCACAGATTGAACCCTGAAACAACCTCTGAGCTGATCTAAGTCAAGGCACAGCTAACTCACAGATCAAACCATGAAACAACCTCTGGGCTGATCTAAGTCAGGGCACAGCTAACTCACAGATCGAACCCTGAAACAACCTCTGGGCTGATCTAAGTCAGGGCATGGCTAACTCACAGATTGAACCCTGAAACAACCTCTGAGCTGATCTAAGTCAGGGCATGGCTAACTCACAGATTGAACCCTGAAACAACCTCTGGGCTGATCTAAGTCAGGGCGTGGCTAACTCACAGATCAGATTGGAATAGCATGGTGAAGAAGAAAAACTAGAGAAAATGGGGAAGGATCCCTGAACCAAGGGAGAAACCCAGCAATACTGTATTTTGCTCGCATGTGATGACAAGTCCAGGAATTGAACCCAAGACCCCATGCAGAGGTGAGAGGCAAGTGCACTAGCACTACACCACCATTTTATGAACAGCATTAAGAGACTTTTAGAGAAACAGCACTTTATGAATTTTTTTTGTTAAGGATAATAAGGTATATTCGTACTAACTTGTTCATGAAGTAATGGAGGTATGCCATAAAGTTAGCACATTCTTTTCTTATATCTGTACACTTTAAATTTGCTTCATCTGAAGGACAAAAAACAAGGAAGCAAAAGTGATTAATACAGGATAAATAAAATAACATTTATAACAATTTTGAAATATAATAGAATTTCATTTCTGCCACAAGTTTATTGTACATGACTATAGATCCAATCCATTTTGGCATGTTTTCCTGTTTCTTCATGAGCTCCCAACATCCCCCCACCATGCACACACACACATGCTCTTATCATGCATGAAGCAGGGAGAAACCAAAGTAAACTGGACAGTATAATACTTACAAGAAAGGGGTAGGATTCCTTCTTCACTCTGCATACTCTCTAATTTGAAAATCTGTTGTCTGTAACAAAAATATTTAAATTATTGTAGACTCGCAATGTGTACTGGCAGTAAATATTCATACCTCCCACACAGAGGGTGATTGGAATTTCCAAGGGGTGGGGAGGGTCTGAGGAGGGTATATTGTGTAGTTCCAGAAAATACCTATACCTCCCCCACAGAGGGTGACTGGAATTTCCAAGGGGTGGGGATGGTCTGAGGAGGGTATATTGTATAGTTCCAGAAAATAAGCATTACTTCCCCCATAGATAATAGAAAGGTCATCTTAACATTTCCTACAATATTTCTGTGGGAAGGGAGGGTGTGGATAGTTTTTGGAGGTCTTTCATACCTGAGTAAATAGAACATTGAGTCTGTTTGACAGAGAAGAGCACTACACGCAGCAAATTTGGACCCAAATAACTTAATAACTGGTTCTCTGAATGACTTGGTAGGCATCTCTTCTGGGTGTAACAGTCTGCAAGTTAAATAAGAAATACTAGTGAGTAAACTCTGGGTTTGAAAAAGTAAGTCGTCAATCACCGATCATAATGAACGGCCTACAGAGAATCGCAGTAATATACCCTCCTCAGACCCTCCCCACCCATTGGAAACTCTAAGTTTTACCCCCTCTTTGGGGGAGGTATGGATGGGGGAGGGGGAGAGAAGTGTTTTGCAAGGGATGTATGTCGTTCCATTTTCTAACGAGACATGCACGATTAACAACGACATATTATAGTTATTAAGCTCACCCTTCTAATACTCCATGTCCAAGATATCCATTCAGAGCTGCCACTTCTCTTACTTCTTTGATAAAAAACATTTTTCCATCGCATTCAAATGGAAAACAAAAAACAGCTGGTCTAAGATTTCTCGGAGAATCTGCAGAAATAATAATTAAAAAACATTCTAGTTTAGAGCCAGCAAAATAAGACGTAATGTCAACAAACAACTTCATAAAAATACTGAAGGAATGTTCACGACTTTTATACTGTAGACCTTCAATTCTTTCCTCAAGTTTATCTGCGATTGCTGTAGGAAAACTTTGATCATTTGGTAGTTGTTGAGCATCTCCATCTTCGGTATCCATGAATTCAAAGTCTCCACTTTCAGTCCATTCTGAGAACTGAATCTCAGAATCTTCAAGATCCTCCATCTTGGATCTTCTCTTCAAAATAACAAATTCCCCGCCATTTTTACGACTATTCCCGAATCGATACGAAAAAATATTGATTAAATAATTCATTGGCTGACATCTGGTGGCGATTAAAAATCGACTTGATCCGAGACTAACCCGAGCATGCTCGGGAGGTCGTTCGCCCTTGATTTATGGTTAGCCTCCCCACAGATCATTGCACGAGGCACAGCGTTCTTTTCTCAATCTGAGTCAAAAACTGTGGCCTTCTTTTAACTCTGCGTTATTCACTAAGACATCCTTAATCATTGCAAATCGTGTGTAAGACAGCTCTTGATCTTCCGTAGAAACAAAAATGACAGACGAAAGCGCTCCTGCTTTGACGGAAGAGGCTCAGAAACTCGTAAGCATTGGCGTAGGCCTTCGCGTTGCTCAGAAAGTTGGGGAAATCTTCAGTAGCGGTGCTCTTCTTCCTCAAGAACTAGACGACAGAGCTTTAGATGCTTTGAGAGAATTCAACGAAGAAGGAGCTCTAGAAGTCCTGAATCAGTTCGCTAGTAGCGATCTATCCCATGTACAGAATAAGAGTGCGTTTTTATGCGGGGTTATGAAGACTTATCGGGAGAAAAACCGCATGAAACGAGATGGTCAAGATCCAACAGCCGGCATGAAAGGACCGGATGAAACAAAGATCAAAGCGCTCCTTGAGAGAACGGGATATACTTTAGACATAACCACAGGACAAAGAAAGTATGGCGGTCCACCACCTAACTGGGAAGGCTCTGCACCGGGAACAGGATCGGAGGTAAGAGAGAAATGTTAAAATAACGGTACTCGGAAGACTAAACTGTCAAAAATATGCAGATTTTTCTTTGAACTCCATGTGGTCGTCAGGTAATCCTTTATTCTAATTAAATTCTTTTCCTATCAGTCGATCACTAAGCGAGAAAAAACTATAATCGATTTGTTTTATCATTTCAAGACAATTTTTGGATAAAAAGACATCGTTTGTAGATTTCACTGTTGGTTGATGAAATCGACATTCTACAGGAAGCACATGGTCTACTGGTGTGCGTCGATCCGTAGCTAACAGTCGAAGAGAAAAAATATCTTGAAATATACTCGTCGATTGCGATATGTATATGCTAAAAACTGCATATACAATCTAGATTTTCGACTTTTGAAGGGTGTTTGGATGAAGAGATTTAGGGTTTTGTTTATTTTTGTTGCCATGAGGGTTTTGCTTGTTACAATCCAGCTAAATGAATCTCATTGCCAACGTATGATGACAGGTAAACACTGCCTGTCATGTGCTATCAATCAGAAAATATTCTATTGCTTGGTATCAATCAGCTGAATGAATCTCATTACCAGCCTACAATGACAAGCAAACACTGCCCTTCATGTGCTATCAATCATAGAATATTCTATTGCTTGGTATCAATCCGCTGATTGAATCTCATTACTAGCATTTTTGTTTGCATTATTGCTTTATGCTCTCTTGTTCTTATTTCAATTCACAGAAAGTCTGTTCACAAGTATTCATTGGGAAGATCCCCAGAGATTGTTTCGAGGATGAACTCATTCCAGTCTTTGAAGAATGTGGTCAGATTTTTGACTTCCGACTTATGATTGACCCAATAACTGGACTTACCAAAGGCTATGCCTTTTGCACTTTCACTGAAAAATCTGGCGCCCAAGGCGCTGTCAAGAAACTAGACAACAAAGAGATCAGACCTGGAAAGAGGCTCGGCGTTTGCATTTCTGTTGCCAACAGCCGTCTATTCGTAGGTTCAATCCCTAAGACCAAGGCCAAGGAAGAGATCTTGGAAGAGTTCAGCAAAGTTACAAGTGGTTTGAATGACGTTATTGTATATTTCTCTGCTGACCAGAAAGGTAAAAACAGGGGTTTTGCATTCTTGGAGTACGAATCTCACCAAGCAGCTGCTCTTGCTCGCCGCAAGCTTAGCACAGGAAGAATTAAGGTGTGGGGTAACATTGTTGTCACTGTCGACTGGGCTGACCCACAAGAGGAACCGGATGAAGAGGCAATGTTAAAGGTATGTCATATTTCATTTAATACTGTGATTTTCAGTTGTATCTATAATCCACAGTAAGTGAGAAGAGATGTATGTGTCTCCCACCTCTGGGGTCTTGGGTTTGATTCCTGGACTCAGCATCACATCTAAGTAGAGTTTGTTAGGTCTCTCCCTTGATTTGAGGACTTTTCTCCAGGTTCTCTGGCTTTCTTCCATCCATGAAAAACCTAACAAGCTAAATTCTAGTTTGATCTGTGAGTTAGCCGCGCTCTGACTTAGATCAGCCCAGAGGTTGTTTCAGGGTTTGATCTGTGACTAAGCCGTGTCCTGACTTTAATAGATCAGCCCAGAGGTTGTTTCAGGGTTTGATCTGTGAGTTAGCCGTGACCTGACTTAGATCAGCCCAGAGGTTGTTTCAGGGTTTGATCTGTGAGTTAGCCGTGTCCTGACTTAGATCAGCCCAGAGGTTGTTTCAGGGTTTGATCTGTGAGTTAGCCATGTCCTGACTTAGATCAGCCCAGAGGTTGTTTCAGTGTTTGATAAAATTTTAAGGTTTCATGGATAATGTTTTACTTTTTCAGGTGAAAGTTGTTTATGTAAGAAACTTAAGTCCAAGCATAAGTGAAGAGAGAATAAGAGAGGAATTTGAAAAATTTGGAAGCGTGGAAAGAGTAAAGAAGATCAAAGACTATGCCTTTATCCACTTTACCGAGCGTGATAATGCAGTGAAAGCCATCGAAGAAATGAATAACAAGGATTTAGATAATATCCGCATAGAAGTTTCCCTTGCAAAGCCCCAGCCTTCTAGCAGAGACAGACGTCAGGGGCAGTCTGGTTATGGAAGTTTAAATGCACAGCGTGGACGAGGTGGAAAACCAGTTGGAGGTGGTAGAGGACGTGGTCGTGGTGGCGGCGGTGGGTATGGCAGAGGGGGTGGACATGGAGGGTATGATGGAGGTTATGGAGGAGGTTATGGAGGAGACCAGGGTTATGATAGCTATGGTGGTGGATATGGTGGAGATTATGGTGGATATGGAGGGGGTGATTATTACGATAATTACTATGGTGGTGGCGGTTATGACAGTTATTATGGTAGTGGTGGCGGCGGTGGTGGTGGTGGAGGTGGTGGTGGATATCGTGGAGGCCCCCGAGGTGGTAGGGGTGGGCCCCGTGGTGGTGGTGGTAGTGGTGGAGGAGGAAGAGATGGTCCTCGTGGAGGATACAGTAGAGGAGGACGTGGTGGCGGCCCACCAAGAGGTAGAGGAGGGGGTGATTTTGGAGGCCCAGGAGGACGAGGCGGAATTGCTCCATCAAAAAGAAAATATGGTGCTGATAACCCACAAGGAGTTGTCGGTTACCCAGAACCCAAGAAACGATACATGTCTGACGGACAAGACCAGGGGTATTCCCAACAATGGGGTGCACAGCCGATCGCTCAAGCACCCCAGTACAGCTCAGGGTATGGTGATGCTGGACAAGAGTGGTACCAAGACAGCTATGGCAGTCAATGGAAGTGATCTGTTTGACCAAAAAAATTGGCTCAGAATTGTGGTTATTTTGGCTGCCAATTTTCTTGCTTGATTTTACATCAAAGTCTAAACTTGTAATTGGCTCTGATTTGGCCATATCCTGGATTTGGTGTTGCACATTGGAACTGATTGGATTTTGTTTCCCATTTATCACATGAAATAACAAAAGACCCTGGAATACACATGCGTTTTTAACAGATTTGTGCCCGAACAACACTAATGATTTTATAGATATTTTGTTCCTTTTATTCCTCATTTTCCTTGACCAATTTAAATTTGGCACATTTTAAGTTCTAACTGGACATGACTGTGTTTTTAGGATTATTGCTGTGTGAAAACTCACAAGAAGAAAAACTTAAACCAACTTCAAGCGTTGATTGACACTAGGGAAAACTGTATAGATAGCAACTTAAAAAAGATTTCTAAATTATTGACAACGAAGAAGTTGGAAGAAAAAAAAACTGTTAGCAAGTTTGTCCTTGAAACTGAAATCCTTGACAACAGTGGTTACACTTGTAGTTTGGGTAGATTTGCAAATCCTTGTTTAATAGTTATTTCCATGAAATAAAGTAGAAAAACACCCAAAATTATATAAGTTTTCTTGTTGAAATTGTTCTCTGCCCACCGCAAAAAGATCTCATGACAGCATACACAAATAAAATGACCTTAAATTTGTCTCAAGTTGAAAATTGATTTTTTTCAAATACAAATGAAATTGAATTTTACAAAATTGTTTGAAAAAAAACAACCCACATCTTCCCAGAGTGCTTTACAGCCAGAAACTCAGGTAAGTTTAAGGTGAGTATGTGTGAGACCTTCATTATTTAAAATATATATATTTACAAGCTGGTGGTCTTCCAACATGCAGAACATAGTGCATCCTGGTCTATCTTGGGTGAAAACTTCTTTTGTTTGTTGGCCTTTGTTGTGTTGGTACCCAGGCTTGACCACAATGCCCCTCGTTTCGCTTGGCTGGGAAGAGTCATCTTATCAAAAAAGCTCCCGAAAATTTGCAAGCAATTTTGTTCCCCAGGCTCAAACCTATTTAGCTTGTGCATAATGTTTTGATAATTATTCAAACCATTGGAATTCCCTTGAGGATAGATCAGTTCCATCCCTTGGGTGAATATTGAGTAGAACATATTTTAGACCTTGCAGGGACGATAGAGCATAGTTTTTGAGTGGGGGCTGATCTGGGGGTCCTGTGCAATGCCCACACCCCATTGAAGATTTTGAGATTGAGGCTCTAAGAAACATAATTACCAGTGTTATGAGGGGCCATTACCTATTTAATACATTAAACTTGTGTCAAAACATTAAGGCAACTCGTAACAGAAAATGGTTTTTTGGCTAAAAATATTCCCCTTCCATAGCAACCCCGTCTCTGGGGTCCCTGCCCTCGTGAAGTCCAGATACTAAAACTAGAACTATGCAGATTATAGTAATCCCATTTTTGTGTGTCGATAATTTCAAAAGGCGCTAAGGATGATGGGTCAAAATGGGTCTCCAAAACCACTTGCAACAATTTTATGGACTTGAGGTGAAAATCCCTGCAATGACAAGGAGAAAAGGCCTCTCCATGGTTAAAGAAAAAACTATTTACAGTGCAATGCGTATAAAAATTGTTCGAAACAAGCTAAGGTCTACAAATTTTGAATGGGAATGAAATTCCTGAACGTGCATTTGTCAAAATAGGAAAGAAGCTTTTTTTTTAAATGTAAATCAAATTTGGTTTTGCTAATCCCTTTCCCTTAAAAGTCCCCTGTTATTAAGTAAATATTTGTGCAATTCCATGCTTTTAAAATTGCTTTGAAATAAAAACGATAGAAAGGTGAAAACTTTGAGAAGTTGAAAGGTTTGGAATACACCTGTATTCATGAAATGATAGTCGATGTTTTTGTGGTCGAGTGGTTACTTTCGCAGATATTTTTTCATCTTTTTAGTAGGTTATATTCTGTATTGTGTCTTTGTCTTTGACATATTTTGTTTTGCAGGTGTTCTTGCGCCATTCAGAAGAGGGGGGACGGACGGCTGTGTAGAGAGGGCTCGTCGCGCAACGCATTGAAAGAAAAGCTGTTGCAACCTAAACGCGGCCTAACTTCTCATTAACCTATGCAAATTTTTATATATTGAAGTCGTAGTCCAGTTTTTTTGCGAGAAGAACAAACTATGCATTGAGAATTTAACAATCCTTTGCGCTATGTATTTTTTACGACAAATGCAAAAACAAATTAAAGTGATTTCACAAAATCGCTACGAGACAAGTTGAAGGGAAAGTTGTCACTCTAGTCAAATAAAAAAAAATTTAAATTTCATTTGCTAAATGTAGAATTCAAATCTACGAATAACACCAACGTACTACAATGCTCAGGCACTTTTAGCTATCGAACTTTTAGTGATATTTAAAACTTCTTGGGAGGGAAAATCAGAAAAGTTACAGGAACCAAAGAACATATTTATGTATTCCTGACGTTGGTATATAAGCTTTTGGTTTTAAGATGAAAAACACCAGTTTTTCGTTGTCGTAAGACGTTTATTATGGTTCAAAATGATCAAAGACAGAATAATTTTCATGCGCACTATTTGACAAAGAAAAACACGAAAGAGAATCGTCGCCAATCCGACCGGAGCGTGGCCTCAAAAAAGCAGGTATAGTATTTCAAAGTGTTAGATTTTTATGTATCTTTGAAGTTGAAAATAAAAGATTTGAATGAAACCACTTGTGTCTGTGTTGTATATTTTACGAGAAAAGAAGCAAGGGAAAAATAAATGGAAAAAACCCGGAAAGATAAAGCGAGAAATGCATGTAAGTTGTGTGACGGCGTCAAGAGGCCTTGGGGCCAAAAAACTACGTCTTTATATCAAAGCTTTAAAAAATCTATCAAAGAACGTTACATGGGTCTTCCACTTGTCCTCAGACAAGTAACTCTCAGCAGTTTATTATTCTTGTTTGATCTTTATAATTTTGAAAGAAATTTGTGTATTTTAAATAGCAAAAACAGGAAGAAAATGGAGTAAAAAAATAAGAAGGAAAAAGTCTAAATAAAATGATATGGATTCTGATTGGTCCACGTATTCAAGGGAATACCCCGCATACTGGTGCGCATGCGTTGGTCCTTGTAGCTCACTTCAAAATGGCTTCTCTCGTCATCCTTTCGATTCTTTTGGCTTTTTTTACCTCACAATCTTTTGCCAATAAGGTAGAAGATGAAGATCAGTGCAGGACATACGCTGGAGGACAAGTCTATCCAGAAAGAACGAGGATACCCGAACATGCAATGCACTGGAGCAAAGCTCGAAGTAAGATTCAATTTGTGATTTTAATCCACGTGTGCTTATGTTTAGCCTTATGTTTAAGCTCACCATTTATTCAAAAATATCTCTTATTCCTTCACGTAAACCTCCTGAATAAGCATGGATACTTTCTAAATATTTATATTGCTCAAGTTTCATAGATTTAAGATTTTATGGATGAGTTTTCTTGATGTTAAGCTTGTACAAGTACAAAAAGCAAGACAAAGAACGTGAAAGGAGGTTGCGTGCAACCTAAGGATTGTTTAACTCATAATATTGGAGTTCTGTATTCTTTGCTTTGTTTAACATTTCCGTTTCGTTGGTTGAAGAGTAAGACTCATCCAGCAACCATTGAATCGTAACGTTGTTTATAAACTTCAATCCAACATGGCTTTAAACTTCGGGGAGGTTTTTTTGTTAAGGTAATTCGTACTTTGAAGCTCTTTGTTTTCGACTAGTCTTTTCAGACTCTACGTTAAGTAGATATAATGAAGTACTCATGCGTTACTAAGGACGTGTTTCTTCGAAGAAACATGCTGTTTGTCACGTTCTTTAGATGTATAATCTTTAATCTTCACCTTCCTCTCAAATACAAGCGCTCTTTCGCTTCTTTCTCTTTCTCGCTCTCTCTCTCTCTCTCTCTCTCTCTCTCTCTCTCTCTCTCTCTCTCTCTCTCTCTCTCTCTCTCTCTCTCTCTCTCTCTGTCTCTTTCGTTTGGAAGAGAAAGATAAAGCAATGCTAGAGAATTTCAGTGCCTTGATGGCATATTTTTTCTTGTTTTTCACTATGTTTTCGAAGGTAATCAAAAACAGCTGTTTTTAAAAGGAGTAAAATCAGTCATTCGTTTTAATCCAGGCATAAATATTTGGCAACATTGAGTTGACCTAGCTGTTGTGTAAATCTTTCCCATCTATCTGTCTGTCTGTCTATCTGTCTCTCCATCATTCATTCTTTCATTAATCCATTCCTTTCTTCCATCCATCCATCCCTTCTTCCCTTGATTCCATCCCTCAGTTCATTTGTCCCTCCCTCCGATCCACTCCTTTGTTACGTCCATCCATTTATCCACCCATCCGTTAACAATTATCGTATCATATTTTTCAGTTTCTAAACCAGCGCCATTCTGGGAAGGAAATGCTGTTGTGCATGGAGAATTCAAGGCGCTCAAGCTGTCCGACTTTTTAGGTAATGAAGACTCCTTCCTCCCAAAAAACTATTTGAATAAGAAAAAAAAATTGGAGAGGATTCTGTTATGAGACATAATTAGGGAAAAGAGAATTGTCTCAATCATAGAAAACATGTTAAAACTTGTAATATTTGGCATAACAAGGTCTTTATTTCTTGGTACAATTTTGACTCTATAATAGTTTATGAATTTTACAATTGTCAATTGTTTTTATCAATTTCTCAATTTTTTGTAAATTTTTCCCTTCAGGAAAGTATCTGGTATTCTTCTTCTATCCTCTTGACTTGTAAGTACACATTTTTTGCCCCATTCATTAATTTTCTGTCATCAAACTCAATCAGTACTAGTAATATATATACTCGTGTCTCTTAGTAAACAAATTTCTTTTATTTGGCAGTACATTTGTTTGTCCTACTGAAATCATTGCCTTCAGTGACCGCATCGATGAGTTCCGTGCAATCAATGCTGAGGTTGTAGCATGTTCCGTTGATTCAGTTTTCACTCATTTAGCATGGTAGGTACTGGTCTTTACTCTCAGCCCCTACGTCATCCCACCTGAAAAAACCTTACCCATCCATGAGAATCAAGGATAGCATTGCAGAATGATGACGCGAGCTCGTTTTCAAAATGGTTTTTCATGCGTGCGCTGTCCTCCTCGGCTTTGCCGTCCTCGCCAGAACACCACTTGGTCCTTCCCGTTTTAATGGGAATGACAAGGCCAAGGATGATGGCGCACACACAAAAAAACGTTTTGAAAAGGAGCTCGCATCGTCGTCCCACATTGCCTTCCTGGTCTTGCTGTCCTCATGCATAAGGTCTCAATTGTGAGAGGGATGGTAGGGATAAAAAAACTCTGGATTATTCAAACAATAAGGTCACCATTTTTAGTTATCATATGTTTTTTTTTCAAGGATTAATACCCCAAGAAAAGAAGGAGGTCTTGGGAAACTGAAGTATCCTCTTTTGTCTGACCTTAACCAACAAATCTCTAAGGACTATGGCGTCCTGCTGGAGAATGAAGGACACACCCTCAGGTAAACCAGTCACCTAAAGTATCCATCCACCCACCCATCCATTCATAGCCTATCGCTCCCACCCATCCCTCTGTCTATCTGTCCATTCATTTATTCTTCCATTCGCCCATCCTTTCTCTCTCTCATAACTTAACATAACAATATTTCTAAATACCAAGTGAAATGCTTTCATTATAGAGCCACTTTTCATAGCACTAAAAGTTTTGATTTTTAAATTTTAGAGGCCTCTTCATTATTGACGACAAAGGAATTCTGCGTCAAATAACAATGAATGATCTACCAGTGAGTATGATGCATGTGTTGATGCAAAATCAGGATTTTATTCAGGGGTTTTAGGTAGCCTTTTTCTTCACTTCTCATTGATAGTTTGATAATTTGCTAGATGCTTCTGGTTTGGGGGAGGGGTGGGAGGAGTGTTCTGTTGAGGTTAATAGCAAGTGACCCCGTCCTACAGCTAAAGGTCCATCAAAGAGAAACTTATAAGATATCATATTTTATTTGTTATTTTCCAGGTTGGTCGGTCAGTTGATGAAACCCTTCGCCTCGTCCAGGCATTCCAGTACACAGACAAGCATGGCGAAGTGTGCCCTGCTGGCTGGAAACCAGGAAAAGATACCATCATTCCAGATCCCAAGGAGAAAGTGAAGTACTTTGAGAAACAAGCAGAGAAAAAGTCAGATCTATAGAGATTTTAAGAATCAAGTAATAATATGGTAGTTTCTGCCAGTCGTCCTCTAAAAGTAGACCTTATTTACTGTTTCCCATTCCAGGCCATGTCTCATTCCCTTGAGTATTATTTCTTTTTTCAATGTTTGGATGTTCTCATCAATGTGGATGAAAGTTGAGGAATCTTATTCTTTAGGGAATGGCATGGTCTGGAATTGGAAAACACCCTAAAAAGCTAAGACAATGATTTTAGAAACTATTAGTAGCTTCATCACTAAGTGTCTAAGTGTCTAAGTCTTGATAATTTATTTCAAATCTGGTCAAGTTACTTTATAATTATTTTGTTGCTTTGAGCTTTGAGTCAGGCAGTTCACAGTTTAAGGTAAGAGTTTGATTTTCAAATTTTACGATATTCTAGTACTTGGATACCTGTGGTACTGTTGGCCGTAATGTGTTTGTATATGTTGAGCATTTTCTAAGAATAAATAACAAAAGTTATAGCTTTGTGTGAATCATTGTTGTAGATTTTGTGTAGTATTTAGGGAAGAATGAGAAAATGATGCATTTTGAGACTTGGATGGATGGATGAATAGATGGTTTGACAGACAGGTATAGATAGATTAATGGATGAATGAATGGATGGATGTGTTGATGGATTAATAGATGAATGGATGAATGGATGGAGGGAGGGACAGATGGATGGATGGATGCATGCATGGATGAATAGATGGATGGATGAATAGATGGATGGATGCATGGAGGGATGGATGGATGGATGAATAGATGGATTGATGAATAGATGGATGGATGGATGCATGGATGAATAGATGGATGGATGCATGGAGGGATGGATGGATGGATGAATAGATGGATGGAGGGATGGATGGATGGATGGATGGATGGATGGATGCATGGATGAATAGATGGATGGATGCATGGATGGGATAAATGGATGCATGGATGGGATAAATGGATGGACAGACAGAGATGGATGGAGAAGAATTGATAAACAATTGGCTGCTGTAAAAAATAAATAGAACACTAAGGCAAAAGTCGCCTCAACATATTTTATTTCCATGTGAATCAACCACTTCATAAGTTTAAAAAAAATATTCATAACCTTTTTTAAGAATGCGATTTCATAGCAAACTATTTACAGTCTTTACACCATATTGAATTATTTACATTTCCAATACCAGATCATGTTCTTCTCCTCTTCATAAATAAGAAATAAGAAAAAAACCTAGTCAACAACAATATTTACCTGACCCAATGAATGGAAATAATCTCTCAACTGAGCAAAATATTTTATAGAGAATTTTGATCCCACTGCAATGTTTTAATGAACTTTGTAGTTCCAGAAAAAATCCATACTTTTTGCATGGATATTGGGGGTAAGCACTGACTGCGGTATGTTACAGAGCTAAATTCTCCTAGGAGACAGCACTTCTCCACCTCTGACGCATCACTGTGGCCATTTGGGTGGTGGTCGAGTGCTGTGTATCTGACCCCCTGGACCAGCCAGCGATGTTGTACCCATAAGGTACAGGTCAATTTCTCTTGCAGCTTGCCTTCCTTCAGCTATAGCAGTCACAATAAGAGACTGGCCATAATGACAATCTAACACACAAGAAAAACATTAGTCAAAAACTTTACTTGCATATTTCTTCTTTGGGTTACCTGTGGTTTTCGTTTGGCAATGAAATAAATGTTGGGTTGCCTGTGGTGAGGTGAGTAAGTTTTGATAAACTTGGCATTTCATAAAAGTGCTCCATGAAAAAATTCTTAAAAATATTCACCACTTTCCATACATCGGTCACTGGTCAAACACAAAGCCGCATTCAGTCGAGGCTGCAAGGTTCAAATTTGAATAATCCTTTAAGACTACCTTGGAGCCTCAGTTGAATGCTTTGTGTGACCAGTGAGCTGATGTTGAATGCTTTGTGTGACCAAAGAGCTTGTTCCCAAGGCTCTTTCTACCAATAGAATAAAGAAGATCCTGGGAACGAATTTCACTAGTGCCCATACCTCCGGCCGTGAAGACTTTATCGACGTTAGTTACGTATTCTCCTCTCTTTGTGAAAAAGTTTCCTCGAGGATCCTGAGAGAGAAGGAAATATCAATCAATTTTATAAGTTAGATTCCTAATACAGCTACCCTGTCCACCCACCCCCCTCCCTCCCATGGGGAAAGGCATTCCCACTCAGGGGAAGGGATGTAAGATTGAAGATCTTGAGAAATAGTCAACAAACGTCTCAAATGACGAGCAAGTACCGCTGACATGCACTAGTGAACAGAGTGGTCAACGTATAAGTTCAAAGAACTGCAAACAGATTGCAAATATATACGCATCATTTTGGTACTTGGACCTACCATTTTGGTCCCCAGTTGTTGAGAGAGCACCTTTTCTGGCCCCACAAACCCAAGCGCAATTAGCACAAGGTCGGCCTTAAACACCTGTTCAGTGTTTGGTATTTCTTGTATGGCCCATCGACCGCTTGGTTCCTGGAAACAGAATAACCATATAATAACCATATAAACATTCAAGGTGTAGTGATAGAACCTTAACTTTGCACCACCAAGTGATGATGACAGCCATTACAGGAGGCACAACAATAGAGTCTTTTTTTGAGGGTAGAAAGAAAAGCGTTGCTCATTGATAAGAAGAGTTATTCACCTTGACCCACTTGATCTCTACAGCCTTGATTCCTGTCACGTGACCACGCTCATCGCTAAGAAATTCCTGGCAAAAAAAAAACGGACCAAATTATGACCACTCCTTGTGTGAAGATCCTAAAAAGTTAGAGTTTTTCAATCCATCTTGGGCCTTTTCGATACGCAAGAATTTCGCTCCATCTAGTAGGGTTTTTCGAGCCATATCTCTGGTCGTTTCGATACACATCAGTTTTGAGAAATATGTCACACCAAGGGAGAATTATTAGTAATTTTCCACTGGTCACACACATCACGTTTTAACATCCTTTTTTTTTTCACGTTTCACACACGCGTTACTCCAAACCGCGCGTCGTGGACGACAAAATGTCTTGTGGAAGGAAAAAAATATTTTGACTGTCTCTTAAGGATCTACTGCATACCTTACTCATGATGTTGTACACTCGAGGATCACGACCATATTTAATAGCAACCTACAAATACGGCAAAACAAAGTTATCATGTGACCTATACAACCGTGAAGGCTCATGGGCATTAAGGTCACTTACCTCTTCGTGCCCATACTCCACTCGGAATATCCTAGGCCACAGCGGCCAGGGGTTGTTGTTGGACCTGGAATGAGGTGGCTCGGCAAGAAGTTCAAAGGTTATAATGCTCTTGGCGTCCTAACAAATGGACATACATGTTAACATTAATGAGAAAAATTCTGACGAACGCCCAGGTTAAGGTGACACGAGTGAAAAACGTCTGCGCATGCTCTAAGTTCGTATGCAAATTGGTTAAAAGCGTCTTTGTGGTATTGTAAGAATATGCTAATTTGACTTTCACACTTGCCTGAAGACTGAATAGTCTTTACAAAATGCCAAAACTTAATGTCAGTTCTTGAAACTCATTGAAGGCTCATTCTTTCACATTGTCTTTATTTATCGAAGTAACAATATTTGTCGAAGAAACAATATTTGTATTATGATCATCATATTGTCTTTATTAAATCAGTATCTTGGTCCCACAAAAGTATACTCACAAAATTTTTTGTATACTCGGAGAAAACGAACATTTTTTTCTCACTAAAACTCTTGTTAATTCTTGGAAAGCGTGCTGAAAGGTACGAATGCGCAAACGTTTTTCTAGTGTCGTTGTAAAGGTGGTATGTTGAGCTTGTGGGACATAGCAACGGTAACTAAGGGGAGCAAGTGCTGTTTACCAACCTGTCTCAACGAAGTGCCAATACAGTCAACACCTGTGTCTCCTCCACCAATCACAATCACGTCCTTACCCGTGGCATCAAGGGAAGGTAATGAATAGTTACCTAGGTAACAGAAACACGTCATAAGGTTGTTGTCATGGAAACACGAGTGAAGTAGCAAGGTTATGTATCAAGGATTTTTTCTCACCCATTTGTCTTTTCTGACTTGTTTCGAGGAAGTTCATGGCGAAGTGAATTCCTTCCAAGTTACGACCTGAAAAACAATGAAGAAAAGAACTTCATCACACTACACCGCACCGGACCATACCACTTTAAATCACACCTCACCTCACCTCACCACAACACAACACACTCAATCACAACACAACACACCTCACCACACACACTCAATCACAACATAACACCTCACCTCACCACAACACACTTAATCACAACACAGCACACCTCACCTCACCACAACACAACACACTCAATCACAACACAACACACCTCACCTCACCACAACACAACACACTCAATCAAAACACAACACACCTCACCACACCCTACGATGCTACAAAAAAGGTAGACTAGACTAAACTAGACTAAACTAGACTGCATCGCAATGCATCGCAGCATGAACGATATAACATGTATAACAGTATACAGATACACAAACATTCCCAAGCTAGCGCGAGTTCTTGTCCAAACACTTACCAGGTATAGGCAGATCTCTTGGCCAGGTAGAACCAATAGCCAGGAGTACCGCATCATTATCATCCATCAGTTCTTTCGTGCCAAGTGTCTTTCCTACTTCAGTGTTTGTGATGAACTTGATACCTTCTGCAGTCATGAGATCAAGACGACGCTGGACAATCTGGTGAAACAAGAGCCACGTTATAAAACTGTCCTATTCTTCTAGTAGGTATAAAAAAATTCCTGTTTTTATTATATGAAATAGAGTGTGATATTGAGTGACATCAAAATGATAAAATTGATATCCCCACTCCCACCAGTGGCCAGTGTGGATACGATTTATATCAACACTGGTAATGTCAAATTTCGACTTTTTGCTCAGCTTCTCAAATTCTCCATTATTTTTCATTGAAGATTTCATATAATAAACAGAACATTACATGGCTGCTTGGAGATACGAATTTTATCTTCTCGTGCTGATATTATCTCAGATATAATATCAACACTCGAAGATAAAATTTGTATCTTCGCGCGACCATGTAATATCCTATACATAGTGGATGAGCGAATTCAGTATGAATACTGGTTTCCAATTTGGCCCACTTTCACTTTCACAAACATTCAATATTCTATGCGCACAATTCTCAACTCACATGTTGATTTTTACGGAGGGAGGAAAACTAGAGCACCAGGAGAAAAACCCTCGTGGGACAAGAGAGAACAGCACATCAAACGAACTCTTTTCATATGTGGCGTCCGCAGAAACAAAATCTGCTACCCGACCCGTTGGACTCAGTGAAAGGCGAAGAAAGATTGCGCATCAACCATACACAGCGTTGAGGTTGATGCTCCAACAGTCCCTACCCTGAGACACGGCAACGTTACCGCTCAGCTTCACCTTCACTTCTACACGCAACCTGCTCTAAATTATCCGTGCGCACTTAACATCAATAGAGTATTTTTCGTATGACTATGAAAAACGTACGGTACCGACCGCGTCTTGCCGTGACCGTGTCAGTGCCGCGTACCGTGCATGAAAACATTCAGTGCTGTTTCCGCTTCGGGCCGTAACCGTGCCGTGACTTTTCACACTCATACGAAATCTGCTCCATCGATTCACGTCAATAGGCAATGTGCATCAAAGCTCACAAAGCACTCTGGGAAAGTGAGTTCTTTAAAAATGTAACAAGGAAATTAAAGGAACTATCAGAAAAAAATTACTTTGTTATTTTGGTCTGTTGAAATCCTTTTATTTCCATAGAAAATGTCGAAGGAAAATTGTCAGATGAATTTTTAGAGGAGCCAAAAGAGCGTAAGAACTCACTTTCCCACCATGCTTTGTGCTATAATTACGAGCTCATGCACATTGGCTATTAAGAATGATAAATAACTATGAAAAATAACTCACATCTTTGCCTAGCTTCATGGAAGGAATCCCATACATCAGTAATCCTCCACACCTGTCGCTCCGTTCGTACACCGTAACCTGATGGCCAGCCTAGTAATACACATATCATAAAAAAAATTATTAGTATGCATATGACGTCATTATCCACTCACTGCATGTGACGTCATCGTCGTCGTTGGTGGATTATGACATCTTTATTTATCACGATTGTGAATGTAAAATATGCGACGCCATCGCTTTCTTGTCAGAGGACATTTCTCGCTTTATTGCATATGACGTCAACTGACAACGCCATTTATACACATACGACGTCAAACTTGTCATCTTCGATGTCACGTCATAACTGTATTTCTCTTGATTGTGACGTCATGGTTTTTTGATTTTTGATTGGTTCATGTTGCTATGGTTACCTTGTTTAGCTGTGATGCTGCCGCCAGACCAGCAGGACCGCTCCCTATGACTGCTATCTTCTTGCCTGTTCGTTTAAGGGGGATCTGATACAAGAAATAAAGAATAAAACCTTTAATGTCTGTACTATAAATGTTGACTAATGGAAGGTCCAATATGCCAATAGGAAGGCAGTGCTAGTCGGATCTCCACAGCCCTCCATTACCTGTGGTTTGATCCATCCCATCTTAAAGCCATGGTCAATGATGGTACACTCAATTTTCTTGATTGTTACTGGTTTAGCGTTGATACTCAGTACGCATGCACCCTGAAATAAAAATTCACGAATGACGTCAGAAGGTGTCAAATTTCGAACCCGCGTAGTTTTGGTCAGCGGTAAGGAATCATCTTGAGCATGCGCGTGATCTATCAATATAGATCCCAGAGCCCGTGTTTCTCCTGGCCAGCAGTAACAAGTTAATTAAAAAAGTCTGTGAGGAAGACTGGTGCCTAGTCTTACCTCGCATGGAGCAGGACACACTCTACCAGTGAATTCTGGGAAGTTATTTGTGAGAAGAAGCCTTTCAAGTGCTTTCTGCCATTCATCCTGAAAAGGAAAGAAAAATTTCTCCAGAACTAATGTTTCGCTTGGTTGATCGAGACCCGAACGAAGCTCGACTGGGGAACGACCAAATCCCGACTGAATTTCCAATGATATTCTCCAAAAACCCGTTGGAACAAAATAATTTTTTACTTGGCGCGGAAATGCCAAGGAAAACAAGAAACGTTAAATAACATATATGCAACACAGGTATTTCACGTAGACAAAATTAGAAATATTTTCCCACAGGTATACCACTCAGATAAAATCTGCCTTATATTTCCTCACTAAGAAATACCCATTATCGACCTCAAAGCTATTTCATTCTTACTGCACGTGTTCAACAAATTCAAAACGCTTGTAATCTAGGGTTGAAATTTCAGAGTAAATAGCATTTTGTTGAGCATGCGCAGTAAGAATGACAGGGCTCTACAGTCCAAATTACCTGAAAGACAAGGTCGTTCCATTTGGGGATAACGTTACCAAGAGGACAGCCTGAATTGGATTGACAGAACGGTACACCACAATCCATACACCGAGCAGCTTGTACTTTCAGGTCTTGTTTCTTTTCACTGTATATCTCTTTCCAGTCCTTGATGCGCTCCTTGGCGGGACGGTATGGGTTACCACTGCGAGCATACTTCACAAAACCCCTGTGATTGCACAAAGTAACAAATAAAACATCGATTAAACAAATAGCCTGCATTGCTTGGTGGTCTGCGGTTGTTTATTTTTTTGTTTGATACGGCACAACCGCTGCCCACGAAGTGCTACAGAAAATGTATAGACCCCTTGCTAGCACGTCGGAAAGCAGCTCAATTTGGAGGACAAAACAATAGGTTCCAATTCTCAGGAGATTGAAATTCTTTTGTTTTGTCCTCCAAATTGAGCTGCTTTGATGTCAAGTGCAATGGGTCTATTGACTCATGTAAGAACTACTCAAAATTTACTTTCTAGACTGTTTCTGGCTGTTTTCTCATACATCTTTAAATATGCATTTGCAACATCCTCTGATCAGTCTTCAGCATAGTATGTGCGGTTTTTACCCTGATTACCCCCAAGTCAAAAAATATCTACGAGTTCCCACCTCCTTTTATCTAACACTCTTTCGATGATTTTTTGCTCCATGGTTGAGTCAGGGATGGCTGACTCGATGTCTACAATGGCTGCGTCGTTGTGTTTCTTGGTAGTGGGAGGAGAGTATTCTTTCTTTTCTTCTTCTTTACTGACTTTTTTCTCTTTTTCCTCTTTCTACAAGACAATAGAAAGTTTAAATGAACACTCTTTTATTTCAAGTGTGTTATATCAAACCAGATGCTATTTTCTTGAGAGGTAGTCCTATCATTGATTCAACGGTTGTAAGATAGATTGATACAAATATTACAAAATTATAAAGAATCTACTTTATTGTTGATGATATATATAGGAAATAAAAAAATAAAAAAATTTCTCAAAAGAAGGAAATTTGATCTGAAATCGGCTAACACCCAAAGCTTAAGAAAACGATAAGGGACTGATGACGTTGTCTTATATGGGAAAACGTTACTCTCTAAGTTAAAGAAAGAAATAGCACTCAAGGGAATGACATGTGGTCTAACTGAAATATCATGCCCAAAATTAAAGAAAGAAACGATACTCAAGGGAATGACATGTGGTCTGATATTGGGAAAACATTACGCCCAAAGTTAAATAAAGAAATAATACTCAATGATGGCAAGTTGACTTGTTAGAAGATTAAGCGCCATAAAGCGCTATAAAACTGTATATTATTATCAAATTATTATTATTCGCTTGAGGGATTTTTGTATTCGATTCAATGATATTTCCCTAGTCTATTGTGACCCAGACTGACCTCAGCTTGTTCCTCTTGTTTTATTTTCTCCAAAGCTTCTCTGTAACCTTTGGGCATGACCTGTATCACCGAAGGCAAGTTATATTTAGTAGAATACTTACAACAACCTTAGCGAACTCATACATGCTCTAACCGGGCTACCTGTGGTGGACTAGAAGTCAAACCAAGATGCCTGCCACATAAGAAAAGTCCATGTTCATGTGATTACTAATCACCAATTTCCATACATCGCTTTGCTGGTCACAGACAAAGCATTCAATCGAGGTTGCAAGGTAGTTTCAGAGGATTATATTCACATTTGAACCTTGCAGCTTCGACTGAATGCTTTGTGTTTGACAAGTGAACCGACGTATGGAAAGTGGTGAATGCTGCAAAAATTTGGGCATGGGCTTCCTGTGACGTCTATGTGTAGCCATATTAACAACATACCTTGGTAAAGAGTTGAACAGAGGCATCCCAGTCAGCCAGGAGATGATTTGCAATGGATGACTTGGTGTAGTCAACGTGTTGCTCTAGCAACGACTTCAACATGTCTACGTCATTTCCGGTAACCTTTTCTAAGTTTACAGACTCGTGATTGGACCGTAAAGTAAATGTTCTGTCCCTGGATATACAAGATATTAAAACAGATCATTGAGCAAAATGGTGGTATTACAATATGTGAATTTATGCCGTGATTGTATACGTGTATTGATAGGCTGTAGTGAGTAGTAGTGAGGTGTTGTATCGTAGTTTATGTTGTGGTGAGGTGTTGTGCAGTGATAGTGTTGTGATGTGGAGTTGTGGTGAGTTATTTTCGTAAGGTGTTGGAGCATTAAGGTGTTAAGGTTTAGATAAGTATTGTGGTACGTGTGATCTTGTATTACGGTAAGGTGTTGTGTCATGGAGGTGTTTTAAGGTAAGGTGCGTTATCGTAAGTTAATGTGTCGTTTCGTAGTAAGATGTCTTATGGTAAAGTGCTCTGAGGTAAAGAGTTGTACTTTGGTAGGATCGTGTTATTTTGTAGTAGGATATTGAAAGGTTGTGGTAAGGTGTTATGTTGTGGTAAGGTGTTGTGTCGTGGTAAGGTGTTGTGTAGTGGTAAGGTGTTGTGTCGTGGTAAGGTGTTGTGTTGTGGTAAGGTGTTGTGTAGTGGTAAGGTGTTGTGTTGTGGTAAGGTGTTGTGTAGTGGTAAGGTGTTGTGTTGTGGTAAGGTGTTGTGTTGTGGTAAGGTGTTGTGTAGTGGTAAGGTGCTGTGTCGTGCTAAGGTGTTGTGTCGTGCTAAGGTGTTGTCGTGGTAAGGTGTTGTCGTGGTAAGGTGTTGTGTCGTGGTAAGGTGTTGTCGTGGTAAGGTGTTGTGGTAAGGTGTCGTGGTAAGGTGTTGTGTCGTGGTAAGGTGTTGTACATGGTGTGGTAAGATGGGTGGTTGGGTGTATATAATATTCATACCTATCAAGTACAAACGCGACTCCACCAGACATCCCTGCTGCAAAGTTTCTTCCTGTTAATCCCAGAACAACGACCACACCTGCCGTCATGTACTCACAACAGTGATCACCAACACCCTACAACACACAACAAACAAACAAAATCACCCGAAGTGTTTTTACTTCTCACTTTGCTCTCAGCTCCCAGACCCTGTATGTTGGATTGACAGAGACCAGGTCACCAGGAGTAAAATCTCCAGTTAAGGGGCATGAATATGAAGGGTACTATAGTACAAGAAGGAGGAGTCAATATCGTACCTCGCAGACTGCAATAACACCAGAGTTCCTCACACAAAATCGTTCAGCGGTAATTCCCCTAATGAAAGCCTGAATGAATGAAACATTAAAATGAATGAAAAAATATATCAAAGAAAAGTAAATATAAGAACGTTCAGATTTTAGCATTATGTGAAATCTCTCCCCTTTTTTCTCATTTCCCATCTCTTTCTTTCACTTTTTCTCTCGTCCTCACAATTCTTTTTTTCTGTTTTTCTAACTTCCTCTCTTCCCTTCGATCACACTCTCAACCCCATTCTTACTCCGCATGCTCGACAAAATGCCAGAGATTTCGTCGAGTATCAGCAGTAAGAATGACAGGGGTCGAGAGTGCCTCGATCACCGCTCAGAAATTTCTGAGCCCGCGTACTACCTTGCCAGAGGTTGCTCCATAAAGGCACGTGTTCCCAACGATCACGTTTTCTTCTGCTTTGAACTGCGGGCCGTGTTTATGACTGGGATAAACAATCATGAGACCACCTGAAAGACCCTAAAACACATACTGATATTAGCCTTTTGGGTTGCCCGTGGTTGAGCTGACTTGGCAACCACAGGAACCCCAAAATACAAAAGGAAAAAAAACCTAATCCATGAAAACCTTTAAGGGCGTGCGAGAAAAAGCGCAAAAGCACAACTAAGCCATCTGTGCAAGTTAGGGAGTGGAATTTAAGATGGAAGGAAAAGTTCAAAATGAATAAAGGTTGTACACAAAACTGCTATAGACCTTTTCGCCCTGGTCGTATTGTTTTCCCATTTCAGACCACGTGTCATTCGCTAGAGCCTCATTTCTTTGTTTAACGGTTGCGCATGACAAGACACATGAATATGGATACAACTCAAACAAAGAATCGTAATCTCAAGAGAATGACACGTAGTCTGAAATGGGAAAACATTACGCTCAAGATAAAGAGATCTATGTACCTTGCCAACGTAGTCATTGGCATCTCCTTCCAACTCAAGCGTGATGCCCTTTGATAAAAAGGCTCCGAAACTTTGACCTAAAGAAAGATTAAAAAAAAAGTTAAACAGTATTCTCTGGGGGTGAGGGTAAGAGTCCCCTTATTAGTGTCCTGCGCCATCTTGAAAGGTAGCCGGGCCTTTGCATGGAAGCGAGACGAACAGTGAGCTCGCAATGATAGAGACCTTTGTTTAATACCTTTGACAATTATTCACATGTCTCTATCATTGCAAGCTCACCGTTCGTCTCGCTGGAAGGGACTATTGGCAGATTAGCATGACCTTAGGGGAGGGATGTCAGTAGATTTTCGACAAGACATTACACCCTAGGGCACCTCCGCCAAAAATCGCCGAAGCAAAAAATCAATAAATAAACGAGTTATTTGCGACGAAATAGGGAATAAAACTTTCTCTACAAAGAGTGCGGGGCACCCAATACAAAAAAAAAAGCCAAATAAAGTACAAAAAAATAGGTAAACAAACAAACAATTACCTAATTACCAAAAATTTTAGGGGGGGGGGGGGGGGGCACGTGCCCCCCGGTCCCCCTCCCTAAGCTACTGGTAGAGGTTTAAAATAACAGGACATTATACCCCGTGGGAGGAGGAGTCAGGTAGGTTTTGTGCCAAAAATTCCCTCTAGACTCACCTGCAGATCCCTTAACGTTAATATGAATTGAATCATCTGGCAGGCCTTCTTCGCCGTATCGTCTATAAATAATAAATAATTGAATGATAATAAAATCTATTAAACATCAGAATATTTTTATCCGTAGTAAATATTCCATTTTCGAAATCCTAACATATCGCTGTGTTCCTTGGTTACACACTCATTTACTCCGGGTTTACCCTCATTTCAATGTCTAAATGTTCACAGAAACCAACAGTAAAGTAAAGAATGCATAACTTCGACAATACAAACACTTTGAAATTCCACGGACCTTCTAAACTGCCAACGTTGAGAAGAATCTTCATACACTGAATATTTATTTACATCCTAAGAACGATGGGTAGGGACTATATTTTGAAAACTAGGGCGCAAATAACTAGGGGACATAAAAAATTTGTTTGGCGGCCATTTTGTGCCATTTTATGACGTCACGCATATTATTAAAAATGGTTATGAACCGGGCTGTTCACTGGAACACGTGAATGTTCTACACAAAACGAGGCTAACCCTGAACAACAGAAAACTCGAAACTGGAGTATTGAATAAAATTACTTAAAATTGTAACTACAAAGCCATGAGTACTTATGAACTCACTTGGCCAAGTGATAGCTAAGAGTGGTTCCAAGTGCTCGGTCAGAGTTGACGATATTGAGGTCCAATACGACTCTCTTTGACAACCCATTAAGCACGTCTTGTGCGCCAGATATTAGATCATTATCCTGTGAAAAACAAGAGATGAGAATCAGAAAGGTTTCTTTCAAGTCCTGCGTCAAAATTGGCGAATATTTTGGCGAATACGTGGGTTACCACCTTCCCTCTTCGTGAGAAAATCCAAAAGAGAAAAGAGAAAAAAACCACAGCGTTTACATACATACATACTTACATAGTTTATTCAAATCGCAAATAAATTGTTGACAACTAGTAAAAATTAAGAGCAAATACGAGCAAAAGGCGATACAAATCGGACAATAAAGCTAAATAATAGGCGACTTGAAAGGAAGTTATGAGGTTACCCTATGTAAAAACTCCCCCCAAAAAACGGCAAAACAAGACAAAAAATACATTAAAAGAAAAAAATCTAAGCAGCGTTATTAGCGTTGTAAAATGGAATATATAAATATATACTGATTAAAGAAGAGACAAGCTCTTCGCCACCCCGAGCACCACGTTCGCGCACCCACCAGAAATAGTTTGTTGTGCAGCTTGTTATATGAAGAAAAACGGGAGCTACATCCAAAGGAAAAAATATATTTCCGGTTTGCACACGCGCGAATCTTTTTCAGGCAAGAAAGGCCTACCGTATAGATTAAGTTGTCTCTTTAAATTTGTCCGGCGTAGTGTGGAAGGGGACTCAAAGTGCGACAAGTTTTATTTCAAAATGCTTACTTATACTTATGGCCATGGCTCTGCGCATCAGGAGGCGCATAAGGCTATCAAGGCTATTCCAAAATACGACAGGTTTTATACAGGTGTTATTCCAAAGTGCGGCAAGTTTATTCCAAACTTCGACAAGTATTTCAACGTGCATCAGAACTACTATAACTCCTATTAGCCTACTAATGAATCACTGGTTAAGTAGAATACTTTATTGGTAAATAGAATAAGTTGCAGTCTGAATTACGTATTACTCTAATAGTTAAATTAAAAGTTAAAAATATATATAAATATATATATAAGCAAAAACACAGTGCAAAACCATTACATAATCAAAAGACCTCTTGCAGTTCGTCGTAATACAGCTCAATAGACCTTTTTACCTTCGTTGTTTGTTGTGCCCATTTCAGACCATGTGATGCCACTCTTGGGAGTTGATTCTTTCATGTGTAAATATTTTAATAAAAGAACATTTCTCAAGGGAATGTCATGTGGTCTGAAATGGGCAATTTGCATACGAAGGTAAAGAGGTCTATTTGGAGGAAAATAGGTTCCAATTCTCAGGAGTTTGAAATTCTTTTGTTTTGTCTTCCAAATTGCAAGGGGTCTATAACTAACTTTACTAAATAGATGATAACTAGCGGTAAGCTAGTGTGGGCTGCGTCGGTGTTTCTAATGAAACAGTATGGATAAAAAGTTAAATTTTACACCATAAAAAATAAGAGAGATCACTTACTGACGTTTCGGACGCTAGTCCTTCTTCGGAGTAAAAGCAAACTTTACTAAATAGATCACTGGTAAAGTAAAAACATATTTATCGAAGTAACAATATTTGTCGAAGAAACAATATTTGTATTATGATCAGAAGTACAAACACTCATATGTAAAAGAGTTTTGGTCATAACTCGTTTGATATTAGCTACTCGGTCAAGTCAAAACTAGAATTTTCGTGTTGGTTATGAGTTTTCAACTAATGTAAGCTGCGTTAGCCAATATAGACAAGAGCATCTTTTGAAACGTGACAAAACCAGAATATTTTTGTTCGCCTTGGTTTCTATACAGCATAAATACACCTGACTATTCTCAATTCAACACAACCACATTCATATCATCATCATCATCGCCTTTTGAACTAAATTCTAGAGAAGATTCTTCCAGATTTCAACGATATAATCCACATCGTACCGGTACAAGATGGCTTCAGTTATGATTATCTTCGCGCTTATCATTTGTGGCAGTTTAATGTTGGTGCCTTCTGATGTCTCATGTAAGTCGTCAAAATGTGTGTGGATTGGTCGCCGCGTTTTATGCCCCACACCGAAACCATTACGAAAAAGACACGGTATTCAGCCTTGCACGTTTTGGCCTTGTCCAAATGGCAAAAAAAGACTGTATGAGTTGTTCAGAGATTCTTCAGTAGCGAACAAGCTTTAAAGCCAAGGGGAACTCGCAGTTGAGCAAAACGTAGAAAGGTCCGTATTTATAACCAGGTAGTAATAATATATTTTGTCCCACATCATAGAAAATACAGCCAATCGGAAAGCAGAAAAGCCGTTGTATATTCGTCGGTATTTCACCCTTCCTTCCCATAATGCACTGCGTGTTGAATCTATGCATTTGTATTTTCTATGGTGTGGGATAAGATGGTTATACAATAGTTTTTCTTGATATACCGTGGATATCCCACTCGTCACTTGTATTTTCTTTGTATACACACTCGCCTAAAGGTTCGTGTGTATACTAGAAACTACAAGTGACTCGTGGGATATTCCACGGTATGGCACTCGAAACCATTGTATAACTAGTATACACGCATCAAGCATTCCGCGCTACTTCTCTAAGCGCATGCTCAGGGGATTAAAAAGTGAGATAATATTTTGTAAAACATGTTATATTTTAGTTGTATTTTTCTTGTCAAACACAATTTTCATTAAAGTTTTCAAGATTACATACCGTTAAGCGAATTTTGAGTCAAATATACCAAAAAATTGCATATTTTACAAAATATTATCCCACTTTTTAATCCCCTGAGCATGCGCTTAGAGCAGTAGCGCGGAATGCTTGATGCGTGTATTTACAATATCAATCATCAGCCCTTGTAAGGGGCTCTCCCGTTAGGTTCGCTCCGCACACATTGCAACTTTATTCACTATTTATACAACACTCTCTCTTTTCTTTTCTGATATTATTATATAATTTATGATGTTAATATGGTCAATAAAGCTGTTAAAAAAAAAAAAAAAAAAAAAAAAAAACACACAACGCTTAACTTACATGAGGATTTTTACCGAGGAAGGAAAACCGGAGAACCTGGAGAAAAATCCTTGTGTAAAGAGAGAGAAATGTCGCATTGTACGCAGACTCCTCAGTTATGTCCGGTCGCCTGAAGGCTCATGTGTATACTAGAAAATACAAGTGACTCTACTAGTCTACTAACTATTGTCACGGTCATCTAGCTAAAATGTCCATCATTAAAACCATGACTTTTCTATAACCTCACTAATCTATTCTTTCCTCTTTTTATTCCCAGATCAGATGGCAAAAAATATTTTCATTAAAATTAAATTGGCAAATTAAATTGCTCATTTACTTAAAGTAAATTTAGAACATTTAATGGTTAAAAAACCGGATAGGAATTGCAGGGATTGTCAAAAAGGATGTAAAAGAAGAAATAAAGAATATTGATTAAACTAGAATTCGCCTTTTATTCGCATTTTTTTTGGGGGGGAGGGGGTGGAGAGCGAGAGAGGGGGACTCCTCCCCAGTCTCCCTCCCCCCCCCCCCCCCCCCCAAAAAAAATGCGCCGCTACGCAGGCTAGGTCAGGTCAAGACTAGAATGTTCTTGTTAGTCATGAGTTTTCAACTAATTCAGCTGCGTTAGCCAATATGGACAAGAAAAACCCTCGAAGCACAGGAGAGAACCAACAAACAACTCTACTCACATACGACACTGATTGCATGGTTAAACAACAGGATAGGGATTGCAGGAATTGTCAAAAATGATGTAAAAGCGGAAATGAAACTGTTGATTAAACTCTAATTCGCCTGTTGTTATTTTGTATGTGAAATCTCCCTTCCATGTTATCGCTCCTTCCATTCCATTTTCTCTTTATTCCATACCTTCACTTCTTGCCATCCCTTTCATCCCTCTATTCCATTTCATCCCTTTTTTTTATTTCGTTCTATAACCTTCCTCCCTTCCATTCCCGGGTTCCATCCTTCCATTCCCTTTCATTTCATCCCATTCTCTTCCATCCACCATTCCCTTTCATCCTTTTATCCTTCCATTCCATCCCATCCTTCAATCAACTCACCTTCCTCTCATCCAGTTTATGGTCCTGTGGTTCTGTCCCTGCCCGGTGGTCGCCAGGACGAAGCTCATTGCTGTGAGTCAACATACAACTGAAGTCCAGTAACTACAAACAAACATAAACCAGAAATTAATTTTCTCTCAGCTCACTTCCGGCATGAAGTTACACGTGCTGCCTCACTCGGCCCCACTCCCCGCGCGTCCAAGGCAGAGGAAAAAACCGGCTCAACTGAGTTAGGAGAGAAAAGAGGGACTAACTGTAAACAGTCTAGAAGATATATACAAACTGATAGGGGATCAAGGGTGGTGTAGCGAAAGTGTACTAACATCTGGGGTCTCGGGTTCCAATTTCTGGTCTCGGCATCGAGAAAAGAGTTTACTGGGTTTCCTGTCTTCCTAAATACTTTGCTCAGTCTCCGCGCGGCAGATTAGCTTCCACTTTGCCATACGTTTCAAGAGAATACATTACATTTGGGTTACCTGTGTTTTGCGATTAAGAGCTTTGCCTGGGACCAGCAAGTCACATCGACCAATAATGTCGTCCATTCGACGGTAACCAAGCTTAGCTAAGAACGAGCGAACCTGGAAACAAAATAACACTGACGTCAGCCTCATTTCCAATCCTTTTCAAAGAAATACACACCGTATGGATCCCGAGGAGTGCACGAGGGATTCCCGAGGGATCCACGAAAGGTTCCCGAAGGACCCGTGGGTTACCTAGTAGGGGACCTCGTCGTTCTATTGTAACTTCACCAGTCTTATCACCGGCGAATTATTTAAACTAAAATAAAAATAAATAAATAAATAAAAAGTTCTGTAGAAAAGAAGCCTTACCTCCTCCGCTAGCATGAACAAATAGTTGATAACATACTCTGGTTTGCCATCGAATTTTTTCCGCAAAACAGGATCCTAAAAGAAAACCAAAACTTTAAGAAAGCACATTTTTGCACAACAGACAAGCGACTACTCTTCTAATGGGGATTTTGCATACCCTGCGTGACCTAACGTGACCTAACGTGATGCCTTTCTCTGATTGGCTGAAATGACTTTGGTGGGCAATAATGTTCTTTGAAGATATTCAACAAAAATATTTAAAAAACACGCAAAGACGACTTACAGACCTTTTTAGATACCTACAAGGTACTGTATTTGAATCAGTGGAGTTGTCGACTGGGTTTGTTTTACCAAAATCATTTCAGCCAATCAGAGAAAGGCATCGCGTTAGGTCACGTTAGGTCACGCAGGGTGTGCAAAATCCCCATTCGCTTGTACTTACTTGGGTTGCTATGCCAACAGGACAAGTATTAAGGTGGCACTTTCGCATCATCGTGCATCCAAGAGCAATGAGCGGCGCGGTGGAGAACCCGAACTCATCTGCACCAAGCAAAGCTGCTACAATAACATCCCTGCCAGTCCTCATCTGTCCATCAACCTGTCAATCAAATGAAAGACCACGCCCGAGTTAGGATAATTGAATCATGCTGACTAATTATGAAGATAAGGGTGATGATGATTATACGTCTGAAGAAAGTCCTATGGTCTTGATGTTGCTGCATGGTGATAGCGATGATAATTTTAAAAATGATTAATGATAAAGAGGATGATGAAGATAATGATGGTGATAATGATGATGATGACTAATGATGATGACTGATGATGATGATGATGATGAGTAATGATGATGACTGATGTTGATAATGCCTGATGATGGTGATGATGATAATGAGTAATGATGATGACTGATGTTGATAATGACTGATGATGGTGATGATGATGATGAGTAATGATGATGACTGATGTTGATAATGACTGATGATGATGATGATGATGATGAGTAATGATGATGACTGATGTTGATAATGATTGATGATGGTGATGATGATGATGAGTAATGATGATGACTGATGTTGATAATGACTGATGATGATGATGATGATGATGAGTAATGATGATGACTGATGTTGATAATGACTGATGATGGTGATGATGATGATGAGTAATGATGATGACTGATGTTGATAATGACTGATGATGATGATGATGATGATGAGTAATGATGATGACTGATGGTGATGATGATGATGAGTAATGATGATGACTGATGTTGATAATGACTGATGATGGTGATGATGATGATGAGTAATGATGATGACTGATGGTGATGATGATGATGAGTAATGATGATGACTGATGTTGATAATGACTGATGATGGTGATGATGATGATGAGTAATGATGATGACTGATGTTGATAATGACTGATGATGGTGATGATGATGATGAGTAATAATAGTAGTAATAAGTAAAAATATCTTTAGTTTTAGAGGTGCAAATAAATCTGTCTGTCTGTCTGTCAGTAATGATGATGACTGATGATGATGATGAGTAATGATGATGACTGATGTTGATAATGACTGATGGTGATGATGATGATGAGTAATGATGATGACTGATGTTGATAATGACTGATGATGGTGATGATGATGGTGATGATGATGATTAATAATCATGATGACCTCTTATGATGATGATGCATAGGTGGTGCTGATGATGATGATGGGAAATTAAGACTCACTTGGAGACAAACTCGACGACGAAGATCGTTCAAAACCAACGTTTGATGAGCTTCAGATAAACCCAGTTCCCATGGCAACCCAGCATGTTTGATGCCCGACCACGTACTAGCCCCAGTCCCTCCATCATGACCAGAAATGACGATATGTTCAGCATGGCCCTGGATAAAAAAAAAAAAGCACAGGAAGCCCAAGGTTAGCGCTTGAAAATTTCTTTTAAAAGACTTGACTAGCACAACTTTTAGGTAAGGTTTTACGACGTTAACAAATAAGATAATTAATTTTTGTCTATGGTTACCTTGGCAACGCCGGAAGCGACGACACCGACTCCCACCTCTGACACCAACTTGACGCTGATTCGCGCATTAGCATTGAAGGACTTTAAGTTGTAAATAAGCTGGGGAAATTGCAGTGAAATAAAGTTAATAATTAAATCATCATTCTATAAACCCATACACTTGTTCAAACTACTGATTAATTTGGATATGGTTTTCTTCCGGACTTTTCTTAAGAAAATGGAAATGAAAGTGTTTGACTGTCATCAATGACATTCGTTTAAATAAATGTCGAAACCGTAAAACCTCGGAAAACATTACCCCTTCACCACACTCAATAGACTTATTGTTTGACTGTTGGTGGATGGCCAGACAAGAAGCAAAATTTTCCGCGATTCAAGAACCAACATTTTTGCAAAATTTCAACATAGAATTACTAGTTATGGATATTAAAATAAAAATTATAGGATGAAACCTGCAAATTCGGGGTAAAAACGTTTTCCCGATCCGGACAATCCACTGAACCGAAGTCCAGTCCAGTCCAGCCATGCTCGGTTCCGGATTTTCCAAAATAGAAAAACGCTTATAATTCAGAATTTAGAAGGCTAAATCGAATTTGAGCATGTTTTTGCTAAGCATAAAGATTATCTAAACCCTTTCAAAAGTTGAAAATTCGCTGACATTTTTTTTGCCATTCAAGGTCAACCAAACCGACGTTCATACGACCGCCTTGTTCAATTTTGGCATTTGGAATTTTGTTCATCCAATTCTTTTCAATTTAGACAGAAAGTAGTTCTTAAACGTATACTAAATGTTTCATAATTACGAGTATGATGTAGAGCATGGTTGAGAATGGCACTACAGAGTGACGTCATTGTGACGTCATGTAAAAGTTTACTTTGAAGTGCGCTGTAGGTAATAATTGTTGGTCTGGGATGCGTTACCTCTGCCAGGTCCTCGATGGAGTATATATCATGATGTGGCGGTGGGCTGATTAGACCAATGCCTGGAACAGATTTCCGTGTCTTGGCGATCTCACGGGTTACCTGTGGTAAATAATGAAATGGAATTTTATCCAAAGTGGGCTCCCTGTGGCAACCAAGAAATGCGTTGAAAATCTAATGTAAATGCACCAAAAAATTACAACTATCAAAATACCTTGAAAAAGATGGACAACACCAATTATTCGTAAGTATATACAGAGAGTACTCTCGACCGCAGAGCCCTGTCATTCTTACTGCGCATGCTCAGAGATACGTTAAAAAATTGTTCCTCATATTTTATGAAAAGAAAGATTTGTTTTACCTTATGACCAGGTAGCTCTCCACCTTCTCCTGGCTTGGCTCCCTGTTAAACAAAAAATACTTAAAATAAATCTAAAGAAAAGTGTTTTCCTATCATGAGAAATGCTCCCTAAATTTTTTTTTGAAACAAAGTCCCCCTCCACCACTGTCAACACAGGAAGCCCGCGGACCACATGCCTTCTTTTATTTACCTGCGCCATTTTGATTTGGAGTTCAGTAGCGTTCGCCAGGAAAGTAGATGTGACTCCAAATCGACCAGATGCTATTTGCCTGATTGCTGATCGTGTGTTATTCTCCCCTTCACCACCCCTGTTGGGATCTTCACCTCCTTCACCTGTGTTGCTCTTACCACCAATCCTGAAAAATTTTGAGAAGAAAAAGCAATAAATAAAATACACAAACGAATGGATGAATAAGTTGGTGAATGAATAAAAGATGGGTGGACGGATGGAGGGATGGATGGATGGATGAACGGAAAAAAGGGAGCAAGGAAGAAAGCAAGCAAGGAAGGAAAGGAAAAGAAAGGAAAGGAAGGAAGGCAGGCAGGATGGATAGACGGATGGGTGGGTCGGATGGATGGATGGATAAACGGACGGATAATCGAACAGACCGATGGAAGGAAGTAATGTTGTTAATTTTTCTTACTTGTTCATGGCCTTGGCCAATGCGGTGTGGGTTTCTATGGAGATGGACCCAAAGCTCATGGCTCCTAAACAACAAAAAAAAAAAAAAAACACAAATAAATATTAAAATTGCCTAATATCATTGAACCAATCATAGCGCGCGATATCATTGGACCAATCACAATGAGCGATATCATGGAACCAATCACAGCGCGCGATATCATTAAGGTGACTGACTACTTTAGCAAGGAATAATTACAAAATGTTCTTAGAAAGATATTTTACACAGAATTTAACGCTGATTCCAAAAATGAAAAGAAAAATGGGGTGTCCCGAGCTCGTTTTCGAGATAATAAATTTTGAATATGACCATCTTGACAAGATTTCGAAAAAAAAATGGCGGAAATCAAGCTTTGCACACAGAAATTCACAACTCAAAAATTAAAGAATTTCTGGGAGCAATTTTCTCAGGACATCTACTTTAAACATTATTTTTGAAGACTAACTAAAAAAAATTGAAGAAAGTTTTAAAAATAAGCCAAAAATTCAGCTTCTTGTTAGCTCAATCAACCGAAAAGCTTACTCAAACTACAACAACAAAAACACATGAAACGCTTTTTTTATAAGTTCTAATAATTACGTTTTTCTCAAACTTTTTCAAAAGATTGATTTTTACCTTTTGTATTAGGAAATTCAAAGAAAAATATAGAGTCCCGTGCAAAATTCGGGGTTTTTGCTCTGTTGAAGTTCAAAACGTGTATGGTTCCTCAATAAAATTTTGAAGGTTGTTATACGGTTTTGAGCAATTTTTGTGCGCGCGCACATCGTGGGCTCAAATTGAACGTTCAAAAGTAGTCAGTCACCTTAAACCAATCATAGTGTGCGATATCATTGAACCAATCACAGTGCGCGATATTATTGAACCAATCACAGCGCGCGATATCATTGAACCAATCACAATGCGCGATATCATTAGTCATCCAATCAGTATCATGGCATTGTCACGGTCACGGCACTTCCCTACCGTGAGATTAAAAGAAAGTTCCAACATCAATTTAAGATAAAACTTACCAGTTACGAATCTCTTGACTATATCAGACGCCGGTTCGACCTCGGATATATCGACTTTTTTGCCGCTAAATTTGAAATCCAACTGCCCACGTAAGGTACATGCTTTGACCTACAGAACACAGGGCACATGAAAGAAAACGGTGTCTTAACTACTGGCAAATTCTGTATTGCAGTATAAAATGGTAAAAACTGAGGAGCATTGGTAGGATGTGCAAGAGGACTTTTATATTATCATTATTATGATTAAATTTCTCACCATCTCGAGTGTAGAAAGGGAGTACTTCTCATAGGAGTCGTGATTTGTTTGCCTCGCTGCATCCTACGAAAAGAAAAGAAAATCTTCATTAATGCGGAGACATTTCTTTATGCACTCGATACTAGTACAGATACTAAGACATTCGCTGGCTTAAAAACGTCACTTACTTCAGACAGATTGGCTAGTATTCGTTTCCATAGTTACCTGTAAGTACGAGATACTTCGTGGATCGTTGATGTGTTTCTCACCGCCGTCACGCCAGTGGTACTCTCCCTAAAGTCACGCAACAAGAGGTCACACAATGTACAATATGTTATCGAAAAAACTCCAAATAAAAGTAATTTCTTAAAGTCACAACTAATTAGGCATTGTACAAATTTCTATTTTCATAGGCGTAAAAAATCACGTGACATGAGCAAAACCAATCAAAGCGCACATTTCATACCTTGTTACTAAGCAACCAGTTATCGCATTCCCTGTCAGCGTACGCCACACTGTGTTTGTCCAATGCCTGTAAAAAAATCAAAGCAAACATCAAAAAAGATTTTTAATGAAAAATAAAACAATTAGTTATAGAAAGTGTAGCTGGCAGCCAAGGGACTGGAGAGGACTCTCCCCAGTTCTCCCAACCGTTAGTTAGTGAGACAATAAGAACAGCTTACCTCACGAGCCAGGATATCAAATGTGACTCCACCAAGACGAGAGGCCGTACCAACAAAACACTTATCAATAACCTGACAAACAAGAATTTTATCGTCAAGGAACCGGATAAACAAGAAACAGTATCGATTCTTGGTGTATAGATTATGATAGCTATGTGTATACAGACCTCTTGGGAGACACCAACTGCTTCGAATATTTGCGCTCCCTGGAAGAAAGAAAACACGTCATACTTTGTATCTATTATTCATGGGGTTGGCCAAGGAAAGAAAAAAAAACAGAGGTGGGAGGGCAAGTGTTACCATTACACCACCAATGACTCCCATCACGTTACAATCATGACCTTGCATTATTACTAGAAAAATTTCCTTAATCTGTATCGAATATTTTGTGGAACGCAGAGGAGAATGTTCCATATAGGGAGTTTCAGAGCACAAGTGTAAAGCGTGTAATACCTTGTAGCTATGAAGAGTCGAGATACCCATCTTGGCCATAACCTTTGATATTCCTTTCTGAGCAGCTTCGATGTAGTGGAATACTATCTCCTCATCTGATAGTGGAGGAGACAGCAGATCTAATACACACAAAACAACAATGGTGAAAACAAGTAAAAAGAATGGATGAATGGATGGATGGATGGATGGAGGGAGAGAGAGGGAGGGAGGGAGAGAGGGAGGGATGGATGGACTGATGGATGGACTGATGGATGGACTGATGGATGGACTGATGGACGGACGGATGAATGGATAGAGGAAAGGATTGATGGATAAATTAATGGACGGACGGATGAATGGATAGATAAAGTTTTAATAAAGTTTTACGTACTCTGGTCCCTCATGTTGGCAACTGTCTCAAGCAGTAGGTATGGACAGACAGCGTCACCACCATACCCCATCAGTAGACATATATGATGTACCTCTCTGAAAAAAAAAAGAAGAAAAAATGAAAAATAGAAATGGGAAAAGGAAGAAAATCATCCAAAGATAAAAAAGTCTTCTTTCTTTTTTCGTGTCTGTGAAAAATTCTGGTTTACGGCACGGGCACGGTCCTCGTTGATGACAACTGTTCAACCAATCACAGCGCGCGATATCACTTCTAATCCAATCAAAATGCTGGAAGAAGGCGACGTCAAACTCACATTACGGCACGTCCATACCGTGAGCTTTTGTATAGTCATACAAAATCTTCTCTAAATGTTCAAGCTTTTCGTGTTTTTTTTTAAACTGCGCGCTTTCATAAATGGGAAAGTGAGTTGTGTATTGTACCTGATTTCCGCTGATTCAATAAGAATTCCAATCTTTCTTCTTTGTTTGGTTCTGATGAGATGATGATGAATACATCCCAGAGCAAGAAGACAACTGCGCAATAAAAGACAAAAGAAAAAACAAACGATTACTACCTGAGGACTTCGAAAAGATTACATGCGTGCGCATAATTGGGTAAGTCGGAAATCTCAGAGGAACGCAATCTCGTCACTCTTGAGCATGCGCAGTAAGAATCAGTGGTGTGTCGTCCTCTGACCCTGCATTTTTCTGGCCATGAACATGAAATATATATGTAATTAAACCAGCCAGTCAAATTTGCTTTCAAAGTGCAATTATTTGCTGCCGACCAGCAGAGACATACTCTGGGAGCAAGATTCTGATTGGTTGATTGTATGGAACGTTTTCATTGGTTAAAAACATTTCTGTTGTTTTCCTACCTGATAGGTACGCTATTCAGTCCAGCACTGCGGTCGCTAAGAATGATAAACGCACAGCCCTCTTCTACTGCTTTGCAAGCCTAAAAAGGGAAAAAAGGTAAAGATGGAAAACTTATCTTGAATTCAACATGCAGCCAGACATGACATGCAACTTCTAGTCGAAGGATGTTCGGTAGAACTTCGTGCAAATATTGAGTCGTTCGCTAACAATTCGGTACCCGTCGGATTTTGTTGTCAAAAACTCGTGAGTTTTCGGTACTTGGTACTTGCTCGGTTTTCTTTCGGGTTCTTACCTCGGCGCAGAGTCTATCGAGTGCGGGAACAAGGCCATCGACACCATCTTCAACTGGATAAACAATCTCAAGAGTTTTGGCCTAAAAAACAAACAAATAAATTTGAAAATACGAACAGTCGCAAGATTTTGTCATTCTTTTCCGACTCCCTCACTCTCCCCAGTCCCCTAACCGTTAGGCGCATTAGTTATATATCCTCACTACATACCTATCATCCCTTTATATTAAGTTATGGGAGGCGAATGCCGCGGATGCTGAGACGATAGGCATGCAATGAGTGGAATGAAGGGCTTACCGCCACCAGGGGAGGTGGGTGGGTCGAAATTGCTGCCGCCCCTTTCCTGCTAGGCCTCGAATGAAACTGACCAAGATGCAATCAAATCCAAACTATTTGAAGGATAAGCCGCAAGGCATCATGCACGCAACGCGCTGACTTCCGCACGACGGAATTTGGGACACTTTTGATAATTTTTTGTTCGGGCTAATTATGTATGCAGTGAGAATAGGAACACAATTTTAGGAACACTGACCTTCCATTGCGGAAGAGGACATTCCCGGATGATCTCCAGGTCTGCGCATGACAGTATAGGGTGGTCCAGGTACAACCGCTGACAATTCTTCTCGTCTGGTTTAAGGAAGTTGTGTTCGGGACCAACTGGACACGCCTAGAAGAAAAATATAGTCTTTTAAATATTTTCAAATGTTAAATACATAATTTTTCTGTGACCTCTTGTTTAATGTACTTTCAATCTCGAGCCCAGAGTTTTCTGGCTTTTTGGCCAGTGATGGTTTCATTCTCGTTCCCAGACCCTCCTAAGCTTCGATTTTTCGTTAGAAAGCTGAGAAGGGTCGGGGTACAAGAATGTTTTTGGTTCTTAAATCATTTTCAGCTTGAGTGTAACATTTCTCTTGGGGGTAGCCATTGTCGAACTCACCAGTGACATAACGATAGCCTCGCGTATTGGGTCAATGGGTGGATTCGTGACCTGAGAAACAAAATTGGAGAACGAACGTTGTTATTACTATATCTACAACTAATTAGGAAAGGCACGGTATGATTGCCGTGCCATAACCGTGTATGAGCATTTTTATTGGATGAATCATAAATTCACGTGCTGTGATTGGTCAGTTTAACGAACGACCTTGATTTGGCACTGACTGTGGACAAGAATGCGTGACTGAAAAAAATTTCATGCCGTGACTGTGATGTTACCTTTTGTAAGCATTCTGATTGGATAATAAGTATAATTTTATGCGCTGTGATTGGTTGAAGGGATATTAGCAGATTTCGCAACATGATTTGAAAGGTAAAAATGGCGTTTATGGAATGCGCGTTTTGAATGGATCAATCTTGAAGTATACCTGAGCAAAAAGCTGCTTAAAGTAGTCAAAGATCATCTGAGGATGAGTGCTAAGGCACGCCAAGGGAGCGTCGTTACCCATCGAACCGAGAGCTTCTTTCCTGTAAAAGATGAATAAAGATTTTTAAGGTCTCCCATCCGAAGTCCAAGTTTTTTCCACTGAGCAACGGTTTACGTAGGAGTGGGAAACGATGCAGCAATTTCGTAAGCGTACTGTAGTAATACTACTGTAGACGTAACTACGCGCTGTGATTGGATGAATTACTGGAAGACAATGGGAAGCCATGTCAATGTTATAACATTTTATCCCCTGGGGGTAGAGGTAGGGAAGGATTTTACCTATTGATGATCATAGGGACGATCAACATTGTAAGGTCTTCAACAGAATAACCAAACAATGGCAGACGTCGGTCTTCTTCGAGGCAGCTGATCTTGTCGAAGCTCCTGATGACAGGCAGGATAATATCTTCTGGAAGACCTTTAGATTTACGATACGCCTGCAGAAAAATCGACAAACGGACACTTAGATTTCACATGCACCACAGTTAGATATTTGGTCTTGGTTTCTTTTGTTATGTCAACCAACATCAGGGGCGGATTTAGGGGTGGGCCGACGGGGCTGCGACCCCCCTTTTAAAAGAAGCATTTTCTTTAAACTTTGCAAAATATAAAAATTGCATATAGTCTTGAAGGTTTTCTCTCAGGACGAGGTTTTCCGGTCCACCCTTTCTCTCATTCCTGGATCCGCCCCTGAGCATGGCCGTCATGTCTTCTGTCCTGGTCATGTTGATTGACTTGAACAAAAGATATGGTCTTGGTCTTTCTTTTGTTATGTCAGCCAACATGGCAGTCACGTGTATACCTTGTGTAGATCTGCTAGGGTGACAATTCCCTTCTCCAGCCACTCCCCCACGGGATATTTGCTCGCTATCTGATGCTTGAGCTCCTCGTCTCCTACGACAACACCCAGCTCAGTGTCAACCAGAAGCATCTTACCGGGCTGGAGCCGTCCCTGGGAATAAACAAATAAAATGAATAAATTTGATGCAAAAGAGCCAAATCGAAATGCTTTATGGGTCGTAAAAAAGCAGCTTATATACCTTGAATATGATGTCCTCATCAGGAAAAGTGTGCACTCCAACCTCACTCGCCATGACCATGTGACCATCACGTGTGATGTAATACCGTGATGGGCGGAGACCGTTCCTGTCAAGAATAGCACCAACATATCGACCATCTGAGAACGTGAACTGAGCTGCAGCAAGGAAAAAATAATAACGAGTCACCATTAGTGACCAAAAATGACAAACAGACAAGAAAAAAAACCCAGACAGACAGACAGACAGACACTCTGGCAGACAGCAGAGCAGCCAGGCGGATAGTGACAAAGATTTTCCTCACCAGGCCCATCCCAAGGTTCAACAAAACAGGAAGCCGACTTGTAGAAATTCCTCTTTTCTGTGCTCATCAGTGAGTCATTCTGCCATGCCTCTGGTACAAGCATCATCACAGCCTGGAGTAGGAAAAGGTGAAGAACATCATTAGAGTATCATAACCCCCCTTCACTGATGTGGTACCCATTTATACAACTGGGTGGAGAGAGGGTAAGAGAGGCACTATGAGAGTTAAGGGTATTATATAGGAGCACAACACAAAGGCACTCTCAACAAGTGCACCCCCGACAATTGCTGGTATTTATACAACTGAGTGCAGAAAGGGTACAAGAGGCACAAACCTCAGGAAGTGATCGCTGCCCTGCCATGATGAGTAGCTCAAGGATGTTATCTACTCTTCCTGAATCTGTTAAATCATCTTCCACCACAGGAAACAGACTTAAAAGAAACAAAATCAAAAATATTATCATCATTATCAATAATATTATTATTTTTCACACCAAATCAGCTGTACCTTTCAGTATGTTCCCCATAATATTCACTGTACATATTGCCTTCCCTTGCGCACATGTTGTTTGTATTGCCACAGATGGTGTTGATTTCTCCATTATGTGAAAGATATCTGATACAGATTAAATTTGATAAAATGTTTTTGCACTTCATTTGAAAGAATTAAAGATTCCTCATTAATTTAACACCAACATTTTCTTCCTTTTTTCCTTCCTTCCATCCATCCATCATCCATCCTTCCCTCCATCCACTCTTCCATCCATCCATCATCGTTTCATCCCTTCTCCATAATTCTTTCATGATAGAACACATCAATCCAGCCTTTACCTATTTGGATGTGCTCTCTCCCAGCTCGGAAAAGTGTTGGTGGAAAATCTTCCATGAACAATAGCAAAGTGGGCCCTAAGGAAAACACAGAAACATTACTCATGCATTACATAAAACCATGTGTAACAACTTACGAATTCACAGATTTGGTAGCTACAATACATGTTAATTCTCAATTCCCATTATAATATGCTTAATGCCTCTACTACCAGAATCTGGTGGTAGTGGTATCAAGACGTAATAAGTAAATTGTGAGCTTGCAATTATATTAAAACGACCGTTCTTGTCTTCGCTGTTGGGGACTCTGTGGTTATAATGCATCAAAACTGAAAAGGGGAATGGAAGGGTACCACACAGTAAATGCCAAAAAGTTGGAGTAGCCTGCTTTGTGCTTGCTTTGTTCTGCTCTACCTTTATGAAGAGATTAAGAAACAAGAGGGGGAGGGAGGTAGGGGTGGGGTGACCACACAGGTACCCCAAAAAATTAATGAAATGCTGATAAAGCAGTCTTACCACCAAGCTTTATATACTTACACATAATCTTCTCTTTCAAGGTCCAGATAGAATCCTGCCAGCTGGTCTGTAGTGAACATACCCTGGTATATGAAGTCAGAGTTCGTGAACAAGGGACTGGTTATCAATTTTTTACGGTGGGAGGGGGTAGCTGACATAAATACGCTGCTTTCTCACAACCCATACAAATTTGCAATTTGCATCAAATTTGAGAGGCACTTTGCATAAACACAATATCAGTGCCCTTCAAAGTCGAGAAAAAGAAACCAGTGAATAAGGAAGTTCTAAAAATACTTTGGATGCTTACCTTGTAAACCATAACATCTGGCGACAGGCTACAGATGTAGAAATGTCTGTTTTTGGTCTTGACAGTGTGCGATGCTATTTTTCGCACCAAGAATAACTTGTGACGGAATGTATTGATGTCATATGAACTTGCAACAAACACCTAGTTAAATTCAAAAATTCAAAATCATAATCAAATTATAATTATAATCATTATACCGGTAGATCTATAGTATAAAGATAAATCTAATACAGATTGTCATAACTGAACATTACCTGTTTAATGATTGGCTGACATCCTTTTGATGTTTTGCCGAGAGAGCTGTCATCAAATGGGACATCACGCCAGCCAAGAACCTAAATCCAATAAAATATAAATTATTCTAAGGAATATTCATAGCTCACACCTTTGGGAGTTAGGGTGGGGTTGGGATTTCCATGACCGCTCACCGTGTCTGTTCAAAACCGTATTTGACCGGTCAAGTTTACCAAATTTGGCAGGACATTGACCATTGACCAGCCATTATTTTGAGCCCTGCAATAGGTTCCAATTCTAAAGAGATTGAAATTATTTTGTTTTGTCCTCCAAAAAAAGCTGCTTTGACGTCACATCAAAGGGTCTAATAAACTTCATGGTTGTATAGGAGTTGACCACCAAAGTTTTAAATGTACAATATTGACACTCACCTGTATTTTATGCTCATTACATATTTTTCCAAACTGCTCTTGTCCTTCTAATGCCTATGAAATAAGGCAAGGAAGAGAAAGATGTAAAATTAACAAACACACAAAAGTAATTTGGGATGTTTGAAATAAGACCCACCCACCCATCCCCCAATACGTTGCTCTAGGAATTACCTTGTTTGTGTCCTGATCCAAAAATATTATTCCTGTAGCATAGCAACCAGGTTCAGGAAGCTGAAAACCCAAGTGATTTTCCCTAAAATAGATAAAATGGTTAGGTTAAATATTATTCCCAAGGGGGTAGTGGTGAGGTCAAATATCATTCCCAAGGGGGTAGTGGTGATGTGAAATATCATTCCCAAGGGGGTAGTGGTGAGGTCAAATATCATTCCTAAGGGTGTAATAGTGAGGTCAAATATCATTCCCCAGAGAGTAGTGACATTGCTGAGGGGGTAATACTAAGGTCAAATATAATTCCCCAGGAAGTAGTGACAAAAGCAGAAATCATTCCCAAGAGGGTAGTGGTAAGATCAAATATCATTTTCTCAGGAGAGTGGTGTTAAGAGTATCATAGTAAGTTACCATATGAGGTTTTGGTACATTTCATGTGGATGTCCAGTCATGATTCCAGCACCATCACCGGTGTTCTCCTCACACCCACACGCACCACGATGATTCATTCTTTTCAAGATGATCAAGGCATCTGTGATGATCTGTCAATCAATGTTTAAGGAATTCATTAAAAATAATAATAATAATCCCCAACACTACTGCCATCATGCATCATCATCATCACCATCATCATCATCATTGTGCATCAGTATCGCCATCACCACCACCATCATCATTACACCATCACCATATTCAAATATAAATAAGCTAACACCCCTTGATTTTATCCTCCTTATTCCCACTTTGGACTTCTTGTGACAATTCCTTTACTGGGATTCTCAACATTTTGAGAACTCCCATATCTCAACGGCACATTGTGAAATTGGTTTATTGCTGCCATCAATCAAAACTAGTCAATCTGCACCTTTCATATTTTTGACTGGCAGCAGTGAAAAAACAAATTCCAACGGGCAACCTGCAACTACAGAGTTTGCAGAATATTGAGAATCGCAGTAAACAGGGGCGGTAGGTTTTCATGTAAAATCATGAACATGTTTTTTTAATTTTCGTTATCTGTGATGAGCATGTTCTAAAAGCTGTGAATCGTGAATTTTCTTGAATTTCAATGTTTGATATTTTCCATGAACCATGATCGTCAATTTTTAATTTTCCTAAAGCCTGCCAAGACCCACCTTACTGCCCCTGAGTAAAACAGAAATGAATCTCGGATCAAAACATGTTTTTTTAGGAGACATTGTCCATGCAATGCTTGAAAAAGCCAAGAAGAAAATAGAAAATATTTATAAATTAATTATTTCCAACTCAAATACTATTTCTTCCTTCATTTAAAGCATACATAATAAATGAAATAAAGATGAAAAACAGAAAACATCGAAAACAAATGAAAATTGAAAGCAAGGGAAAAATTAGACGAAGGTTCAAGTTTCTTTTGTATAATTTTTTAAAAACTTTCTTCTAATTTTCTTATATTTAAAGTAAAGCTTTGTCGTCTCGCTGGGTATAATTCAATAATCCTGCATGACAAAGACTACAAAAACATCATTAAAATATAATTTGAAGATAAGCTTAGAATTAATTTTGGAACAACATGCAATTTCCTTGCGTTTTTTTTGGGAGATTAAAAAAACAAAAATAATTTTTGCTTTAGAGAGAACCACAGATCTTTGTGGTGATACTCTAGGGTCGAGTCAAGGGTCGTCTGTACAAGAACTCGTTGTTATATTTGGGATCTTGTTGATGGAGCAAAGTTCAAAGATGTAAATTATTCATTACAGGGTATCCCTTTTTGTGTGTGATCTCACACTTATCAATATTATGGGCGTCCCAAGAGTTGCATAACAAGAAAGAAAAGATTATTTTAGCTGTGGAACACATAAAGATATTGAAACAGAGAATTGGGATTCCTAGTAGGAAAGAAAAAGGAGAAAGAGAGGAAAACGTAGACAGATAATGGATGATTTTGATCACAGCATCCTACCCACGCGAAACATGTAAACAAATAAATGTAAAATTTGTACGATAATAAAACAACGAACACTAGCAGGTCTTCTTCCTTTCCCAAGGAATAATGATTTAAAAGAGTACAAAACTAAGAATATAAGGTTATTAAATAAAAAAAATTGCGTGATAAAACAAATTTTAAAAAGCTTACTCACCTGTGATTTTTAACGCGATAAAATTTACGAATACTACGTTGAATTTTAGTTCATAAAAGCCAAGAAGTTCAGTATTTCTTACCTTGTTAGAGCGTTCTCCATTTATCTTTACGATAAACCCAAGTCCACAAGCATCTTTTTCTAAGTCAGGTGAGTAGAGCCCTTGCTTCGGAGGGTAACTACACCGAGAGAGAACCATTCTCGTGTGGTTTCCTCCTCAAAATACGTCAATTTTTGAGCACCTCAGACAAACTCAAATAGCAAAAATCTTCTATATTTTACAATTTGAAACACTTCTGAACCTTTTTTGGTTGTAAATATGCTTCTATTTGGGAGTAAAGTATGAGAAATTTGGATATTTTCCCCGCTCTTTGCTGTGTTGTGGTTCTCGTGTTCACATGTACTCACTGGCTGACCTATGGACCCACACGTGGTCTACACATGGAATAACAACCTGAAGTATTTTTACTTCCGGTTTCCAAATATTTTTACTTCCTGCGCGGGAAAATGAACTGAATGAGTCTTGCCTCTAAAATTTCAAGCTTTCTCAGTTTTTACGTTTAAAATGAGCTTGATCTGAGTTACCTATTCATAATCCTAAATTTCTATGTTTATTTTGGCTAGAAAGCTATATTTTGGCTTCTATAATTTATACTGAGCATGCGCAGTAGGAATGACAGGGCTTTGGGGTCGAGAGTATATTTGTATTGGTGTTTTCCATCTTTTTCAAGGATCGACATTTTTTGATGCTGCATTTTTTGGTGCATTTATATTAAATTTTCCACGGCGTTTCTTGGTTGCCACAGGGAACCCACTTTTATTAAAATTCCCTTTTATTTACCACAGGTAACCCGTGAGATCGCCAAGACACGGAAATCTGTACCAGGTGTTGGTCTAATCAGCCCACCGCCGCATCATGATAACTACTCCATCGAGGACCTGGCAGAGGTAACGCATCCCAGACCAACAATTATGAACTACAGCGCACTCCAAAGTAGACTTTTACATGACGTCACTATGACGTCACTCTGTAGTGCCATTCTCAACCATGCTGTACATCATACTCGTAATTATGAAACATTTAGTATACGTATAAGAACTACTTTCTGTCTAAATTGAAAAGAATTGGATGAGCAAAATTCCAAATGTCAAGATTGAACAAGGCGGTCGTATGAAGCAACATTTTCCGCGACTCAAGAACCAACATGTTTTCCAATGATATGAAAAAATTTAGTTTCTTGATTTTTTGCAAAATTTCAACATAAAATTACTAGTTATGGATAATAAAATAAAAATTATAGAATAGAACCTGCAAATTCGGGGTAAAAAAATGTTTCTGATCCGGACAATCCACTGAACCGAAGTCCATTCCAGTCCAGCCATGCTCGGATCCGGATTTTCCAAAATAACAAATCGTTCATAATTCAGAATTTAGAAGGCTAAATCAAATTTTAGACATTGGGCATGTTTTTGCTCTACATAAAGATTATCTACGTCCTTTCAAAAGTTGAAAATTCGATGAAATTTTTTTTGCCATTCAAGGGCCATCCCGCCAACAGTCTAACACTAAGTCTATTGAGTGTGGTGAAGGGATAATGTTTTCCGAGGTTTTACGTTTTTGGCATTTATTTAAACGAATGTCATTGACAGTCAAACACGTTCATCCATGTTGAAGTTTTTAACATATTTTCTGCATTTGACGTCAAATTTATTCTATTGAAGTTTGTTTTTTTGAATGAAATTGAAAACTATAAATTTGACATCAAACGCGGTTTCTCAAAAAGAGATAGGGAGGGTCTGAATACACGATAGGAAAAAAGACGACGAGACAAAAATTATAAAAGTCCACGAAGAAAAGACATCCTCTGTATTTGTTTTTTCTATATTTTTGATGTTTGTCAGCAGAAACGCGAAGGAATAGGGTATTGGGATCCCTGTGGTAACGCGTTGCAAGGGTCTGGTACAGAGTAGTTTTTATTTGAACGAAGCGCGGGCTTCAACGAACAACAAACTCAAAAATTTTGAAGAAAAACGCTATTTTTTCAGTCATTTGAAAGCAAAGTTTTCCTCAAATTGCTATCATGAGGCGAGCAACTCTTGGTTCTTTGAATAATGGCAATCAACCTCGCCAGGTTCGGGAAAAAAAGATGTCTTTTGGCGCTGCTTCTGCTCGACCTTCGACTGGAGGAAGACTTTCTACTAGTGGAAGGCCGTCTATGAGTTCTAAAAGGTAAAGAATTTGCTTATTTTTTAGCTGTTTCTTCTCGAATTGAATGCCAGAATCAACGACGGTTTGTGTTTTAAAAACAATCTTTAAAATTATTTGCAATAAAGCTGTTTAATTCGAATTTTATTTGACATTTGTCTGTCGTACTGTCATGGCGTCCCTCAAGCAAGCCAAAACCATGAATTTTCGGCAAAATTTCTAGTGGAATATTAACTTTTTACAACGGCTTTCAACGTAAAATCTTAGTTTTTTTTATATATGTTTACTGTACTAAGTTTATTTGTTATTCTGCCTCTGTTGTCCAATGTAAAACACGTGTTTTTTGATCAGACCAGGGGTTGTTTCAGCTGGGCATCAATAAAATTTGAAGTTTTTTTTTTGTTCTTGCTGCTTTTTTCCAGGAGTTCAAGTCAGTACGGACGACGGGAATCCTATGCACACAATCAAGTTATGAAGGATCCAAGGAATTTGTCAGACAAAGGTAGTGCTGGAACTACACAATATACCCTCCTCAGACCCTCCCCACCCCTTGGAAATTCCAATAATTTATACCACATCAATCTGAAATACTTATTTATTTCAATTCTTTTTAGGTGTTTACCGTAAGAATATAAGATACTTGATGGAGGTATGTATATATGATTACCATGCATTACCATTGATAATTTGCTTTATTTCTTACGAATATATTTTATTCCTTGTCGTTAGTTTTTGACAGAGTCCAACTACCCTAATCCTATATCAGAGAGGATCCTTAGTGCACCTCCAATGAAGGAATTCAAAAGGATATTTATGGTAAGTAAAACAGCTGTTGTGGTGTCCCTGCCATGAATTTTGACTGTAATTTTCAGTAATCAAATTGCAGAGACCCTTTTTAGAGCTTCTTTCGCATACTTTTTAATGGCAAAGATAAATAAATAAGAAAAATATCCCCAGAGGAGGGGTGAAGGGAGTGGGAGACATCTCTCACTCCCCTCACTACTTCCCAGGAACAGTGATAAATGAATATTATGAATCCTGGCTCTGCTAAGTTGACTAAAGCAAAGACCAGCAAACAGCAGGACAGGGACCAAAAAATACAGGTGCAGTCTACAGTAAAAATCAAAATATGTTGATACATAATTCCCCCATAACAGTCCCAAAATTGGTGTGGAATGACAGATGTTAACTGTATGTACGCTCCCCCTCCCCTCCCCTTGCAATGTTCTCTAATGGCCAGAGTTTGGTACCATTCGCTAGCCACATTCCCAGGGAACAACAATGAATGGGGAAGGTGGGGTTCTGTCTATATACTATCACAAATATAGCACTTTTTATTACACTGACACTTTTGATTTTTACTGTAACCATGTAATGCTTCCCTGTCTTTTGACATTATACTATTTTTTCTGTTGATAGTTCATCTACAAGTACATTAACCCAAATGTCAAGGATAATTTAGCTATTGATAAGAAACCTGAAGAGGAAATCCCAAGGATTTTCAAGATGATTGGGTAATTGACTGACATCTGTATTCCAATGCCATTGTGGATAGATAGATAATCTTTACTTTGACATGATAAAAATTAAAGCTAAAGACCTTGTTGGGTCGTGTATGCAGAGCTTGAAATAACAGCCACTCAAGGGACAATGTCTGGCCATAATTAGAACTTGTCCAGTCAAATCTTTGCCTTGCCAGTCATTTTGACCAGTAACATTGATCCAAAAATGGGGTATGACCAAGCTAAAATTATTTATTTGGCCAGACATCATGACTGGTGACTGATCAACCATTATTTCAAGCCCTGATGCACATATCTTAGCTATGTTATGTACTGTATCTTAATTTATATTTGTTTTTCAGATATCCTTTTACTATTTCCAAGAGTTCTATGTTTTCTGTTGGTAGTCCTCACACTTGGCCTAATCTCCTTGGAGCCTTGTGCTGGCTGATTCAACTGACCAGGGTAGGAACTTTTTATAATGATCAAAAACTTCTAAATAGTCTCCTTTGCAGCTGTTGTGATTGTGGGTCCTAGATCTCAAGGAATCTCAAGCACCAGGATCTGGGACTCGCAATCGACAGCATTGAAGTCTGACTTAGTAGACATAATGAAATAAGGGAAGATGTTTTTCAATGTCAACCAGTGCCTTCATTTTGGAAATACATAGTTATACTTGTTGGAGTTGTATCCAAGATATTGTATCTTATCAAGTATTACTGTATCTGTCAGATAAAGAAATGATACTCAAGGGAATGATATGTGGACCAATGATTACCTTCATTATTCAAAGTATTGGATCATAGATATATGTTCATTTGGCATCATTTGATCCTTTTGATTGCAGTTTTCCCTCAACATTGCTGAGGACATCGAAGGAAAGGTCATGTTTCCTGATGATACTTGTGGTGCTGGGGGACAAGATGGCCTTGGATATGTCGATAGGGTAACAAGGAATAGACTTTTTTCAAATTTCAAAATTCCAGATCAGGATCAGGAGTTTTCCCTGACGATGCATCCTTGAACTAAGGAGTTTTCTCAGAGTTAAATATACTTGTATCAAGGGGTTTCCCCTGAGTTTTTATTCTCGAATTAAAGATTTTTTCCTTTGTAAACAAACTTGAAAGATGGATGTTTCCCTGGGTATACAATTTGGAATTGGGGTTTTCCCCTGATTCCACAAATTTCCAGTACAGGACTCATGTATTTGATTCTCAATCATGTTTTTCCATTTTAGCTTTACTTTGAGCATCTAGAGGAAGCGTATGTTGCTTTCATGAGAGGAAAAGAGTTGGATGAACTTCAAGATTACGAAAACAAATTCCTTGAGAAAATTAGTAAGTCCATTCCAATATTTGTACTTGCTAAATATTTGCCTTACAATTTGGCCAGAGCTTTACTTTTATAATGTGTAGAACTAATTCTTCAAAACTTCTTTTACAACAGGAATGAAAAATGCTACAGCATATCAGGGTAGGTGTAAAAAGTCTTCAGCTTTGAGTTCTCTGTTGCTCAGGGTTAACCTTGATTTTGCATGGAACATTAACATGTTCCAGTGAAAGTACATTTTTGAAGTTGTGCATTCTATACTTTACCATTGGTATTTGTGAATATCCTGTAATCCATAACACTACTACAGTAACTTGGGAACTCAGAGTTCATGTTGTGATTTTATGAGTTAATTAAAATAACCTCTGGTAAATTGTTTTATTTTTAGAAATTGAACAGCTTGAAGAAGAGACTGCAGAGCTTGAAAAGGAACTGGCAGCACTAGAGGGACCAGTAAGTGGTGATACAAATATTAGTATCTTCTGACAAAAATACAATATATTATAAATTGATAAATATAAGCTAGATCTCTCAATATTTCAACAGTTTTTCTCTTAGTTTTCCTCCACCTGTAAAGCCAAATAAGCTAAATTCACATTTGATCTGTGAGCTAGCCGGGCCCTGACTTAGATCAGCCCTGCAGTTTCAGGATATCAATATTTTAGGTGATGTAAATTGTATGGAGGAAGATGCCTGTAGTTTGACTTCACACACTTATTTTGAGTGCTTTCTGTGTCGCTTTAGCTTTAAATACACTAAATGTTGAGGGGGAGTGCACCATAAGAGTAACTTTAGATGCTGGAACTGTATTCAAAAATATCCAATGCAATTCTTATTAATCCTAATTTAATTTTGCATTTTTTTTTTTTTCAGTCAAAACTTGAATCCCTTGTGCAACAGCAGAAGAGCCTGGACGCAGACAAGTAAATATTAAGAATTAAATAAATGTTGTTTTCTATCTGCAATGGGCAAAAACAGGAGCCTTACATCTCACAGCATATCTCAGAAATTTAGTACATTGACCCTTTTTTTAAATTCTTTTAGGGAAATGTTCAAGAAATACATTGCAGACTTGAAAAGACATTCCAAGAAAATGGAAGAGAGTAATACACAGCTCGATGAGGAAATCCATGCCATAAGTAAATACTTATATTATAAGAAACATTTGTCCTTAATAATAATTAGTATAAGCCACTTTAAAGTTTAAGAATCGTTTTCAGTATGCATGCGATTTTATCCCGAATTTCTCACCTTTTGTTTAAACCTTCTTTTGTTTTTAATTAAACAAAAGAAGGTGAGAAATGTGGGATAAAATCGCATGCGCACTGAAAACAATTCTTAAACTTTGAATTGGCTTATTGGAATGTGGATATAATTTTTTTTTCAAAACTGCACATTTTGTTTCATTGTTCACTTTTCTTTTTTAGGGATGGAGCTGGAAGCAGTAACTAAGGAGAATGCACAATTCCAGGTATGGATGATTTCTTTCTGTGGCAAAATATTCACCTTGTCACTTGATAGCCTGTCTACTTTATAGACACTTTTGAGAAAACCTTGAATCAAGGGAGAGAACTACACGAGACACACACAAAAGTATGACCACTGTTTAATGTATTTGCATACTTCTATGCACAGGCTTTTTGCTGCCAAACAAGCTTTTTACATGTCTTATTTAATTGGTAAAACCAGCAAGCTTTGCATCAAATTGTGATTAGTAATGCATACAAAAGCCAGTGCATAAATCAAATGTGGTCATACTTTTGCGCATGGCACTGTAACAAACTCTACTCACATGTGATGCCGAGTCTATAGGGATCAAACCTTAGATCGTGAGAGGCAAGTGTGCTACGTCTCTGCTACACCACTCTTGATTCTACCCTATGCTACAGTTGTATGACCATTTATTAAATGTGCCTATCTTCAAGTGAAGTAGGACTGCATGCGAGAATAAGTCAGTTGTATGATTGGTTTTGTACTTTTGATTTATAGAATGTTCTGAATAATCAAGAGATGAGCCCTGCAGATGTTCTGAGAATCAAGAAAGAAAAACAAGAACTAATGAAACAGCTACAACAATTAGAGAAGCACCGAGACCAGCTAGACCAGCAAATATGGGACCAGGAAATGCAGTATGCTAAAATACATGAAGAGGTAACATTTCTTATATTTTCAGTTTGATTTGTCGTGACATTGAACAATTCTGTGTTATTAAGAACAGGGCCCAAAACAATGGGCAGTAAATGGTCAATGTCTGGCCAAATTTGGTACTTGACTGGTCAAATATGATTTTGAACGGACATGTTGACCAGTCATATTTGAAAAAAATAAAATATCATATGCTGGACATCTTGACAGCATATAATATGACTGGTCGTGTTCCTGAAGTAGGATCATTTTCTACTTCAGCAACACTGCGTGCAACAAATTGCATAGTGTGACATGGCTTGCAACATTGAGTGCAATATTGCACCATGTGTCAGTTGCTTTATACCACATGCCACTACTATTGCTATGCTTTGATTTCAGTCAGTGACGTTTGTGATTTCCATTCTTTTTCAGACTGAGAAAAATATCCGAGAATACAATGAAACAGCAAGAAAGTTGAAATTAATTCCCATAACTGCTGAGAATGCTCATGGATTTGATTTTGAATTGCATTTCAACCCACAACAGACGTATTCCAGCATGCAGTGCTACTTCAAAGATAAACTGAAGGTAGGTGCATTATTTTAATGCATGCGAAACGGAAATTGAACAGGCAAGACAAATTTTACCGAGTCATTGTGTACTAATTTCCTTTCGCACATCTCTCTGAAAGTAAATGGTTTGAACCCAGGAGTAGTAGTTGAGTGAGTAATGTGATTGCCCGGTAGATCACCTGGACAATCACATTAATCAATCAAACACACCTCTCTCTGTATAAAATGTCTGGATATTTTTTCTATTTTGAGCCCTAGGGTACAGTGTTCAAAATTCCCACAAGCTATATGGCTAAATGCAAGTTGAAAATTACAAATATCAAATGAAAAGGAATTGAAGATTGGAATTGACAAGTTTATTTTGTCATTAAAAAATTGAAATTCTAACCCTGGGGTATCAGAAAACCAAGCTCGCAAGGGTGTTGAATCCTATATTAATTTATTATTTTTTAATAGCCAGCATTGATTGAACTCAGAGCACAGCTAAGTGACAGAACTCGTGAACTGCAAACTCATATCATGACAGAAGAAGAAGCATTGGATCAGGTAATGTTTGAACCTTGAAGATAATACACCTCTCAGTGGAGTCATACTCCAGTAAGAATAACTGAAGACACTAACTTAACTGTGTCATTTAATAGGTGACAGAAATGATCAATGAACGACAGGAAGAGTTGGATGCATTAGAAGCTAAACAAGCTGCATTTGATAAAGAATTTGAGAGGAAGAAAGAGGTATGACTCTCCTACGCCTCCCCTAATGGAGAATGATTCTGTATCTGGATTACATACTTGTCTTGGGTAACTTATTTCTATTGTCAGAGTTGATCTCATTAGTAATAAGGTTTCCCTTGGTCAAGGAAAAAGTCAGTGAATTCTGAATTTTTTTCAAAGTCAGGGAAAAGTCTTTTATTTTTAGTTTGCAGCTGAGTGGAAACCCTGATTATTCATAATGATGATTATTTAATTCTTTCTTTTTTTAGGTAATGGCAAAGGAACATCAACAGCTTGCCCAAGTGGTAGAAGAACGAGAGAAACAATTGCTTGATATGAAGCAAATCAGCCAAGATAATTTGGAGAAAAAGAACATGGAGCTTAGAAACTTAGAGGAGAAGTAAGTTAGAGAGAATAAAAAGCTTCTCTCAACATGTTGCACACCATTCGAATTTAGAACATCAATTGAAGAGATTTAAAACAAAAAAGTGGGCCAGTCAGTTTTTGAGGGGTTTTCCTCAGTTTTCCTCCCTCTTCAAAGCCTAACAAGCTAAATTCCAATTTAATCTGCGAGTTAGCTGGCCATTGGCCCTGATTTTGATCAGCACAGAGGTTGTTTCAGGGTTTAATAGTCGGCAATCTACTATTCTATTTGTGATTTAATTCTACTCTTTTGTGTTCTTAGGGCTAAGAAAAGAATGGCTGATTTAAAGGCAGAAGTTGAAAAGTACCGAGATTTCCTTTTGAAGGCGTGTCACTTGGTCATGGAACACAAAACAAAGATGAATGTAAGTAACAAGCGCCGAGATAGTGGCTCTCACCTCTGGGATCTCTGGTTTGATTCCCATACTTGGTATCACGTGAGGAGAGTTTATTAGGTAGCTCCCTTGAGGGTTTTTCTTCTAGTGATCTAGTTTTCCTGCTGCAAAACCTAACATGCTAGATTCCCATTTGATCTGTGAGTTAGCCATGCTTTGACATTGATTACATGTGATGCCAAGTCTAGAAATCAAACTCAAGACCCCAGTTCTCAGGGAGACAAATGGTACACTGCTGCTTCAGTCCTGCATTCTTCGAAAAGGAAACAAGAGTGTTATTTTTAAAAATGTTCTCTCTCAATAGGATTGTGTTGCTGAAATTGAAGAAAAAGCACAGGCAGCATTAGAAGAAACAAGAAACCTGGAAATCCCTCAAATTACCATTGAATTACCTAAAAAAGAGGAAAAGTAAAAATGGTCCAAAGATTGAGCTGCGAGGGACACCACAAGAAGTCACATTTTTTTAAGTTGTACTCTATCAGAGTTAGTTAGAAGTTAAAAAGATATATGCCACTGTGCTGATGTAAATACTTAATGGCTATATGGTACTTAATATACAATATAATGATACTGCCGAAAAGCCAGTTTGGCACCTTAATGTGTATTAGTAATTTATAATATCCTAACTACCTTTTTTGTAAGAAGTTCCACCAACTGTCTGTGAAGGTCTTCTTTAATCATTTATACTTCTGAGTATGTTTATGTTCTTCATTCAAATTTCCTCACAAAACACAGAAGAAAAATATGGTTATACCGGTGATAATAATTTTTTTAAATCTTCATCATAAATCTTCATCATTTTTTAAAATAGCTTTATTTGATATACTAACTGTAAATATTACGATATTCATACTACGGGTAAAACTGTTTTCATAAATACTTTATTTGTTATCATCGTAATTATAATACATTGTTAATAAAAACTGTATTTGCAATTCATGAAAAAAATGGATGACTTCTCCCCCCTCCCCCCTTAAAAAAACACTTGTGTCAAAATGAAAAGAGCACCTTGATATTAGTAAGAAGGCAAAGTTTTAGTTCATGGCATTAACAATGTATAAGAACTTGTCAGGAAAAAGTGGTGGCTGGCATGAGAATTCTTTCAAGCAAATGGCCTATTTCTTTTCAATAGCCCACTTTCGATATTCTGGTTGAGTGATCACTCACAAAGCAATTCAAGACAAGGCTCTGGGGAAACAATGAAGTAATTCTAATATATTTTTCTATTTCCCTGGAGCCTTGACTTGAATTGCTTTGTGCATGATCACTCAACCAGAATATTGAAAGTGGGCCATTCCATCTGCATGTCTCAAGGATATGGACAATAATTTGTAAAGGAAAAACTGCCATATTGCTATCTGTTCTGGTAAAACTACTATCGGTGTCTATGTCTGCTTTTTTCATTATCTCTGTCTCGGTATTTCCGATCTCGTTCTCTGGAAGAAGATCGTTTCTTTTCACTATAAGCAACCGAAAAAATGTCATGAGCATCACATAAGCCTAAATACCAGTAATACTGTATGCAACAGAAAAGGCACTTCCAAGATATGCTTTCTTTGTTATGCACAAAGATTTCAATGTGAGACTCTGTGCTAAATGCTCAGTGATTTGTGACAGGAGAAGAGAATAAATGGCATTCCATAGGCACATGCTCTTGAAAACTTCTGTTTTCTGTCAATGTCAAAACAACCGTATTTTGTTGCAACAGCAACTTACCGTTGGTAACTTTCATTTCTGCTTCTTTCTCTTCTTTTTTCATCCTTTTGAAAAACAAATAATGTTTATTTAATTATCAGTCTTGAATTTTGATTCTCTTCGCTCCCTCCCTTGGAAATTCCAAATCCCCATTTGAGGGACTACACAATACACCCTCCTCTGACCCCTTGGAAATTCAAATCCCCTGGTGGGTGAGGTATGGATATTTTTGAAAATTACCTCTCTCTTGTAGTAACTTCTATCTTTCTCTCTTCCTCTCTGCCGTCTGTCATCATCATCGTCATCACTGTTGTCATGGTGATACCTTTTTTTGTTACTTTGACGTTCATGTCTGTCATCTTTTCTCCTTTCTTTCTGTCTTCTTTCATCTTCGATAGAACTGTCGTATTTGGATTTCTCTCCATGCTCTCGTTTTCTATCATGTTTTTTATGCTTTTCTTTATACTTTTTGTCTGGTTTTTCTTTACTTCTCCTTTCATCATCACTATTATCACTTTTATCAAAAACAAGATCATATCTGAGAGAAAGGAGTCAAGGTCTCAAAACCTGAGAAATAAAGACTGCAGAATCAAGAGTAGCATAGCAGTAGTTCACTAGCCTCTTGCCTCTGGGGTCTCAGTTTCAATTCCTGGATCTGTGAGTTAGCCATGCCCTGACTTAGATCAGCCCAGAGGTTGTTCCAAGGTTCAATCTGTGAGTTAGCTGTGCCCAGACTTTGATCAGCCCAGAGGTTGTTTCAGGGCTTTGATGAAATTTGATGGTTGACAGACTGGTAATCACATGAATCAATTGTTTGTCCTTAGTACAACCAAGCACATTTACCCACTTACCCCCTACCCCCTACCCCCTGGGAGATTATGTAGAGACATCAAATCAGTCATATATTTACTGGTATGTGGCAAAAGAATGAAATATTTCACATTTATCATTAACTAAGAAGATGGTTGGATACTTGTCCTTTTTTGTTTTGTCTTTTATAGCATATTTAGGTTGAGAGTCTTTCTTTTCAGTATAAACAGGCTTTGCTCCTGAAAAAAAAGGAAAATTAATGAAAGAAGAAAACAAGAATTAATATAATTATAAAACTTTCTAACGATGAAAATGAGATGGGATGATGATGATGCTGCTGATGATGATGCATGATAATAATAATAATAATAATAATAATAATAATAATAATAATAATAATAATAATAATAATAATAATAATAATAATAATAAATCTTTATTTACTGTGGGTAACAAATACAGCAGAGTATACTGAGCTGGTTTCCAATTTGGCCCACAAATGATCATAATGATGATGATGATGATGCAGGATGATCATGATCATGATGAGTGTTGTTGGTGATGATCCATGATAGTGAAGATGATTATGATTATTATGATGATGATAATGAGTGGTAATGATGATTATGATGATCCATGATGGTGATGATGATTATTATCATTTCGATGATGAGTGGTAGTGAATGATGATGATTATGATGATGATGACAGTGATTACTGATGGTGATGACAGTTGATGGTGATTAAGATTAACCCCATAAACAAGAACATTATACTTACCTTGTTTTGTCCATTTCAAATGAGCTACTGACTGTGAGAAATCTACATGGATACGTCGGTCATCAATCAGAACATTATCCATCTTGAAATAAGCTCTTTCACAATCTTCTTCCTAAAAAAACATTTTCTTTAATGCAAAGTAGACAGTGTGCCAAATAAAGTGAAGCTGGACTTACCTTTTCAAACTCTATAAAGGCATATTGAAGAGATTCTCCAGACTTTTGGTCCCGGACAATTTCACAGCTTAAAAAATTCAACCCAAAAAAATCAATTTCACCACTTTCCATACATTGGTTCACTGATCAAACACAAAGAATTCAGTTGAAACTGCAAGGTTTAAATTTGAATCACTTGAAACTAGTACCCCGAAGCCTTGATTGAATGCTTTGTCTGCAACCAGTGAACTGATGCAAGGAAAATGGCGAGTTACTTTTATTATGGTAATAGATCATGATCAACCCAGGGATTGTGAATAACATAAATTAACTATATCGCTATCATGCCACAGCAATGTATTCTGGACCTGTTAATTCAATCAAATACCGGTAACACCAAACAAAAGGGCAGCAATTTTAAACCATGACATCTTGAAATGTACCTTGTTATGGTGCCGAATCGTGAAAATATGATCTCCAGATCTTCATCTGTTGTGACAGGATTCAATTTACAAACAAATAACACAGTTTCTGGTGGTTTGATGTCTGCATCTGGAATATCACCAATCTGAAGGATAAACACTGCTATGGTTAGGCTGGAAATCTGAATACATAAACAACAAAGTGATGGTGATGGTGATGATGATGGTAATATTGATGTTGACGATGACGACAGTGTTGGTGGCGATGATGATGAATATGATGATAGTAATGATGATAATGACACTAATGAAGATGATGGCACTAATGATGATGATGGCACTGATGATAAGGATGTTGATGGCACTGATGATGATGATGGCACTGATGATGATGATGGCACTGATGATGATGATGGCACTGATGATGTTGATGGCACTGATGATGATGATGATAATAATGATGGCACTGATGATGATGATGTTGATGGCACTAATGATGATGATGGCACTGATGATGATGATGTTGATGGCACTAATGATGATGGCACTGATGATGATGATGATGATGGCACTAATGATGATGATGGCACTGATGATGATGTTGATGGCACTAATGATGATGGCACTGATGATGATGATGATGATGGCACTGATGATGATGATGTTGATGGCACTAATGATGATGGCACTGATGATGATGATGATGATGGCACTGATGATGATGATATGATGATAGTAATGATGATAATGACACTAATGAAGATGATGGCACTAATGATGATGATGGCACTGATGATAAGGATGTTGATGGCATTGATGATGTTGATGGCACTGATGATGTTGATGGCACTGATGATGATGATGGCACTGATGATGATGATGGCACTATAATAATAGTAAGAGTAATAAATTACATACAAATATAACAGTACAATAATGTATGTCTACTGAACAATACGTCCAAGCATGATCTTGAAATGCATGTACACCTGAGGGCAGTAGTTCAATGTCTGGTTGCCATGACAACCAACTAAACAACTGGTGTTATAGTTGGAATAATCTCCATGCCAACCATTCATAAGATTATCATCATCATCATTAGTACCAATCATCCTCATCTTTATCACCCATCATCATCATCAACAGCTTCTTCATCATCATCATCATCATCCCTTTCTCCATCATCATCATTATCATCTTCATCAGTTACATCTTAGATCATCCCTGACACTCACCATTTCTAGTATTTGGGCTCCAGCTTTTTGTTCTTTCTCAGCAATCATCTCTTCTATTTCTTCAGTTGTTTTACCTTCTGTGTCATCTATCTTTTCATCAGCACCTATGCGTCCACTCTGTGTAGAAAAGATGATTTGTTACTAACAATGATAATAATTTGAGCATGCCATCCAGTTCACCAACCCTTTATAACAAAAGTCAAATCTTCATTTAAAAACAAACCTCTAATAGCCAATGTGCATGAGCTCGAATTTCTAGTACAAAGCATGATGGGAAACTGAGTCCTTACTTTTTTTTGACTCCTTTTAAAATTCATCTGATAATTTTTCCTTCGACATTTTCTATAGAAATGAAAGCATTGCAACAGAAGAAAATAACAGAGTAATTTTTTTCTGACATTTTCTTTGATTTCACTCTTCCATTTTTGCAGGACTAAGTTTCCCAGAGTGCTTCGTAGGCTCGATGCACATTGTCTATTGAATGAAAAATATGATTCATCATGGAATGGAATCAAAATGGAATCAAAATGATACTCATTCTTTTGTCTCATAATTGAGGGTCATTTGTGGAGAAGACCGCAATGTTTTCAACTCCAAGCTCAGGGCTCGAAATAGGAAACAATTATAGCCTGCCAGTCCAGTAAATTTTGCCTGTCTTTTTATTATTTTTATTTTCAATTTGGCAGTTCCCTGTTATTTTTGCCTGCCAGACCTTAAATTTTGCCTGGCTTTTGGCCATTGGCAGGCTGCTATTTTCAGCCCTGAAGCTGCTAGTTGCCAGTCACCTGATGAAGACTAGCAGTTTGCAGTCCAAACGTCACTGTCCTCTACACAATCATGATATGAAAAACAAGTATCATTCAAACCTCTAATTGTTGTTTTGTTGGTTCGGGTGAGCGGTCAGGGATAACTAATCCAGCAGGGTCATCAAATGGGTCTTCCAAGATTACTGTGTGACTGATTCTAGTAATAAGAGATTTCATCATCATCATCATCATCATTATCATATATTACAGCCATTCTCAGACACACGTGCACTCTTGCGAATTTTTCTGTCGCGACAAGTTGGTTTTTGGTGGACGTCAATCAAAATGTTTCCATAGCACTGTCGGAAAACACAAAGCTACAAAGGCATGTGCGTATGGAATGTCATAGAAACGCTTTGATTGACGTCCACCAAACCCTACTTTGTCGCGACAGAAAAAATCGCAACAGTGGGCATGTGTCTGAGAATGGCTGTAATCAAATATTTCTCCTTAATAACAGTAAAGTAACTATATTTAATGTTGGTAGTTCCTTCAGTCGGAATTCCTAATTATTCAGCATGGAAAACTGACATCCTGATTAGTCTAAAGGCCAATTTACACAGTACAACTTTTGCTCACGACTGTCAAATGCAATCTGCTTACACCATGCTTACAACGTGAATTGTGTCATGTAAGTCAACCCTATTGACTTGCTCAAAACTGTTGTGTATGACAAGAAGAAAGTTGTAGCAAGTTGTAGGGTTGATTTACACAACGCAATTCGTGTTGTAAGCGTGGTGTAAGCAGATTGCATTTGACAGTTGTAAGCAAAAGTTGTACCGTGTAAATCGGCATTAAGAGGTCAGGATATTGTTATCTAGACTGAAATTAATGGCCTTTCATTTAATTAAAATGAAAACCCTCTTATTGTTTACAGAGTTTATAGAGCTCTTATTGTTTTTCCAGAGGTGTTGAGTACCTTATGTCTTGATATGGTCTGTTTGCATCATCACAGATGGCTTCGTTTATCTTGTCCAACACATCTATCCCCTCAGATACTTCACCAAACACTGTATGTACACCATCAAGATAGTCAAGGTTATCAGCCAGAGTTAAAAAGAACTGCAGAGAAAAAGATAAACACTATCATCATCATAGATAACACAGATGGACAGACAGACAGATGGACAGACAGACAGATGGATGGACAGACAGACAGATGGACAGACAGACAGATGGACACACAGACAAACAGATGGACAGACAGACAGACAGATGGATGGACAAACAGACAGACAGACAGATGGACTGACAAGCAGACAGACAGACAGGTGGACAGACAGATGGACCAGGGCAGACAGACAGACTCACTGAATGAAGGCCTCACTGACTGACTGACTCACTGCATGAATGAATGATGGAAGAAAGAATAAATAAATAAATGATCGGCAATGACCAGAAACTCATCAAAAACTTATGAGTTTCTGTCAATAACTGATTCACTGAATAACTGACTGACTGAATGAATAAATAAAAGAATGAATGAAATAATGAATGAATAAATAAATAAAATAATTATGAATGACTCACTAACTGACTCACCAACTGACTGATTGAATGAATGAATGCCTGACTGACTGACCAACCGACGGACGGACCGACCGACATACTGACCGACCGACTAAATGCATGAGTAAATGACTCACTAACGTACTTCAACATGGTAGCAAAAGCATAGTCATTGGTAGCAAACGTACTAGTAGTGAAAGTAAATGGTAGCAAAAGTACCGGGTACCATGACTAACCATCAGAGAATGGCTGACTGCCCTACAGACACTTAGGCACAAGGACAGACAAACAAGGTTCTTTTTACCTGTGATCCATGCATGTTGTCACCATTGTTCACCATGGAAACAGTTCCTTTGTTTGTATGCTTTAATCTTGGTTTAACTTCAGCTTCAAAAAACTTTGCTTGATCACCATATAGTTGCCTAAAACAAATAAAATAAGAACAAATATTTGAATTTTTTATCCCCAAATCACTTTATACCTTAAAGTACTAGCTTAGTAAAAAATATTAAAGATAATAAGAATAGAGGACAAAATATAATGAAGAGTTGGATAAGGTTTCAATGGTGGTAGAGAAATCTTGGGTCACCATCTTTTTTTGGTGGTGCAGCTTGTGTGTTCCAATAACCCCTAGAGCTATGTCGGCTGGAGCTTCGGGCTCCTGGCAGGGACACCCATGCTGAACAGGTTGAAGGGTAGGAACCAGACAAAGAGTGATCCCCTGATCCTCCAGGTTTGGGGTTGGACCAAGGGCTGATAATTCTCTCCCGTAAAAAAATGCCTATTATGGAAACCAGAAGCAGAGGAAAGGTAACAGGTAACAGAGGAAATATAAATGTTTTGCAAAGGTATACAATTTTTCAATGGTGTGGAATAAAAAAGCCATATAATGCTTTCTTGTGGCAAAAAATGTAATATTTCGCTTGCAATTGTCACTTGTGTTTTTCGTATATATAAACTCGGCCCTAAAGGCTGATGTTTATACTAGGAATACATCATGGAATATTCTATGGTATACCATTCATGGACACCCTTGTGTAACTAGTATTTACCTAAAGACAGATTCTCCTCCCTTCCCAGTTCCTGTTGGGTCACCTGTCTGAGCTGTGAAGTTCCTCTGAAGGTAGAAACAAATGTCAAAAATACTGGAAAAACAGGAACAACAAAGCAGCAAGAACAACAGCAGCAACAACAGCAGCAACAACAACACTAGCAACAACAACAGCAACAACAACAGCAGCAACAACAACAGCAGCAACAACAACAGCAGCAACAACAGCAGCAGCAACAACAGCAGCAGCAACAACAGCAGCAGCAACAGCAGCAGTGATTATAGTATAAGAAATACCACATACATCGAACTTTGATCTTAAAAACCTACCTGAACGAAGTGAAAGAGGCTAAAATTATAATACTTTATCTTGCAAAGTTTCAAAAAATTCAAAGATGCTGCAAAGAAAAAGTTAAAAATATAAGCCAAATTATAGCAAGGAAAAAACGAGTAATAACTCCAATATTGCAATCACTAATCAAAGAATATGTGAAAGGACTATAACTAGATTACCTCTTCGTCTTTCGTCGGTAAAAAGATCAATAACTATGTCACCCAACGTGGTTTCAAGAAGGACAGACATCTTGAATTTTTGCCTGACAAAAATTAGAACTTTTTACGTTTTCCTGTAACTCCCAATTCTAAATACACACACTAAACTTATCCTTAACTGTTTAGAAAAGTACCTTTAAGTTTTGAGTAAGAAAAGGTAATAAAGTAAGAGCTTAAAGAAAGATTAACAAGACGTCGTAAAAGCGTCCTCACTTTCTACAACTTCGGCCATATTGATGACATTTTCTCCCCAGGTAGGGTGGGTGGAGTAAAACTAGGACTTTTAAAATAATATTTTAAATATCCTTATTTGACTAATAAATTATTCTTTGGATATTATGATATGCTGCTTTTACTTATTAAAACGTTATTTAAGGATTTAGATAATCATTTCTGGCATATTTTTTATTTTTTAAGTCTTATGTTAAACTCACCCCACCCTACAAAGTCTATTTGTGTCGTTCTTACCGCTGACCGCGCGCCAATTTTCAAAACAGTTTCTTCAAATGGCGTCTTGTGAAGAGTTTTTCTCACAACTTCGCTCTTTTGCCTCCACTTTGGACAAAGATTGCCACGAAATAAAGTCCAAAATAGAGGACGATGAGATATCAACCGATGAGGAAGGCAGATCCCATCTTGTTCTGCGAGGAATCTTATCAGATGCTCAGCAACTGAAGGTGAAAATTTACAGTTGTAAGACTATTTTGTTAAATCTAAATCTTCGTCGTCTAGAGTCTAAAAAGAGTGGCTGTTGCTTTTTTTTTGTAGAAGGAAGCTGTGTTGAAGTCTTCAGAGATGAAACAAATGTTTTCGTTTGGTGAATTTCTTGATGTGTGCGAAAGACTTGCAGAACACACTAAAACACAAATAGAAGATCTGCAAGAACACTTGACTAAATATGGCTACAAGTCACCTGGTAAGAAGGAAAGAAAATTCCAATCCCCTTTCACAGTGGGGGAAGGGAAGAATATGCCTAGGAACTACACAATACCCTCCTCAGACCCTCCCCACCCCTTGGAAATCCAAGTCCCCTCTGTGGGAGAGGTATGGATATATTCTGGAACTACACAATATACCCTCCTCAGACCCTCCCCACTCCTTGCAAATCCCAGTCCCCTCTATGGGAGAGGTATGGATATATTCTGGAACTACACAATACCCTCCTCAGACCCTCCCCACTCCTTGCAAATCCCAGTCCCCTCTATGGGAGAGGTATGGATATTTTCCAGAACTACACAATACACCCTCCTTAGTCCTTCCAAATTTTAATAAAACATTTTGATTTTTTCAATTCAGGACAACTGCCATCAGTTGATAGCATTTATGAAGCAGTAAACAATAATGGAGATAAAGAAAGGTACAATAAGATATATGAATGGAATAATAATAAGTATAGACCCCTTTCACGTGATGTCAAAGCAGCTCAATTTGGAGGACAAAACAAAAGAATCTCAAACTCCTGAGAATAGACCATTTTCGAGATGTGTGAGTGCTTTCAAAAATATCGCAGGCACGTACATGATCTCAAGGCATTTTCGGGCATTTTCACATCTCGAAAATGGTCTGTTGGAAACTTATTGTGCTGCAAGCGGTATATAAGAATTATTATAATATATGATTGAATACATTTTTATGCAGTACATCTATGGACACTGATGATACAGATGGTTTCCAAGACAACAGCCAATCTGAAGATGATGTTGGTGCCATGGAAACAGGTGCCAAGTCATCTGATGAAGGTGGACATAATGTACAGGGGAATGATCAAGACAAAGATAACGGTAACAATTCTTTTGTCATTTCGCAGTATAAGGCATATTTCATCCAATTCTTATGTTGACAATCTTTTCTTGTCATTACAGATGACTTCATGTCGACACCAGTAAAGCCAGTTACTTTCACCCCTATGATCCAAGCCACCCCACCCCCATCATCTACCCAAAATAGAGCACCCAAGGGTACCCAGTGTACCCCAGAACAGTCACCAGTCCCTCCTCAGACAACCACACCCATGCTCAAAGCCAAGCCAGTACTCCGACATCCAGATGACAAAGGTGTTCTTTCGCCAGCCACCCATGACACACCCCCACAGCCCATGACCTTTACACCTTTGATAAAGACAGCAAAGCATGCTGGGCTTGGACAGGGTATGTCATTGTCACAACCAGATGATGACTCCCCACTACCACCAGTGTTATACACTCCTGGTATCAGAATGATGGGTGTACCTGGACAACAGTCACATGGTCTTCAACCTACTCAATGTCCTCTGGAGTTACCCAATGATTTTGGAACCCCAACACCGCCTGACTTGACTTGTACGATACTATTAAAACCAGGTTAGTATTTGGTGAAATATGATAAGTTATCAGGGGCGGATCAAGGATATTTTATAACAGGGTGTTGTATAAAGTAATGCCTAATTCTAGTCAGTCAGCATTCACTCACTTTCAGTCAGCTAATCAAAATTCTCATAGAGGGATTGCAACCCCAAAAACCTTCCCCTGGATCCACCCCTGGTAATATATAAAATATGAGTGGCCAATTTGTATGAGCACTTACAATGAGGAGCCGTTGTAAAGCCCATACAGAATGGATGTTAAATATGATACAATGATATCTTTATTGCAAACCCCTTAATTAGACTTGCTCCAAGTCGACCTCTTTAAGACTCACAGAGTCACGAGCAAAGCAAGTGAAAAGAAAACAAAAAACAAAGCGAACGTCGATATCGCGAGAGGATGCTCTCCCAGAATTTTCATTTGCGTATCATGCCAAAAAGGCGTGTTTTACTGTAGCGAGCGCGTTGATGCCGTGAGCTTTTCACACTCATACGAAAACTGCTCTAAAAGAGGTACCATTGTACTTTCAATTCATTTAGGAGATCTAGAGTCTCAAAACCGACAGACAGGCAGAGCTCACACAGAGAGTACTGAGTATTCAACATTCCATCCTGTTGTTGAAGATGAATACGTGACTCTACCTGGCTATGTCAAGACTCAGTTCAGCATTGACGACATTAATGAACTGCTACTAAGTATTAAAGAATTTTTAAAGCTTCAAACTGAAGGTAAGGACTGGCCTGAATAATGAATGAAAAATTGAAAGAAAATTAGATAAAAAGGGTTTTCATATATATTTTTTGATCCGGTCAGTCATCGGACAATGTTTCACCGGTAGATACTTCGTGTAATATAACACATAGCGTTTGATCTCAAATTACATTGAACTGGATCATAAAAGGGTTAACCATGAAGTAGTAGCCGTCTAACCGGTCTCGTTGTGGAGTAGTTTCCAGTCAAAACCAGGCGCCCGGTGCACGCACGAACCGACCAATCACAGCACACTTCGCATCGCCAGAAATTCCGAACCAAAGTGGGCGGGCACTATATTATGCAAAATTAGAATCATGCAAAGTAAATGCCAATCATTCTTATTATACATTTTACTCACTATCTCGCTTCTGATTGGCCAAGAGCCCTCAGCTAATCCCTGATATTGTGTGAACTCGACATGATAAATGTATTATCTGTAGGTTTTACGATAGAATTTACGATATCATGCTCAACCTCATCCAATAATTGTCTATTATTGTCTTATCTCAATTGTAATTGGTTCATACATCACAACTTAGCATTGAAAATAAAGGTTTGTTCGCTGCTTTAAATTATTTATCTACGGCAGATATTTTGCTAGCAAAACATCCTAAAAGACCAAGAGGAAGCGGATCAGTTTGGGAAGTCGAAATATTCATTTAAAGACGTAAATTTTCGGCAGGGGTGAGAGAAAGATCGTCTACGACTGTAGAATCACGAAGTTAATCATAAAGTTAGCTTATTGAATAATTCTTTGTTTTCCTCATTTACTGATAAACGTTAATTTATCATACAAGGATTCAGAGCTCTTAGCGCTGTGGAAGGGATTTTCGCCGTTCGATGCTTCAAGGGAACACGAGGATAATATCATCCCAGAGTGTTTTCGGTGCGTTATAATTAGTACATAGTTTTTCTGTGTTTTGTAGCTCTCGCTCGCTTACCAAGATTATTCCACAAAAATGTCCCGAACACCGTATTATTATTATATAAGAATCGCTGAGTCTGAACAGCGTCTGCTCTCTATCTTTCCTCGATTTTTCAGTCATTTTCAGTAAAAAATAACGCCTGCTATGAATACGAAATCTTTTGTTTATGTCGCGCCGGAAGTGTTTCTTTTCAGAGATTCGAAGTCTAATGACTGCAAATATTGAGAGATGAAAAACCGAAATGAGTTTGTGGCCAAACCATTTGAAACTTGGCAGAAATATTGACGAAAGTCCAATCCTTCAAACAAGATTTAAGATAGAGCTATGCGTATCCTTGACCATGATTTTGAGACCAAAATAGTTGAGTGACTTTGCACACTTCCGGTCTTCTTCACTAAAATGGGCACTCGAAATCCCAGTATTTTTGTTGTTGTCAAACCGAATTGTAATTTAAAGTTTTGGTTCTGATTTATTAATTTTATTAAAGCTTGAAGGTTAGTTGTTGAACTTCTAAGCCGTGCAGCTGTTGTAGTACCCGATAATCATGATTTTGAGACCAAAATACTTGAGGGATTTCGCGCTCTTCCCGGTCTTCTTCACTAAAATGGGCACTTAAAACCCTAGTATTTTTGTTTTTGTAAAACCGAATCGTAATTTAAAGTTTTGGTTCTGATTTATCATTTTTATTAAAGCTTGCAAGTTAGTTGTTGAACTTCTAAGCCGTGCAGGTGTTGTAGTTAAATATTTTGTAAGATATCGAGGAATTAAAACTCTAGGTCCATACATTTTCTGTTAATTTGAGAACTGTAAGTATAGGATTACTCCGTAAGAATAACGCCGCTAATACGCATGTCCGTTCGGAATTTCTGGCGATGGATGCTTAGCAAAGCGGTTCTAGCTCCAAGTCTCTTCCCAAAAACACACGTTTTCAAAAATTTAGAAAAAAAAGTTGAATTATACGTGATGTATAAAATATCAAAGCAAATCTTGCCATCCATCTCCTTGAATTCCGCGAGATATATGACTTTTAAAGACTTGAGCGAGGGCCGCTCGAATTACAACAACGATCCTTTCCGCGTTTAGTTTTTCGTACAGCTAGTAGTATTGAGTGCCATATGCAATCCATTTTATAAAATTGTTTGAAGAATGCTGAAAAAACACTTAAACAAGATCCCCTTATGAAGATTAATACGATAAATATAGTAATTTTTGACCGGCAAATCTAATACTAAATAAATTTGGCCAGTCAGTCATCATGACCAGTGACGGACTGGACATTTTTTTAATTAACTCTGCAACTACAGATATGTCAACTTTTTTGTGTGTCTTGGGGCCTTTCTATCAAACTTCCAAGTCAGTACCCCCCAAAAAAAACATGAAAAACAGTCGGAATTCATTTTCTATTTTGGCTTGCAGAGATCAGCAGAAAGACTCTGAAAGAGGAAGTTTTAAGAGAGGAATTCTGTCTTGGACGAAAAACAAAAGCCTTCATGCTTGCTATCAAAAAGCTTGGAAGAGCTGAAGTTACAAATGGAGAGCTTGTATTTACTATTTAGAACAGTTTTTCAATAAGCCTAATACTCTCTAAACGAGAACAGCTTTGAGTGAAGAGGTCATGGATGACATTGGTTTAAGAGATGTCACCTGTTCAGTTTTATAGCGCAACTGTTGTACGTAACATTGGACAAAACAGCAAACTGCAAGAAATTTTCATCTCTGGAACGGCCCAGTGAATGCAACAAATTCTGCCATCTGAATATGTCTGTAATGTAGCTGACAATGGCTTATAATGCTCACAGTTTATGAAGTCCTGTGATGCATGACGACTGCACGATTAAAATGAGTAGACTAGACATTAGTAACTTTTGACCTTCAAATTTTATCAAACCCTGAAACAACATCTGGGTTGATCAAAGTCAGGGCACGGCTAACTCACAGATTGAACCCTAAAACAACCTCTGGGCTGATCTAAGTCAGGGCATGGCTAACTCACAGATCGAACCCTGAAACAACATCTGGGTTGATCTAAGTCAGGGCATGGCTAACTCACAGATCGAACCCTGAAACAACATCTGGGTTGATCAAAGTCAGGGCACGGCTAACTCACAGATTGAACCCTAAAACAACCTCTGGGCTGATCTAAGTCAGGGCATGGCTAACTCACAGATTGAACCCTGAAACAACCTCTGGGTTGATCAAAGTCAGGGCACGGCTAACTCACAGATTGAACCCTAAAACAACCTCTGGGCTGATCTAAGTCAGGGCATGGCTAACTCACAGATTGAACCCTGAAACAACCTCTGGGTTGATCAAAGTCAGGGCATGGCTAACTCACAGATTGAACCATGAAACAACCTCTGGGCTGATCTAAGTCATGGCATGGCCAACTTACAAATCGAATTGGAATTTAGCGTGTTAAGTTTTGTGGAGGGAGTAAAAAACCGGAGAAATACTCTTGAATCAAGGGAGAGGCCTATATAGCAAACTCTACTCACAATTGATGCCGAGTCTGGGAATCGGATACGAGACCTTAGAGGTGAGAGGCGACTGTACTAACGCTACACCACTCAGTCTTCAGTAATTCCCATTATATTGCAGCTAGAGGAAATTCCTTTATTTTGCTATCTATTTTTATTTTTCTGTTTACAAGTAATTGGATAATATTGATACTCATAATATAGTAGTAGTAAAATGATATATACTCACTAAAACTATCTATTTTTGAATTACAAGTAATTGGATAATATTGATACTCATAATATAGTAGTAGTAAAATGATTTATAACTAAAACTGTATATATATAGAAAGAAGTACAACAAATACAAATGAAACAATCTTCAATTGTCAAAGAAAAAAGTTTTTTCATGATTATAATAATTACAGTACTTTTCCTCACCATCGCTTTTATGACTACTATGCCAACTTCGCGATGTTTACTGTGATACGGAAAACGATGAGTGAAACTGAAAAAGTCCAAGAGTTCCTCAACAATGTCAATTGCACTACTCTTCATCGCTAACTTTTGCTTTCATTTTTTTGAAGTGTTATAGAAAACTACGGAATGTAAATGCCTATCAAAGTTTTCTGCCATTTCTTCATTAAGTATGCACATTTGGTGGGTGTCTGGCAGCTGTTCTTTAGTCTTTATAGCGCCTTTCTCGCGTCTCATTTCTGGTCCTTCGATGCAAGATAACTCGTCACCCTCGTCTTGAATGGTTTTTCGAATATCTTTTACAGCCTTCTTCCATTTTCCCTTCTTTGCTTCTCCTACAAGATCTAGGGACCTCGTTCGAAACTTCCCCATGACATCGTTTGGAATCTTAAATACAAGCACTGCCGCTTTTGCGGATTTCGAGAAAGCATAATGTGCGGCCCTTTCAAATTGATTAGTCAAATAAAATCCCTTTGTACAACTAAAGTCTCCATCATCATTTTTCAACTCTGTTAGTTTAATTCCATATAATATGCTCTTAGCGTGTCCATGTTTTGTTCCATGGTACAACATCGTAAAACCTTCCACCTCTTCTCCAGACGGCGGGAAAACAGCTTCATTTAGCCTGGGATATTTGTTAGGTCTGGGCCTCCTCCGTAAGTTCAGCATATTAATTGTTTCACTTACATGATCTTCGCTCAAAGCATTTTTTTGAAACCATTGGTTCACAGTGCCGTCTTGATAGGGAAATTCGGAGAGGTTGTTTTCACTATAATCTTTATCGTAGATCACATTTCGTAAAATACATAACATGGCCCATCCAGTAATGATAAGGAGAGTCATGTCGGCCATCAGACGACGAGAATTACTTTCACCGAAATAAATGAAAACTTCGTAAAGCAAGCTAAGTACGAAAGGGTTAAACAATGTTTCTTCCTTTCTCGAAGGTGATACAAGACAGTTAAGGAGGGACAACGTGAACGGTGTTCCGTTAGACAGTAACATATCTTTTTTCGAATGGACTTCCAGTGACATTTTGAAGTGCACTGATGTGTTACATGAGTGGTAAGTCAAACTCGGAAAATCACGGTAATACTTCCGCGTTCTTGATGCAAAGGTATTTTCAGTAAGCTACAGATGCGGCTACAGGACAGGTGTGAATCAGTTTTCGAAGCTTCTAGGGGACACTACCTGCTGATTCCGAATAAAAGCATTTGAATTGCAAAGTGACGCAAACACTAACACTATGGTATCTAGTTTGCAAGAAGAAAAATATTATTGCTTCCTCGCATTACGAAACAAGAGCAACACAATCTTCGGCGCTTTTGACGAAAACAATTCTTTGCAAGGTATAAACTAGACAAGCTACAAAAAATCCATAACTTTAATTTTTCCATAGCCTAGTGGACCAAAAATCATTTTTCCAAAACTTTCAAGGTCCTAGAAAAATCCATTATCAATTCATTTCCAAACTGACTTTCCAAGACTTTCCGAAACCCGTACGAACCCTGCTCAGTCACTTTCGACACGAAATGCAAAGTACGTTAAATTCCCCCAAAGTGAAGTTGTGCGAGTACCCCCAGCTCCGCCGGCTATGTTAAATAGAGGCTCTAGTCTGCCCGCAGGGTCACCCCGATACGGTATCCGACGAAGCAAGCGCTTGCGTCCGAAACGTCAATATACAGTTCCAAACTTTTAACCTTTTACACGGTTTTCTTCTTATTTACTTGCTTGCCGGCTCCAGGAGATGGTGACCTTAAAATGAGGATAGCATGATAATAGGTCAAATTAGACTCTTCTTTCGCAAAGAAAAAATAGTTCAGTTACGTTTTCACAAAGATAACAGTTTGTTTCAGTGAATTTATTTGTGCATGATGAACCAAGAAATATCGTCAGTTGGATTAGTGTTGAAAGAACTGAACGCTAAAACCTTCAAAGATGGCTCGAAAGATTTCAAGCTCAAACCCGACAACATGACGCGGAAAATCCTTACTAAGCTTGATTCACTAAAGTTTTTCCAATCAAATGGAAATAATAAATATGCTGGGCATAGAATACGCCGGAAGGCAAGCTAAGGTTCGTGACACCTCGTAAACACTCTCTGGGAAAACTCCAAAATCCCTAAGTGGTCAGAAAATGTTCAATATTTGCAGCCCATCAAATCCAAACTAAAGATAAAAATGCATATTAAGATAAGTTTCATTTCAAGTGGTTCTAAACCTTCATAAAACTGAAATGAAACTTAGTAAGTCTTTTGACACCCGAGCGAAGGAAATATCAGCATATAAAGATCAGTAATAATAGAATAAATGGTAAGGGAATCTTCATATATCAAAACGACATTGATCCCACGTCATTAAAAAGAATTGTCTTCCCGAGAATGCATTAAATAAGTGCCGAGAGCAGCATTATCCTTAAAGTGAAACAAAATCTGGGAAGACTAAATTTTCCTACGACTACATAGTTTTTTTCTTGAAGGATTAGCTTTATGCCTAGGGTTCAGTATACAATGTATACTTTGCGTTCTTTTCAATTTCTTTTGCGAACCTTCGCTTCACAACGCAAAGTTGATAGGTGCCAGGCTCTGGTTTGACTGAACGTGTTTTGTCGGAGTAAGGGTCTTGGAAAGGCACTGAAATCGGCCCCTCGATACAGTCATACTCTTTCATTTCTTGTCGTAGCTTCTTGCTGGGTCTTCCTGATCTGTGTTCGCTAACTACTCGGTCCCATTCCAATCTCCCTTCCTTCATAGATACATCCAGGTTTAAAGTACGTGCTTTTTCAAGGCAGGTTTTTGGGATCTTCAGCTCCAACACTACGGGTCTTCTTGTCTGACTGCGGGCCCAGCTTAGCGCATGTTTAAAACTGGTTAGATAAAACCCACCACCATCGCTGAAGTCGTGTTTCTGTCTTCCAAAATCGATCTCGATACCATTCTTCATGATGTCAATAGCACTATACAAATCTGTTCCATGAAACAAACGAATGACTTCACAGTGCTCGTTTTGCTCGTTATTTCTGTAGGCAAGAAAATTGAAAAAAGAAATATCCTCGGCATTTGGTACGTACTCATTCAAGTTAGGTTTGTTTTTTAATTCGTTTCTTACGAGACGTTTGATGAAGTCAATGAAATCCACCATCTTCTTGGTATTTATTACTTCGGAATCAGTAAAACCAACTTCTTCACAGTGCTCGTTTTGCTCTACATTTCTGTAGTCAGGAAATTGGCGAACAGAAATAGCCTCGTCTTTTGGTACGTCGTCCTCATTCAAGGTAGGATTGTATTTGAATTCGTCTTTTACGAAACGTTCGATGAAGTCAATGGGATCCAGATGCTGCTCCATCTTCTTTGATCGTGTCATGATGGTATTTATTACTTCGGAATCAGTAAAACCAACTTGTTTCAAAAACTCTTCGCTTAACTTCTCTTTCAGGGATTCTTCCTCGATGTCGAAGTATTTGCTTTCGATGAAGATAGGAACAAAACCTTTAAGGCCTTTGTGACAAAATATGTCATCAGGGATTGATTTCACTTCATCCAGAAAGTTTCTTCTTAAACCCAGTGCTTCAGAAACTTTTTCCAGCTCGCCGATACCGATGCTACAGAATTCTGGTGCTGAATTTGAATCTGTAGGCTGTTCTGGATCACGCTCCTGCGAGTTTATTTTTGATTTCTTGGACGAATTTTCCGTTGGCACCGATTTATAATCGTCATCCTTCTTCATGCGAGATATTGCAGGTGATGTATGCCTCTTTCTCGGGATGCCATTTTCTAATGCGGTGGCAGCCATGCTAAAAAAAACCCGACTCGACTGAGTTAGGAGGGAAAAGAGGGACTGTTCACAGTCTATGCTAAAGAAGGGGAGTCTTCCTCTATTTCTCTGGATCGTTTGTGCGTTCTATTGCTTAGTAAGTGTTTTATCCGTCCATGTCACATGTTACATGCTGTGAGACTTTATGGATAAAAAGTTAAATTTTACACCGTAAAAAATAAGAGAGATCACTTACTGACGTTTCGGATGCTAGTCCTTCGTCGGAGTAAAAGAGAGAATAAGAGTAGAAGGTAGTGTATATATGATGAAGATAGAAAATGGATAACCAATGAGAGCAAGGTAGGCAAGGTTACAAGAAAAAAACAATAAGAAATAATAAAAAGACAAAAGAATAGATTAATTAAAAGCGAAGCGTTCATTCATCCCATTGGGATTATGAGTACCCAATAGGTGAATGAGCCGCATCTCTTTGGTTTTGCGACAATCATTGTTGCCGCTAACCAAAGACAAACCGAAAACAATGAAGTCGGAAAGTGAATGATTAGGTAAGTTGAAATGGCGGGAAACTGGTTTGGTTTGATCGTTCTTACGAATATCATAAAGATGGTCGCGGATACGATCACCGAAACGACGGCCAGTTTCACCAACATATAAAAGATTACAGCGAGAACATTTAATGCAGTAGATGACATTGAAAGTGGTACATTCAAAATGATCAGTGATTTTGAGTGACGATTTGGGACCAACAATAGAAGTGTGAGAAACAATATGCGGACAAGTATAACAACGGTTACGAGAACAACGAAAAGTGCCAGGATGCTGTGAGACTTGCTTGATGACCAAACAAGGGTCCAATAGAGTACCGAAGTGTGATGCCACGGAAATAACTATTTTGCCTTTGACAATTTTTGATAGAGCATCAAGAAAATAATTTCCCCATATTTAAAGCACCAAGCCGAAAATACAGTGATTCGTATGAGGAAATTATATATTCAAAACGCCATATCTCCGTTGCTTTATAACGAATTCCCATGAAATTTAGCGTGTTAACATCTTTCTGGATGCTCTATCGAAATTGAAGATCGAAATTATAATATAGTCGAAAATCATTTTTATAACGTCACTATTGTACATACTTGTTTCGAATGAAAATGAGTTCGAATCACAAGAGAAGAGAAAGAAAAAAATTAATTAAGTATTGAGGGAATAAAGAAGAAGATTCTTGCAGAAAAATGGAGCTCAGAATTTGTTCTGATTTCGGAATCACACGAAGATTGAAATAAGTTATTCCTTTCGTGTGCCAGTGGTTCTCACAAGCAGTAGTTGGGCAGTTCAGTTTCAATGCCAAACTATTATTACCATTACTCGGTTTTCTTTTCTCGGCCTGAAAGGTATCCGGTCATCACCCCCCATTGCCATGACCCCCCATACCATAACCCCCCCAATACGTCATGACCCCCCCAATACGTCATGACGCCATATACCATGACGCCCCCAATAAGTCATGACTTTCTACAAGTGCAAGAAACGTAGTCTAAGGTTGTAATAAAGAGTTCACACGTGTAACGCCAACGAACAATGCTTCGATCGATCATGTTTACAGTATGAGCTTATCAATATCTCGGGTTCTACGTAACCGAAAACCACGAAACATATCTTATTTTGTATGGCGCGTATTTGATATCAAAATTCAATTCGACATTTGTTTTTGACAAGTGACATTCGTTTTTTGTTTCGACATTCATTCTTTTTTTCTTTCGACATTCGTTTTTTTTGTCTTGACATTCGTTTTTTGTTTCGACATTCGGTTTTTGTTTCGACATTCGGTTTTTGTTTCGACATTCGGTTTTTGTTTCGACATTCGGTTTTTGTTTCGACATTCGGTTTTTGTTTCGACATTCGGTTTTTGTTTCGACATTCGGTTTTTGTTTCGACATTCGGTTTTTGTTTCGACATTCGGTTTTTGTTTCGACATTCGTTTTCCGAGAGACTGGAAACTAGCGCGGTCAATAGACTGGGTCTGAAATAGTCTGAAGTCGGTCTGAATATTGTTTTGGTTTCTTCGCAAGATATGGATGGTAGTACAAAAGATATTTTCGTATCAAGGGTTCAGGCCTTGGCAGATTCCTTAGAAAACAGTACTAAGGAAACTTTGGATGGTTTGTTCACGAAAGCAAGCTTATTATACCACCATGGAGTGCGTCTTGCTTCAGTTGATATCGTAAATGAATCAACTTTGCAAAAGCTTAGGCTCGTTGTAGATTTACTTAAGGAGCAAGAGGAATCAGCTGAAAACACTTCTTTTCGTGCAAATGTAGAAGAAAGGAACTCTCCTGGTAGGCCAAGGCTTATTATAACAAAAAACCAATTGTCATACTTAACTGACAACGGTTTCAAGGCTGTGGACATGGCCCAAATGTTCCAAGTTTCTGTTGCTACGATACATCGACGTCTAAAAGATTTTAACTTGCAAATTTCCAGCTCGTTTTCTGAAATCGATGACAAAGCACTTGACAATATTGTTCGTACAGTGAAATTACAGTATCCAAGTTCTGGTTATCGGATGGTGTTGGGCCATCTTAGAGCAAGGGGTCTATTTATACAGCAGACGAGAGTGAGAGAAAGCATGAGGAGAATAGACCCTTATTTACTTTATAATTTGATATCTTTGGTTATAGGGCTCGTGGAAACCTGAAATTTAGCTAGTCTTAAAGCTGACATACTTCTAAATAAGATTGTTTACCTGTTATTGATACGAAATTACTTAAAGTAGGGTTTATTTGGCATTTACTAAATGATGCTAAAGGACGCTTCGTCGATTAAAGTTAACGATCTCTTTTCAACTGCTTAGTTATTGTTTTAAAAGGTTTCTCTTAAAGTGCACCAATCGGAAGACGGGAATTTGGATCCTAAAAACACCGACAGTGAGTATAAAAAAGGCACTTTATCAATCACTTCATATACCGATTTGGTAACGACGCCACCTTGTATTTGTCGGGGGACCCTATAACGCGGAATGGCGGAATATTCTAAAACGCGGAATGGCGGAATATTCTAAAAAGAGGAATGGCGGAATATTCTAAAACGCGGAATGGCGGAATATTCTAAAAAGAGGAATGGCGGAATATTCTAAAACGCGGAATGGCGGAATATTCTAAAAAGAGGAATGGCGGAATATTCTAAAACGCGGATTTTACAAATATAAAGAATATATAAGAATATATTTTCTCTCTCAATAATTGTAGTATTTGATTATGTATTCAAGTAATGATGGCCGGTATGCATATGATCAAGGGAAAACTACTGACAGTTTGTGCTTCACTACATGCACGGCTTTCTAATCTAGCAATCTGAATAAAAACTTTAATAGAAACTTCAGTAATTTACGCAAGTTATTCACGGGAGAATATTTGATTATTTGCTTCAATCAAAAAATAATCAACTCACTCGATGTTGATGGCAGGCAAATCTACCTCATGGTTGAGCTTCTCCATCGTGAGGCCAAACTTATCCAAATACAAATCCGCCTGATCTCCGAGCAGAAGCTCCAACGCCATCAAAGAAAAAAGTACCGTGACCTCCAGACCAAAGTCTTCAATCTTTGGGATGCCTTCAACAGTGGGGAAAAGAACTCGAAGCAGCTACTGAAGGCCATATCCAATCTAAATGGCCTTCGTGCTCAATAAAAATGCAAGTGATTGCACAAAACGGCTCTTTTAAGAGCCACCATGGTATATGGCGTCATGACGTATTGGGGGGGGGGGGGGGGTTATGGTATGGGGGGTCATGGCAATGGGGGGTGATGACTTTACATGCTGTGAGACTTGCTTGACGATCCAATAAGGGTCCAATAGAGTACCAAAGTGTGACGTCACGGAAATAACTATTTTGCCTTTGACAATTTTTGATAGAGCATTAAGAAAATAATTTCCCCAAAATTAAAGCACTAAGCCGAAAATAGTGATTCGTATGAGGAAATTATATATTCAAAACGCCATATCTCCGTTGCTTTATAACGAATTCCCATAAAATTTGGCGTGTTAACATCTTTCTGGATGCTCTATTGAAATTGAGGATCGAAATTATAATACAGTCGAAAATCATTTTTATAACGTCACTATTGTACATACTTGTTTCGAATGAAAATGAGTTCGAATCACAAGAGAAGAGAAAGGAAAAAATAAATTAAGTATTGAGGGAATAAAGAAGAAGATTCTTGCAGAAAAATGGAGCTCAGAATTTGTTCTGACTTCGGAATCACACGAAGATTAAAATAAGTTATTCCTTTCGTGTGCTAGTGGTTCTCATAAGCAGCAGGGGTTTCAATAGTATTTGAAGTAGACGGATGGGATTCAAATGTAGGCGTCTGTTTCCTCTAATTTTACTTCTTATTTATTGATTTAATGCCAAACTATTATTATCATTACTTGGTTTTCTTTTCTCGGCCTGAAATAATGCAATTCCTGCGACTAACTTTGTTCTGAGAAAAACAGCTAGGTCCCAGCCTCTCTCGACTTGAAATCCGGCAATGAGAAAACAAGATTCGACTTTACGTAAATAAACTTGTGGATCTATTATTATCATTATTATTTTTTTAATTTATCTTGAAGCAATAAATGTATCAAAAACCAGAAACCATTATTCTTTTTTTCTTTTACTATCAGCTTCAGTATCATCAGTATCTTCTTGGTTTCTCTTCAATCCTTTCATCTTTCTTGTTTGTAACTTCCCATAATCCTGTCTTGTCATATGCACACGGCCAGTCTTGGTTCCAAAAGCATCATAATCGATGTTTTTGACTTTATTTGCCTTGAAAAGGAATGAAATACACAGAACATTAACACCAGTAAATCCAAAATTTGATATCACAGAAAGAAGATTTCAAAAAAATCTATTGAAATCTCCAAAACTGCATAATAAAAGTGAGTGATTAAATATTAAACATTTTCAAAAAATTGTGCCAAAAATAGATTTTTACTAAAAATTTGCATGCAGCCAAATTAATTAACAAATATAGATATGATAACATGGTTAAAGTAGGCTTAACCCACGCTGTGATATAACAGTCAAAAATAATAGATTTGCTTAGTGTGGGGAATGTTTGGTTTCCATGGCAACAACCCTAACAATTTTGCACCATTTGAAGCAGACAAGAGGTTTAAATTTAAACCTGATGTTCGATATTTACAGGCATTGACTCTTTCAAAGATGTTTCTCTAAGAAAATTAAATTAAAACTAGACCAAAAACTGGGCCAATAAGCCTCCTTTCTAAGCATTTATGCTAACATACACAAACCCCAAAAAATCTAGAGATTTTTGTTCACAAAAATCTTCATTAAAATGTACTTTACAAGATTTTTGACTTTGCTTTTCAGACTTCACTATCTGTGTGATTGAAAGAGTTCTCTCAAATCTGAAAGACTTTCAAACATCACAGATAGCCACAATTCCAGATGTTTCTATGTCGTCAGCTGTTCTGACTTTTTGAAAGCCAAAACAAAAGCAATTCACAACATATTGTTAAGTTTTGAAATTACAAGAGCTTCAGAGTCAGGGTCAATATTATGCAAAACAGATTCAACAACTGAATAACATCGGCCACATCAACACATGAAGATTCTAGATGCTGAGTAATCTGAGTTCAATTACTTAGAGTAAAATCCTCAGACATCAAAATATTGTTTGAATAAAAGATCGGTTATACAGGTTATAGTTAGTGATGTATTTTCTCACCTTTGTTACTTTGGGTACTTTCGTTGCCTGTTTCATCAGATCTTCTGATGCAAGTCTTGTTCTTCGCAGTGTAAGATCAAAAGCAGGTCCCATTTCTTCAAGTTCTACTCTAGGTGTACGCCCTCCTGATTTCTTTAGAATAGTTCTGTTGAACAAATAGTAACTGGTCAACATTTCAACACTGGGATCATCAGCAAAGCTATATAACACAATATCAATCTCCCCACCCCCCCCCCCCCCCCCCCGCCAACACACACACAGAGGGGAATTGGAATCACCAAGGGATGGGGAAGGTCTGAAGAGGGTATATTCATATAGTCCAAGAAATAGCCACACCTCACCCACAGAAGAGGGTTGGAATATGCAAGGGGTGGGGAAGGTCTGAAGAGGGTATATTGTTTTGTTCCAAGGATTCAGAGATGTTTGATTTACCTGTAACTTCTAAATAATATTTTTCCATCAATGACAGTAACTTGTATAACATGTTCCAGTCCTTGTAACCTGACTTTCTCAATAACAGGCCCTCGGAAAAAATCTTAAATAGGAAAACATGAAAAATTTAATACTGCATAATACTGTTAGTATTTAGGAAGAATAATGGGCTGCACTGCTGATGTGTGACTATTGCCGTCATGGGTTCACCCCATATGTGAGTAGAACTGTTAGTTGGTTCTCTCCTGTGCTTCAAGGGTATTTTTCCTGGTTCTCCAGCTTTCCTCCCTCCACAAAAATTAACTTTAAAATTCCAATTTGATCATGCAGGGCTTGAAATAACAGCCAGTCAGTTGCTGGTCATGATGACCAGCCAAATTAGTTTGAGCTTGGTCATACCTCGTTTTTGGCTCAACGTTACTGGTCAAAATGACCAGCAAGGCAAAGATTTGACCGGACAAGTTCCAATTCTGGCTGGACATTGTCCAATAACTGGCCATTATTTCAAGTCCTGTCATGAAACGAGGGTGAGAGGTTTATTAGTCACTGGCCATTAAGTGCTACCCTCGTAAAACAAGGAGGATGTATTTATTATTTACTGTATTTTGTCAGTGGATGTTAATTCTACAGGCAACCTTTACTGTGTAATGTTATTTACTCGAATAAGCGCTGTGGTGCTTATTAAACTTTTTGTGCCTCAAATGCGCCACTTATTGTAGGGGGAGCCAAAGAAATCTTTTCTTTAATTCAATGGTATATTTTCTATCTGTGCAAAAATTTTACAGTACTTATTAGGGTTTTTTTTCAGGACTGCGGTGCTTATTAGGGGCGGCGCTTATTAACTTTTTGTCCCAAATGCGATGCTTATTAGGGGGCTGCGCTTATTAACTTTTTGTCCCAAATGCGATGCTTATAAGGGGTGGTGGCGCTTATTAACTTTTTGTCCCAAATGTGGTGCTTATAAGGGGTGGCAGCGCTTATTAACCTTTTGTCCCAAATGCGATGCTTATTAGGGGGCGGCACTTATTCGAGTAAATACAGTATATAGTATATTTACCTATTAGTATATTCTTGAGTCTTTTGTATTCTGTTTCACTGTCAAAAGCTTCTCCAGTAAATAACAAACATGGCTTTGTTCCCATTGTACACTTGCTGGTCTAAAACCAATCAAAACATCAAATTGTGTCAATAGCTTTATTCACCAAGACTGGTTTAGAGCAGTTTTCGTATGAGTGGGAAACGATAATGTAGATTCATAGCTGTATTGTAGCCGTACTGTATCTTACGATAGCTGTAACTATGTGTCGTGATTGGATGAATTACTGAAAAAACAATGGGAAGCCATTTCCATGTTACGGCATGTCGTACTGTATACTTGCTGTGAGTCAGTACTGTATGTTTCCCACTCATATGAAAACTGCTCTAAAGAAAGATGGCAGTGCACACTTTACAGTGCATACAAATAATTAACTGAAACTACTTTATCAAAATTCACCAATCACCATGTAGAGCTAAAACAGCAGCCAATCACTCAGGAGAGAGCAGAATAAGTATCACATTCACCTCAGCCAATCACATTGTTCCATTCCCACCACATAAAGTTGATAATATCCAATCAGAGCTTGGCTTTGTTGCTTGCTCGTGATTGGCTTGAAGTTGTAATGCTTTGTTTTCCTGCTTTCTTTTTTCTCACCTTAAAGCTCTGCAAAGTTTTATACTTGTCTATGCCCAGTTCTATCATGTCTAATACATGGCCATCAAAACATCTCCCTAAAATATCCATAAAATATATCAACATCTTATAAAAAAACTATTGATGCAAAATACTGCTATCCTGGTCCCCATTGAATGCCTGCATGGACTTGGTATCACATGTCAGCAAAATTTCTTAGGTCTCTTCCTTGATTTGAGAGTTTTTCTCCAGTTTCTCTGGTTTTATTCCCTCGCGCCCTGACTTTCATCAGCCCAGAGGTTGTTTCAGGGTTCAATCAGACTTAGCTGTGCCTTGACTTAGATCAGCCCAGAGGTTGTTTCAGGGAATCAACAAAATTTGAAGGACTTTTTATCTATAGATACTTTTAATATAAATCCAACCTTTACTGAATACTTTTAGTTTCATTTTCTGCTTCCTCCTGTCCCATTTACACCACAGTGACAAACATCCCCCTCCCCTTCCTCCCATGGGACTGTAAGTAAAGCTGCCAATCTTACCTATGACAAGATTATGTGGTCGTTTCTTGGAGTGAGATCCATAGACAAACAAAGATGCATCATTTTTGACAGAAAAAAATTCCTAAGAAACAGTGGAAATAAATGAAAGAGTTAATAAAACCCTTGCAGCACGTCCGAATGCAGCTCAATTTGGAGGACAAAACAATAGGTTCCAATTCTCAGGACATTGAATTTGTTTTGTTTTGTTTTCCAAATTGAGCTGCTTTGACATCACGTGAAAGGGGTCTATAAAAATCACTACAGTTCACAAATCTTTCAAGAACATCAATGATTACTCACCAAAGAAGTCTGATCTTCAAAAGGTTTTAATATGTTTTTCCTGAAGGGAATAAAAGTATCAATGTTATAGTTACAGAAATGTATATAAACTCAGTAAATTGAGAATATAACAGAAGGAAAAAGGCTTAAAACTTATAACTCTAATGGAGTTTCCTTTTTGTTTGTCATTTATTCACTGGTATCTTTTACTCAACTTTGAGGGGCACTTTGCTTAAATACAATAGCTTATTATCCTTCACTGCACATGAAAACCATTGTGTTTATAGCAAAGTCCCCACACATTTGATGCAAATGAGCGAAATCAAAATGCTTTATGGGTTGTTAGAAAGCAGCTTATAGACACCTTCCAAAATTATCTTGGATATGAGGCTAACAAGGAAATACAAAGGAAATCACTATTTTTCTTGTTAATCTTGTGACTTTTGTCTCAGTCAATGCATAGCAATGAAAACAGTGGTAAATGATATAAACTTTGAGTTACCTAATCTCCTCTTATATGGAAAATAATAGGTATATACTGTATACAACACATATTTTAATGTTATGTTACCTTTGAAACATTACACCATTTGGTTTCTTGAGTGCACACTTTATTGAAAAAAATATTACAGGTTAGACAAAGAGCATTAAAACTTCCAAGGGGTGGGGAGGGTCTGAGGAGGGTATATTGTGTAGTTCCAGAAAATATCCATATTTCCCCAAAGAGGGGACATTAGAATTTCCAAGGGGTGGGGAGGGTCTGAGGAGGGTATATTGTGTAGTTCCAGAAAATATTCATACCTCCTCCACAGTGGGGGATTGGAATTTCCAATGGTTGGGGAGGGTCTGAGTAGGGTATATTGTGTAGTACCAGAAAATATCCATACTTCCCCAAAGAGGGGACATTAGAATTTCCAAGGGGTGGGGAGGGTCTGAGGAGGGTATATTGTGTAATTCAAGAAAATATCCATACCTCCCCAAAGAGGGGACATTAGAATTGCCAAGGGTTGGGGAGGGTCTGAGGAGGGTATATTGTGTAATTCAAGAAAATATCCATACCTCCCCAAAGAGGGGACATTAGAATTTCCAAAGGGTGGGGAGGGTCTGAGGAGGGTATATCATAGTTCCATGGAACGGAGATATAGATATTTACAAGAGACCAACCCACGTGGTTCGGTGTAAGACTATAGACCACGTCAATAAAAAGCGACAAAACTCACTAAGTCTTTCATGGCTTGTGTTACGACTTCACTGGTCTTTCCTCCACGTATAAACATAGCTGATTTAGTGTTCTCTACGGCTTTCGCTGCTCTACTTTCAATAACACGTTTGCCTCTTTGAGTCTTCGCCTTACTACGAGAAAGAAACGAAAAAACTGGTTAGAAATCGGTCAGTAAGTAATTTCTTTAAAAAAATTTGATAAAAGAAATAAAAGTTAGTTGAGTTGTACGATTTTATCCAGAAATAGTTTGTCAAAGGGCAGTTAAATGAGTAAAACTCTTCAAGAATTGTTCTGTACTCACACTATCACTCCGTCCGCCATCTTGAAATATTGCGCAATGTACCAGGTTCACTCGGTCTAAGTTAACCACAGGCAGCCCATACCTTTTCCAGACCCCAGACACTTTATCAAAGCAAATGTTATAAAGATGAAAAATGCAATTGCGCAAGAAATAAAAACAAAAGAAATAACCCTGCAGATGTATAGTATAGAAATAGTATTTAATTTCTTGTGTATTTCATCGTTTAGTTGGTCCGTGATCGATTGGAGTTGTTTCACTCGGGTGGATGTGTTGGAGATCTCGAGGACATCTCTGGCGATCTCGTTTTCAACTTCTGCAACTTGGCTTTCCTAATGGTGAGATGAATAAATGAATAAATGGACGAAAGAAAGAAAAGAAAGGAAGAAAGGAAGGAAGGAAGGAAGGAAAACTGTTGCGCAAAATGGTGTTTGACGGTCGCGCTCACGTAAGGAAATAAGTGCGCAAATGAAAATCCTGAAACTAATGAGGAACTTAATCCTGGTCGGCAACTGACCATGTTTTCAGACAAAAATGAGTGTCGGAAAATGTGCAAAAACCAATTGCTTAGCGGGTTGAAGAACCATTTTTTCAACAAGTGAAAATTTGCACCGGCAATGACAAGCTGTTTGTCATTCGTACAGCTCCTTACACCCGTTTTCATAATTACACGACCAACAAATCCCAAACATCTGGGTGTTTGGCTTCTGTCAAACTGATACCAGTAACTCTGACCATTGGAAATTTGATTGACGATTCAAAAACCCAGACGTCTTGTACTTATAGCTAGTTGTCTGGTCACGTACTATGAAAATGGATATAAAGCACTAGAAGTTTTTATACTAGAATACTAGCGGAGATGTTTGTTTCAAACCCAAGGCTGCGTGATTTCAAGAAGTGAATGAAACAAAGTATCATAACTTCATGTTTTTTGCATCAGCTTCTCTGCCCAAAAGCCATGACAAAATAATTCTTTTGGTAACGGCAAGATGTTCCAGAAAAACTCTCTTCACTATCAAAAGTCATCCACAGATGAAAATTAATCTCTTGACCACTTGAATAACCAATCTCATGGAACGACTGACCTATATTTAGCTATCAGTTAATCCTACCGTCTTACTTCTTTCGAAAGAGGTGTCCTATATTTATCGAATTGGTATCCCGGTAACATTAAGTGTTCCCTTGGTCAAAGTCGGTTCTGTAATTGGGAGCTTTAATTTTGATGCTTTTAGAAGATTAGAAGCCCTTTGGCTTGCCGATTTGTGGTTCATATTAGGATAACGAAGTATTCTTCAAAGCGCGCGCGGTTTGGGGCATTTCTAAACTAATACACAATGCATTTAACATGCAGCCGGACAAGTGGGTTGCGTTTTACAGGTTCTTCGAAACACATTCTTGCTCGTTGAAGATTTCTATCCCCGTTACTCTGAGTGCGCAAACTGCAAAACTACCACCACCTGCTGCTAAACCGGTCAATTGACCGATAATTCTGGCCAATAAAATTGACATTGAAACACCAATGAAATTTTAAGTTATAACGCTTAAAAATTGTTTAAAATTTACTATGAAACGCCTCTTTTTTATTCAAAAATCCACAAGAAATATTTCTTTATAACATAATTTTAAAAGAAGTGAAAAATTAGATAAATTTTAAGCAAGCTCAAAGCATGGCAAAAGTACCGTGTGTCGGCACGATTCATTGTAAGTCCTTCCAGCTAAAAAACAAAAGGTATTGTCTCAAAACTGGCTTAATTTTAGTGATAACAAGAGCCCCCTAATCTCTGTTAGCAAACAATAAACTTTGTTGACAGAGTTCTGTTCCTATGGGACCAGGATCACTTAGTTTGATTAAGCCAAATTGATAATTAAACAAGAAGACTCTTATACTTTGATTATTTTAGGTTAGTTTGATTATCAGGGTTGATGGTCAATAAGAAACATGATTAGTTCTAGGAGTCGAGGAAATTTTAAAGGCGCAGATGTCCAAAATATATTTTGCTCTAATAACAGAGAGCAAAGAAAGCTCGAGGGTCAGATAAAAGCGATGAATTCCACGGCAAGATTTGAGATGAACAAGATTAATCGTGAGATTTTTGAGCTTAGAAAACAACTAATGGAAAACCAGAAGATTTTGGGAACTCGAAGTGATATCAAAAGACGGCAGAAGATTGACTTTACAAGCGATGAAAGAACAGAAACTCCGAGATTAGGCATGAGGGATTGTCATAGCAACTTTAGAACGACACGAAGACATTCTATTGCAAATGTAGATACTACTGCTCAGGAAAAAAGCCACTACAGTGTCAACTCGGCGAGATTTATTGTACGAAAACCATCATCATCTTCCTCAGAGGATACAGAAGAGAGGAAGCCAAGCTTCAACCAGCCTTCGTCGTATTCTTTTACCAGAAGAAGACAATCAATCAGTGCTTTGCCTTCCTATGACAAAGCATTATATAACAGAGGCGAAAAAACAGCTCGTGTACTTGGCTTTGGTCAGGCTCATGATCATACAGGAAAGAGCCAAATTGAGAAAGAACACGTAAAAGAAAGGCCTGTGATTTCGAGGAGATGGTCTAGAAGACACAGTTTACCATGTCCTGCGTTTACAAACCCAGGAGAAAAGTTTTTTCGTGAAAATGAAACAAAAAAGCGTACAGAAACGCCTTCTCTACACGTGCAAACAAACACCCAAAAAATTTCCATCCACGACTCAAAATCTCCCGGAGTTCAAACCCAAGACAAACCGAATTTAATTTTCCAGAGAAGACATTCAACTCCAAACTATATGCTGCCATTGAACCGAGAACAAAAAGATAAAATCTCTTTAGTTAGAACAAAAACTCGGGGGTCTAATAATAAATTAACTGCAAAGTTGCCAACACGAGTTGCTTCTGCAAGAATTCGGGAACCTGTTGTCAGCAAAGTTTTCCAAACAGTAGAAACGACCGAGCTTCGAAAACTAACAACAGCGGTGGAAGAAAAAAACGAAAACGAAACAGAAGACGAGGGAGATAACAAAGAATCTGAGGCCCAAAATAAAGAGAACAATTTGAAAGAAGTTTTAGAAGAAACGCAAGATATTAAAGACGAAGGACAAGAAGAAGAAAAAGACAAAGAACAAGAAGAACAAGAAGAAGTAGAAACAAGTGGTTATGGCGATGATGAAACGAAAACTCTTCCAGATGAACTTTGTGGAATTCCAAAGATAACTTTAGAGGAAAAAATAGAAAAGTTTTTCGCTGGGGCAATAGAATTTGAAGTAGCTGCTAAAATATCTGGCCATTATGCTGAAGTTCTTGAGTTGTACTTGAGCGATAAAAATGAGGACTAAACAAGCCTGGAATTGCCAAAGATTTCAGTCATTGCCTAAATATCTTTCAAGATTTGTGTAATAAAATCATAAGAAACTCATTTGTCTTTATTCAGTTTTTTTTTGTGGTTAGTTTGTTTTTATATTTTAATTAGTTTATTCATGGAATGCTGTTTTTTAAAAAGTTTTGTTTTTGCTTTCATAATACTGAATTTTTTTTTGTTGAATTTTGGATTTTTTCGCATCATTTTAGACATCCGTCTCACGACCAAAGATTACGCAAATCTTAAAACTGGCTAAATCTAAGTCAGTTTTTATTTATAGGCCTTAAAAGAGCTACTACGTCCGTATTTTTCTTTTGTTTCAATCTAGGTAGTGCTGTGATGTGGCCTTAGCAACAGCGAAGTGAAGGACTTTAATCAGCGCTCGTTCTGCACGGATTAAATTTTGCGACACGAAAATGCGTTCAACTGGCAACTCTTTCTCAAGACATTTTTATCACCATAAATCAAACATTAGCTAAAAGCAAACATTTTATGCAAACATACTAGAATTTTCATTTGATTAGATTGTTATTGTATGCTTGTGAGATTTGTTAATCGTTTAATCGTTCGCATGCAGAATTTTTTCCAAATCGAAACACACTGAATTTTACCTGCGAAGTTTTTTGAAAGTTTTTACAATTTTTGTATACTTTTCTTTTGAAGGTAAAATATCGATTTTTTTATACAAAAATATTCAAATCTATCATTTTCAGCGTTTCGTTTTTCAAGTTACCTAGAAACAGACGCGGCACATTTCTGCTTAGAGCTGTTTTCGTATGAGTGGGAAACACACGATACTGACTTACATTACTTACACGGCACGACATACCGTAACATTGAAATGGCTTCCTATTGCATGTCTTCCAGTATAATTCATCCAATCACGACGCGTGGTTACGGCTACGGTAAGATACGGTACGGCACCAGTACGACTACGAATTTGCCGTACCATTTCCGACTCATACGAAAACTGCTCTAAGTCTGTTACACCACCAACAACAACAACTAAAATTATCGTAGTTTTCAAGTCACAGAAAATCCATGAAATTGCGCTTCAACTTTGAATAACTTCATCTGAACGAAAATAAAATAAAATAATTGTTTTGGTTCGGGATCTTACACCCAAATGACCTCCTAAGTTCAGCACATCTAAAAGCATCGGGACTTTACCGTGTCTTTACCGTGTCTTTATCGTGTCTGGTGGTACGTGTCCAGCCATACTGCCTCTTTCGTTCGTATTCTAATAAATGTTCATATTAACGTCAAACAACGGCTTTGCACAGTTTCAGCAAAATGGTTCAAACCCGACTGACTGGGTTGCCTGTGGTAAAAGCGAATACTAGACACCAATGGGGAGGGGTGAAAAATAAAGAGTTTCAATTTACAGATCGATTCTTCGTCATAATAATGTTCTAGCTCCATCGGGGATGGAAAGGGTTTCTCTTTTTCTGGACGAAGCTCATCTGAGCTGTCCAATTTGCCTAGACTTTTTCGAAGAGCCCAAGTCTCTTCCTAACTGTGCTCATAATATCTGTAAAGCTTGTCTACAAAGACTGGACAAAGGAAGTGGATTCATAGTCTGTCCTGAGTGCAGAGTCGAATCTCTAATCCCTAAAAATGGGGACTTTCCTACCAACTACTTGTTGAAATCCCTCGTGGATTGCATTCCAGGAAGAAAGGAAACAGAATTGCTGAAAAAATCTTTAGCGAAAAATAGAGGAAGAATTGATGCGGAAAGAGAAGAAACACTTGAGAATTTTGGTGCCCTCTCTCGGCTGGTGGACGAAGGGCTCACCTCTCATGGATTGATGCTACGAGAACAAGTGTCCAGAACTACTGCAGAACTTATTGATCGTCTGCGAATCCAAGAAAAACATTTGCATGAGAAAATACAGCAAATGTTACTCGAGAAGACTAAACTCTGCCATGCACAGCTCGAAGAAATGCAAAGACGTTTTTCTGATTCCAATGAAACTGTTGCAGAAAAAATAGCAACTGTTGAAGAAGCTCTTAACAGTTGTAACAACCAAATAACTGCTCAATTGAAGGACAAATTATCCAAAGATCTTGAAAATCTTTCTTTAGGATTTGAAGAAGGTCATCTAGATGAGCTTATGTGGGAAATATTTGGCTTCAAAAATTTGAAGTTTGAGAAGACAGCATTACCAGACCGCGAAAGTCTTGTTGGAACCATTGTAAACCAAAATAGTCAAGGTAATAGAACATTGCTTCCCCCGCTGAGATTTAGAATCCATTGTTTTGTCCCCTAAATTGAGCTGCTCTGGGGTTTATGAGCTTTTTCAAAAATGGATATTTTAGGAGATTTTTAAAAGAAGTTGCTGCGTAGCCCTTTGCCTAAGTAGTTATGGAAGCCATCTAAATGCTGGAATTTCCGCTTCTGTCATATGAAACGTGGTCAAAGATTTTGAAATAATTATTGAAAAGCAGAGTTTATACACAATAAAGTCATGAAAAAACACTAATAAGTAGTGATAAATATAGTACTATGCAAACAATAGAAAACTAAGGATTTTGAACAATTTATACTTAGTTTATATCGGAACTTAAAAAGAACATATCACATTTGATTGTATAATAGTTAAATTAATAATAATTTATATTATTATTATTAATATTATTATTATTACTATTATGTGGTTTATTTCAACTTTTGTCTGACTTGACTTTTTACAGAAGATTGCGGAAATGGTATAATTTCTAAGGAAAATTCTTAATTACCATACTGACAGATCAAATGGCACTGTATTATTATTATTATCTATGTAGATATTGTATGTATTCTAGGGCTATACCCAATCATATCCTCCCTCTGCATAGTCCATGTTTTATATGGTACTAAAGCCTGGTTCTCACTAGCTTCGCAAACCAATCCAAGAAAAACAAAATCTTTCATTCTCTTGCACTTGGGCTGTGCTGGCCTTTGTGTTGGTTCTTTTCATGGCAAAAACATGCAGAACTGGAGTTGTGTCTACTTGCATTGGCTTGTGCTGTGAGTGAGAACCAGGCTTAAGCCCCGAAGAGGAAGAGAAAAAGGAATCAAGTTAGTTTTCAAGTCAAAATAGTCATAAAATTGTCTTGTTGATCATAACAGAAGTGTGTCAGAGAGAGCAACACTGCAAGTCAAGTACAAAGATATTTCTCCAGAACCTCACGAAGCATGTAGATGTGAAGTCTCTGTGTGGCTTGTTTTCTCCTCTCGGCAAGATACACTGCTGTGATATGGCCGTCAACAATAGAGGAGAACCACTAGGGTGTGGTATGGTGCATTTTGAACGAGAAGATAGTGTTACGTCAAGTATAAAGAAGATGGATGGTGTTTTGATAGATGACATGAAACTGTAAGTTGGAAGCTAGTGAGCAAAATTGTATAGATAAGGGGGAGGGGTGGGATAAGCATAGCTTACTCATGAAAATTTGGGGAGCATGGGTGGCATAGCAGAGGTCAGAGATGAGCACTTTCACTTCTCCAGCTGACCTGAAATGGTGACGTAGAAAATAACAGCAATGCAAAATTTATATCTGAGATAAATCTAGATTTTCAGGAAGGGTTTTTTTTTTAAATGTTTTATTTTATTCAGGAAGGGTTATTGATATCATTTGGTGAGAAAAATAAAATTAAGCGTTTCCAGAGTCTTCTGGTTACTAAGGAAGACACCTCAGTTTTGCAAATTTTCTTGATTCTGATTGGCTAATATTTTTTCTTAGATCAGCTGACTGCCCTTGCTCCCTTTACCCATGTATAAATCTTCTTAACATTTAAATTTCAGATCTGTAGGAAGATGCATATCAAGTGATAAGTATCAGAGTATAGTGTCAAGAAATCCCAACACAAATTATACCTATGTCTACATATTTTATCCTGGTGATGACGTAACTGAGGGACGCTTGAGAAGATTGTGTGGTAATGACAAGATCCTGAGTGTCAAAGTGCTAACTGATGCTGATGGTAAATCCAGTGGTCTTGGGTTTGTTGGGTTTAAAAGCAAGGAGGATGCTTCTCAGGTAAGTCTTTGGATTTCATATCCCAGAGAAAATGGACCACCTTGACAATACAGTGGTCATCTTGAAATTAATGAAATAAACTGTGTACAAAACATAGGAAATAGGTATATGTAACATCTGTCGAAGAAAAAATATCCTGGCTTTCTCTGGCCCTATCATGCTGGTTAAGTGACAAGCACTTTATTTTTCAACGTAGTAACAGTCATTCCTTTTACATTTTAAATTGCAATGCATTATGGGGCCTCTAGGGAGCAAAAACAAAAATGGCAGATAATAAATAGTTTCATTTATTTGTCTTTCATTCATGTCCTTGCATCTACTTAATTCATCTCTTAATTCGTCAAATTCTCGCAATTACAGTCTGTAACAAAGCTTTCGATTTTATCTTTGCCTCTGCCCTTCCAAGATGGCTGCCATATCTTTGAAGTAGTCTTTCGTATTTTATAACTTAAAAGCCACACTTGTCTACGTACTTGTCTACAGTACAGTAAGCCCACATTTATAACCATTTTTCATTTTAGAAAAATGTACTAGATTTATGCCAAAATATATGAAATCTATTTCTTTCCAGGCAGTTGAAATTCTGAATGGAAAACTTATGGATGGCAAAACTTGCATAGCTAGACAAGTCATAAAGAAAAAAACAATTCCACTCCCAAGAACATCTATTTCTACAGTGTATGTTTCGAATATGGATGCAGTTATTAATGAAGAACTTCTGACGGAGGAGTTTTCTGTGCATGGCACTGTCCATGGTGTTAACATTATCAGAAATGCAAATGGAAAGTCAAGAGGTAAGATGATCATAATGGAAATGATTAGGGTGATACTGCAGTAATGATGCTGGACGTGATGATGATGATAATCTTGATGTTGTTGGTGATGATAAATGATATTGATGCAATGACGATGCTGGTGTCATGATGATGCTGCTGCAATGATGATAGCAATGTTGCTGCTGAAATGATAATGATGCCATGATGCTGCTGGTGATGATTGTGATGCTGATACTGCAATGATGATGAAAATGATACCGTGATGGTGATGGCATTATAATGTTGCAGATGATGATGACATACTGAACTATCAAGGAATTGACTGACATTTTAAGTATCTCTCCAAGGTTGTGGGTTTTTGTACTTCACATCAGAAGAAGATGCCATACATGCAGCCGCCAAGATGAATAGCAAATGGCTGGTCTCAAGAAACCTGGTGGTTTTGTATGTGGGGAAGACAAAAGGCAGACATCTTTTAATCAAGAACCTTGAAGACTCAATAGATGAAGATTATCTTAGGAAAGAGTTCTCTGCCTTTGGAGATGTGATTGAAGTAAAGGTTAAAAGAAATGAAGATAATTCATTAAGAGGTAATGACAGCCTTGCCAGTGGCAAATGAAAAATCCTTCATTAATTTATACCAATATAACCATTTATGGGAGGCACAGGGGGTGTTGCAGTGAGAATGCTCGCCTCTAACCAAGGCAACCTGGGTTTATGTCCCATCGGGCTCGGTGTTGTATGTGAGTAGAGTTGCTTGTTGGTTCTCTCCCGTGCTTCAAGGGTTTTTCTCCAGGTTCTCAGGTTTTTCCTCCCTCTACAAAAATCAACTTTGTTATTCCCCATTAGAATCCTGAGTGCTCAAACTCAGCTTGTTGGAAATTTTATTGACAGAAGCCAAAAACCCAGATGTCATGAATCATAGCTATTTGTCTGGGTTTCATAATTATGAAAATGGGTATAAATTCAAAAGAAATAATTTAGTCAATTTTTGGTTTTTAACTTGTGGATACACGAAGCATAGAAACAAGTTATTTACTGATAGTTTCGAAATATGATAATTACTTCTATAGGTTTTGTATCATTCACTACTCCTGAAGAAGCTGCAATTGCCGCCGCAGAAATGAACAACACCATACTGTTGACAAGACCATTGTCTGTAGTGATACAACAGTCAAAAGAGGAACGACATGCACAACTTGAGGTGGAGTTTTCTGGCCACCAGCAAACTTATATGGCTGGTCACAAATACTTCACAACTAGAAAACATTTAGTTTAGGAAGTGGTGGGTCTCTACGGCCAGGCTCAGATAAAGGGAGGAACAAAAGGGGCAAAACAGGAGAGAGAAAAGTTGAGCAGAAGATTTATCATTATTTTCCAGATAGGTATTATAAAAAACTGGCTTTAGGAACTTCCACTTGAATGCATCAAAAGGTGAAACTTTTTAAAGTCCTGAATCCAGGGGTCGCCTAAGGCCAGGGGGGGGGCAGCTTAGGGAAGGAGAGTATGAAAAACAGTACAAGAGGAGTGAGGGAAAAGAGGTAACCAGATGAAAATATCCATTTCCGAAAAAAAATAGCTTTTAATTTTGTATTTTGCCAAGATGTTGTCCACTAACCAAAACGTTTTCACTATGTTTATGATAAAGAAACACCATCATTGAGCATCATAATCTAGCTATTTATCTTCACCCAGCCTTGATATAAGACCCAGTATGTCATCCCGCGATGCCTCAGTTAATCGTATAATGAGAGGATTGGGTTGCGATGGAGAGAGGAGTACGTCCATAAGACAAGAGATCTGACTCAATTTCTTTTGGAATTGTACTGTTTGCTAAAAGTATAGAAAGGATTGTTGTTAGTGGGATGCTGGTTAGTTAATGGTATGCTATTGGCTGATACCCTATCAACACTGCTTTGGGGGTAGCAGACAGGGTTGAAAAATGTACGCACATGTGCCAAATCCCCTATGTAAACCTTGAAAAATGCACAATTTTTACATAAATTGGCAAAGATTTTTGTAAAATAATTTGTACAAAGACTAGAAAAATCTACATAAGTTAATATAATTTAAGAAATGTTAAACAATTATTTACTGAAGGAATAGTGAATATCTGTGAATATTTACCAAGATGTAGTTGAGGTAAATATTCACTATTCACTGAGCCTGAGGTGAATAATTATTTTTAGCATTAATAATAATTTCAGACTTGTATATCAGAGAAAAGATGAAATTCAGGATTAAATAAAAAACGTTTTAGCATTACTTCTGCTATGGCAAACTTTGGCCAACTTCATGTTCACCACTGGACCAGTGAATATCGTCTCATGTTTGACCAATCACAGCATGTGAAAATATATTCAAGTCTAGAATTATACTAAATATAAATATATTATATAGCATAAACATGTTAATAATAATTATTACCTGTTGTAAAGCTTGGCACTTGACTGGATTGCGGTTCTTTTTCGCTTCAATCATGGCATACTAAAGGAAAGAGAGTCACAATTAATCTTCATACAGGTTCTTCATCAAATTTGAGGGGCACTTCACATAAAAACAATAGTTATCATGTGCAGTGAATGATAAGCTTTTGTATTATGTTAAGCAAAGTGCCCCTGAAAATCGAGAATAAGAAACCAGTGAAATAACAGCTGTATAATAATGCATACGTTGTATATATTACTATCTTTGATACTAGCCACTGGGCATTACAATCTTATAATATGTAAGTTCAAAAATTACTATATTTTTGAAAAAATATTTTTTGCATATTAAAGAAAAGAAAAAAATTAATAAAATAAAAATTTCATATCTATAATTTTGTAGAAAATTATGTAAAATTGATTTATAAAATAATTATGTGAATATTTTTATATGAATATTATAAAAGAAATAAATATTTTGTCACAAATGAAGACTTGACATTGGGACCCTTTGATACAGGCTAGATATGAAATAACTCACCTGAAATGATTCTAATGGGGTGCCGAGGAGCTCTGTCAAGACCTGTTTCAACAAGGAATACTACCTGAGTTAACTTGAATTTAGTTTCCCCCTGCTGTTGTCCACCCTTTTGTATATATATATATATATATATATATATATATATATATATATATATATATATATATATATATATATATATATATATATATATATATATGTGTGTGTGTGGTTTTTTTAAACTTTTTTTTTTGGTTTCTTGTCAGCGTATTATTTTGGGAAACTTAATAAATTAACTTAAGCATAATTGTATGTTAGTAACCTTAAATCTCTATTTGTTGAATGTGATCTACTAGAAACACTGATGGTGATGATGATGATGATGATGATGATGATGATGATGATGATGATGATGATGATGATGATGATGATGATGATGATGATGATGATGATGATGATGATGATGATGATGATGATGATGATGATGATGATGATGATGATGATGATGATGATGATGATGATGATGATGATGATGATGATGATGATGATGATGATGATGATGATGATGATGATGATGATGATGATGATGATGATGATGATGATGATGATGATGATGATGATGATGATGATGATGATGATGATGATGATGATGATGATGATGATGATGATGATGATGATGATGATGATGATGATGATGATGATGATGATGATGATGATGATGATGATGATGATGATGATGACAGGTAGTGGAGGGTGGAGGTGATGCCAATGATGATGGTGGTGATATAACAATGACAATGATATGAATGATAAAACTGTAAACAATGATAAATTTAGACCACAATGTATATTATTTGGATACATAGTTTTATTATTTTATTACCTCCTCTCCTAAAGCAGCATCAATACTTGCTGATCCATCATTGACTTTAACAATCACTTTCCACCTCTGACTTGCATCAGAGATTTGAGTATGAGAAACTAATGTTGATATATATCCCTGCAAGACATGTATACAGTACATTTTAAAAACCCCGTCAGACCCTTTGAAGAATGGCACTAATAAGCAGAATGATACATCATCCCATGCTTAGTCTCTGAGCTGCATCCATTTTCATGTGTCTTCTCATATACAACCGTTAAACAAAGAAATGATACTCTAGGGAATGACAAGGGGGCTGAAATGGGAAAACATTGTAACGCAATGCATTTTAGATAAAGTGACTTTCATCACTTACCTTAATTCTAAATGTTCTTTCTTCAAAATAAGGCTGATCTTTAAGAACCTGTGAGAGGTAAGTAAATGGTAGTAAAGTCTCTGGTTCTTCACTGGTTTCTACCACTGGAACATCTGCGTCATCCTCCTCAATGAGATCAACAACTTCAATACTACGTTCCTTCTTCACAAATGTATCCAGTGAAGGTTGCTGTACGTTGAATTGTATTGTACTTTGATGTGGAGTTTGAGATGATTTTTTTAATCCAAGTTTCTTAATAGTTTTGTTTCCTTGCATTTCACTTCTCATTTCATAGTGCTTCATAGAAGATGTACTTCCATGAGTGGCACCTTTATCAAGTGCAGAGTTGCCGACAACTGCCAACGTGTCATCCCACCTTCCTTCAGTTTTAACTTTTATGAATGAAGTACAAGTCTTATTCTTGGATCCAACAGGCTCTACGGCTTCATCACTTCTTTCATCTTTCTTGAATCCACTCAAAGATTTTTGTGCATCAAATATTATAGTTGATTGAAGAGAATTTTTATTTAGTTTTTTCAGCCCAAGTTTTCCAGTTGCTTTGCTTGATTGGGCTGTTGTCTTCTCTGATTCACAAGAACCAACTCTCCCATAGTTCATGAAACTGCTACCTCTATGCTCTGTTGTATCAGCTCTCTTCTCAGTAGAAACACAAGCTGTAGAAGTAATTTTGGTTGTCTCAGGGCTACGCATTGCTGTTTTCATTTTTTTGGCCATTGGCAGACTCGCACTTTGTTTTTCAATTTTCTCAGTTTTGAATGCCTCTCTAGACTTCTTGCGTCCAGAATCCATTTTAGGGAAAGCAATTCTTGACTGGTCCATATCAAAATCATCAAGATCAAAATCATCATCGATAAAATCCTCATCAAAAAAATCATTTTCTGTGAGAGAAGAATAGAATCTTTGATCAGGTTTGCTGTTACAATTGAGGTTTTTTTGTACAACTTCCTTTTCAATTTGGTCAATCTGATCAAAATCAAAATTCTCATCAATATTATCATCAAAGGCATTGTCTAAGACGTCTTGTTCAATCTTAACTTCCTGTTCAATTTGATCAAGCTGATCAAAATCAAAATTCTCATCACCATTATCATCAAAGAGGTCCTCTTCACCATCAAACATATCCATATCTTCAACATGATTATTGTTTCTTATTCCCCCATTACTACATGAAGAGAAAGGTATTTTGTTGGAGTTACGTTGTATACTAGTTATTTTTCCTCTCTGTACTTGACTAGTCTTTTCCTTTTGACCTGAGTTTGAAGATCTTCTCTTATTATCACTAGTTCTCACCACAGAACCATTATTAGATACATAGGGTTGCTGGTATGCATTACGGCTTGATCCTTGATGACTATGCATACTATTCACATTTATGTCTGCATGCAAGAGTGACTGAGTGTTAACTTGGTTGCCTGTTTCTTCTTTGATATTATTTGAATATGTTGGCAGCTCAGGAGCAGCTTGGCCACTGAAACAAAGATAGAAGACTGTAAGAAATATCTTTAGCTGGTACACAAATATATTATTAATTTCCATATTATATGGTATAAACTAGATTTGACAACTAAAGATATAATAAAATCACATTCCTTACATGGCATTATGCAAAACTTTCCACATTGAGTTTGTATCCACTAATTCCTCTACTGAACCCCCAAGAATACGAACATTTTTTGAGGCTAGTAATAGTACTCCAAGCCGACAGGAAACAGGTCCCTGGATCTGTATCTGAAGTGAAATTAGACACTGGTAAGTCTCATAACAATGATAGCTACTGATGATGATGATGACAACTACTGATGATGATGACAACTATTGATGATGATGATGATGATGACAACTGATGATGATGATGACAACTACTGATGATGATGACAACTATTGATGATGATGATGATGATGACAACTGATGATGATGATGACAACTGATGATGATGATGACAACTACTGATGATGATGATGATGACAACTACTGATGATGATGATGACAACTATTGATGATGATGATGATGATGACAACTGATGATGATGATGACAACTGATGATGATGATGACAACTATTGATGATGATGATGATGATGACAACTACTGATGATGATGATGACAACTATTGATGATGATGATGATGATGACAACTGATGATGATGACAACTGATGATGATGATGACAACTATTGATGATGATGATGATGATGACAACTACTGATGATGATGATGACAACTATTGATGATGATGATGATGATGACAACTGATGATGATGACAACTGATGATGATGATGACAACTATTGATGATGATGATGATGATGACAACTGATGATGATGATGACAACTGATGATGATGATGACAACTATTGATGATGATGATGATGATGACAACTACTGATGATGATGATGACAACTATTGATGATGATGATGATGATGACAACTGATGATGATGACAATTGATGATGATGATGACAACTGATGATGATGATGACAACTACAGATGATGATGACAACTACTGATGATAATGGTAATGATGTTGATGTTGGTTGGTGGTGAATGTGATGATGATGATAGTGATGATGACATTGATAATGATGATGATAGATGATACATGTAGGTGATGGAAAAAATCATGATGATAAGCATGAACATCTTCATAATAATATATTATAACTACCTTTGTTCCAGGTGCCGTAGACTGGTTTAGACAAGGAATTGATTGGTATTCCATTGCCTGGATACTTTTGGGACCATCGGTCATGTGAAGGAACAACATACGGCTAGGCTTGATCTTTGGCTCCCACTGAAAAAACAAATTTGAAAGAAGAATAACTTTTACAAAACCAATAATTACAGGACATGACTGACTGCATCGGCAAGAATTGTGGTAAAGTCAGGATTCCCCATGTGTGGGGCGGGGTAGGGCACGCCCTCTTGTAAATCTCAATGAATCCTCTCCCCCTCCTCCCAAAACAAACTAATGACAGTTTTTTGTTCCTCACTAGATGTATACTAGACATGTAGATTTTTATTTTTGAATCTTACATTGTTGTTTGTATTTTCCTTTTGGTTTTCTAGATCATCTTGTCCTTTTATTTTCTGTATCTGAGAATAGGCAGACTGGCCCGCATCCATCAGGGAATTTATCTGCAAAATATGTTTCAATGCTTTCTTATTGGGGGGTTAAAGCCCAGGGGGGGACTCCCTTATAAAAGGGGGCGGGGGTCCTCGTCGTCCCTTTTAGGGTTTGAAATCAGTGTTTTGGTCCCGCTTAGGGTGATAATGACGAGAATGCCCTCCAGCTGAGTTTTGTGGTCCCGCTTAGGGTATAAGATCAGCAACAATACTTCTTTTCAAAGATTGATTTTTATTTTCATCCCATTTCCGGCTTGTGTCACTTATTGATTGGTCCCTCTTAGGGGTGAAATTTCATCACTGCCACGCCCATCATCTCAAAATACAGGTCCCTTTTAGGGGTCATTTTCAGAATTTCCGACAAGGACCCCCGCCCCCTTTTATAAGGGAGTCCCCCCCCCGGGGGTTAAAGATATGGGTTCCTCTAAATCTCCCTTTATATTGGAGGTATCTTCCTCCATATCGGAAGTAACAATATTTTTTGGACGAAATAATACTTTACATAATGCCACATAGAGCTTTTTATTATCTTGTTCTGGCCGCCATGTTGGATGACAACATAAATTATGCAATCTAATTTCCCAGAGGAATTGATTCATTCCTAATGTAAGATGAATGATTTTGTCCTGTCATCCAACATGAATGGCTGTTGGCACTTTATTGTGCCTAAAACTAGAACATTTTTAACCCATAAAATAGACCTAATTAGGGTTTTTAACAGATATTTTTATTCAAGTCTTGTTGGTCGTATATGTACAGTACGTACAGTACCTGGAGTGTGTGTTTTCCTTGTAAAGTTGAAACATTTTTTCCTGTGCCAAGAGTTGGAAGAGTTCCAAGGCTTATCTCTTGAAAATCAGCCATAAGTAGCTGCTCATATACCAGGTTATTCAGCTGAGTTTGAGATGAAAATCCCTAAAACACCAACGAGAGAACATTGTGAAAATACGAGCAACAATCCTTAATACCTCCCCTCAACCCCTCAGCTCACAGAGATCTTCTACATCAAAATGACTCAAAAACACAAGAATGAGACATACCCTATGCTCTTGCTTCAAGAACTGAATACAAGCGCCTACCCATTCTTTCTTTACGTTTACAAAGCAGTTTTCTTTCAACCAATTTGAGCACTGCTGCTCACTGTAGTTCGCCATTTTGAATTTCCCTCACTCTACTATTCTTACTGCGCATGCTCGACAAAATGTCAGCGCGCACACAGGGAGCCCAATATGTCCGTCTCTCTTCGTGGCATCCCTCACTATCGTACGTCCATCCAATCCACCTCGTGTACATTCTTATTCAGATACACCCATCCAATCCATATCGTGTACATTCTTATTCTGTTGCGCCCATCCAATCCCTCTAGTGTACATTCTTATTCTGATACACCCATCCAATCCATATCGTGTACATTCTTATTCTGATGCACCCATCCAATCCACCTCGTGTATATTCTTATTCTGATACACCCATCCAATCCATCTCGTGTACATTCTTATTCTGATGCGCACATCCAATCCATATCGTGTACATTCTTATTCTGATGCACCCATCCAATCCACCTCGTGTATATTCTTATTCTGATACACCCATCCAATCCATCTCGTGTACATTCTTATTCTGATGCGCCCATCCAATCCATCTCGTGTACATTCTTATTCTGATACACCCATCCAATCCATCTCGTGTACATTCTTATTCTGATGCGCCCATCCAATCCATCTCGTGTACATTCTTATTCTGATGCGCCCATCCAATCCATCTCGTGTACATTCTTATTCTGATACACCCATCCAATCCATCTCGTGTACATTCTTATTCTGATGCGCCCATCCAATCCATCTCGTGTACATTCTTATTCTGATGCGCCCATCCAATCCATATCGTGTACATTCTTATTCTGATACACCCATCCAATCCATATCGTGTACATTCTTATTCTGATGCGCCCATCCAATCCATCTCGTGTACATTCTTATTCTGATGCGCCCATCCAATCCATCTCGTGTACATTCTTATTCTGATGCGCCCATCCAATCCATCTCGTGTACATTCTTATTCTGATGCGCCCATCCAATCCATCTCGTGTATATTCTTATTCTGATGCACCCATCCAATCCATCTCGTGTACATTCTTATTCCTATGTGTTTATCCAATCTATCTCGTGTACATTCTTATTCTGATGCGCCCATCCAATCCATCTCGTGTACATTCTTATTCCTATGCGTTCATCCAATCCATTTCGTGTATATTCTTATTCTGATGCACCCATCCAATCCATCTCGTGTACCTTCTTATTCCTATGCGTTCATCCAATCCATTTCGTGTATATTCTTATTCTGATGCACCCATTCAATCCATCTCGTGTACCTTCTTATTCTGATGCACCCATCCAATCCATTTCGTGTATATTCTTATTTTGATGCACCCATCCAATCCATCTCGTGTACCTTCTTATTCTGATGCACCAATCCAATCCATCTCGTGTACATTCTTATTCTGATGCGCCCATCCAATCCATCTCGTGTACATTCTTATTCCTATGCGTTCATCCAATCCATTTCGTGTATATTCTTATTCTGATGCACCCATCCAATCCATTTCGTGTATATTCTTATTCTGATGCACCCATCCAATCCATCTCGTGTACATTCTTATTCCTATGCGTTCATCCAATCCATTTCGTGTATATTCTTATTCTGATGCACCCATCCAATCCATCTCGTGTACATTCTTATTCTGATGCGCCCATCCAATCCATCTCGTGTACATTCTTATTCTGATGCGCCCATCCAATCCATCTCGTGTATATTCTTATTCTGATGCACCCATCCAATCCATCTCGTGTACATTCTTATTCCTATGTGTTTATCCAATCTATCTCGTGTACATTCTTATTCTGATGCGCCCATCCAATCCATCTCGTGTACATTCTTATTCTGATGCACCCATCCAATCCATCTCGTGTACATTCTTATTCCTATACGTTCATCCAATCCATCTCGTGTACATTCTTATTCCTATGCATTCATCCAATCCATCTCGTGTACATTCTTATTCCTATGCGTTCATCCAATCCATCTCGTGTACATTCTTATTCCTATGCGTTCATCCAATCCATTTCGTGTATATTCTTATTCTGATGCACCCATCCAATCCATCTCGTGTACCTTCTTATTCCTATGCGTTCATCCAATCCATTTCGTGTATATTCTTATTCTGATGCACCCATCCAATCCACCTCGTGTACCTTCTTATTCCTATGCGTTCATCCAATCCATTTCGTGTATATTCTTATTCTGATGCACCCATCCAATCCATCTCGTGTACCTTCTTATTCTGATGCACCCATCCAATCCATCTCGTGTACCTTCTTATTCTGATGCACCCATCCAATCCATCTCGTGTACATTCTTATTCTGATGCGCCCATCCAATCCATCTCGTGTACATTCTTATTCCTATGCGTTCATCCAATCCATTTCGTGTATATTCTTATTCTGATGCACCCATCCAATTCATCTCGTGTATATTCCTATTCTGATGCACCCATCCAATCCATCTCGTGTACATTCTTTTTCTGATACACCCATCCAATCCATCTCCTGCACATTCTTATTCTGATACACCCATCCAATCCATCTCGTGTACATTCTTATTCTGATACACCCATCCAATCCATATCGTGTACATTCTTATTCTGATGGGCCCATCCAATCCATCTCGTGTACATTCTTATTCTGATACACCCATCCAATCCATATCGTGTACATTCTTATTCTGATACACCCATCCAGTCCATATCGTGTACATTCTTATTCTGATGCGCCCATCCAATCCATCTTGTGTACATTCTTATTCTGATACGCCCATCCAATCCATCTCGTGTACATTCTTTTTATTTTATTTATTTAGAGGGCTCCACTAAAAAAAAACGAATTACAACTAGTAAAAAAAAAAGGGGGGGGGGAGATAAATACAACATATAAACAGTTAAACTAAGTAAGGGGGGAAACTAACAGCCTCACAAGGTCCCGGTGAGGTAGCTCCTCTTATTCTGATCCAATCCATCTCGTGTACATTCTTATTCTGATGCACCCATTCAATCCATCTCGCGTACGTTTTTTTTGAGATTTTTTGAGAAACAGGAAAATTTTATTTTTCTAAGCTGCCTTTGGGGGGTAGCCTGGGGTCTTGTCAACCAGAAAGATGGCTGACAAGGCTTGCTGGGGTGAATTAAAAGCCATCGCGTAAGGATATATTTCTCGCAAAATGAATGTTAATATATTTTGCGAAAAAATCAGCAAAACAACCCCATTCAGTGCAATGAAACTACTCTATTTTTATAGAGAATCTTCAAGGGATTCTTCAGAGACGGAGATATTGGGCTCCCTGTGTGCGCGGGAACAGCATGCCCGAATAGCATCCTGGGAACCATCCCTGCGCGCACAGAATCCTGGGAAAGATATAAAATTGTTTATTGGCAACTGAAGAAAGAAAATATCTTGAAGAAAAACTGATAAAGAATCATATTTTTCTCCCATTTTAACATTTCTTTGAACGTCTTGAAGTAGCCTAGACATGCTTCAATCAGTTCACTTGGTCGGAGACGAAGATGAGGATATTTATGGCGGATTCAACGACTACGAACCCGCCTTCGCAACCGAGGTAAACTCATATTTTTCTTCTTCCTCAACGTAAATATTCTGAATTTTTTTCTTTTTTTTTTGTAAAATACACTCTAATGTAACGTACATTCGATATAAATGAGTTACATACATATTATATTTATGAAAAGTCTACCAATTATTTGCTAAAAACCCTTATATGTTGGCGTACTTCATTTTGAAGTTGTAAAGTTTATCAGAGGTTATGAAATTTGGTTCGTTTTTTTTTTCGTGTAGAATTTGGAGGAAGACGAAGCATTTCAACAAGCGCTAAAAACAAGCCATGGACAAAGACCAGGAGTCGTAAGTATTTATACTATTTGGTGCATAGTTGAATTATCTTGAGATCTCTCACTACAGATATTAATGTAAACAATGATAGAAATTGTAAATAAAATGCTGGAAAATATCAGAATTATCGTACAACTGTACACTGAAATAACAGCTTTCGTTTTTTTTAATCCTCAACAGAAAACAGGAAAGATGACGGCTGTTGGGGCTGTAAGTTTTATGCAAAAGTTAATTGTTTCATAGGCTAATATGCAGGACCTTCCCATCCCCCCTCCCCCATGGGAACAGCCACTCTCTCCTCTCTTATTGAACATTGGCACCTACCAATACACCCTTTATATATTTTTCATGATTTGTAAAAAAATGATTTTAGATTTTTGCTACATTTTAATTTTTTCATTCATTCATTTCTCATTCATTCGTTTCTCATCCATTCATTTCCATCTTAGAGAGGTAAGGTACCTGGCTCGTCAATGGGAAGACCTACGACAGGAGTAGCTGCCGTAAGTAGAACTAACTATTTTTTATTTTTTCTATTTGTTGGTTCTAAAACCTTTGATTGAATTGTTGCAGGACACTTCTCAAGCTCGTCCAATGACAGCTGTGCGGTCGGTTGGATACAGCTCAAGTGGAAACAGAGGTGACTCAATAACTAATTTCAATTATTCAATTATTTCAACTATTCATGGTTTGCAATCATTCCAAGGGAGTAATATAACAAAAGCCATGGCTGCGATGTTGGAAAATATGACATAAGAATTTGTTGAAAAATTTTGTCAAATTCTTCCAACATGGTGGCTATGACATCATGTGCATGAAGAATACTTAGTTCAAAAAAATTAGGTCTAAAAATGATGGCAGACCTGATAACCAGCCACATTGGACAGATCAACAATGTGACAGGTGAACATAGCTAGTGCCAATTTTGGCCAGACATTGTCCATTGACCAACAAGAACAGACCTGAAGAGTGAAGACTCATAGACCCCTTGCACATGACATCAAAGCAGCTCAAAGCAAAAGAATTTCAATCTCCTGAGAATTGGAACCTATTGTTTTATCCTTCAAATTGAGCTGCATTCTGACGATGGTGCTGCAAGGGGTCTATTTCTTAATTTGATTTTGTATTTTTGTAGGTGCTGGAGGACAGTTTGACCCTCTTAATCAGACAAGGGGTCCTGCCCCACCCTTGGAAGCAAAGGCTGAAGATAGGTATTTTGGTCTTTCAATACTTTGTTTATTATAATATTTGCTTGTTAGCCAAAAAACTGACAGATGTGTCATATGCTGATCATAATAATATAGTCTGGTTGATCCTTTTTCAGTCCTGAGGAAAAGGTAAAGCAGCTTGAGAAGAAGGTGAATGAGCTGATTGAAGAAAGCTGTATTGCAAATGACAGAGGGGACTTTGCTCTGGTAAGTATAGATTCGTTAGGCCTTTTTTTGAGTTGGATAAACATGATGCATTGTAGTCTAGCTTGGGTACAAACAACACCATATAAGGCATGATAAACGAAAGATATTTGTACCCAAGCTAGACCACAATGCACCATGATCACTATCTCAGAAAAGGTCTATGCCTTAATTTCATGTCACCATTTCAAAGAGATAAAATAAAGTGGCATGTCTACATTGTAGTCCTTTAGCTTGAGTTGAGTATAAGTCAGAACTTTTTGTCATTTCTCAGGCTCTAGAAAAGGCTAAAGAGGCTGGCCGTAAGGAGCGATCTTTATGCCGTCAGAGAGAACAGACTTCGCTGAGTGAACAAATGAACCTGGATCTCACTTACTCTGTAAGTATTTTTTAATGCCAAGTATTCTCACTGTCCCTTGACCTGTGGATACTCTCCTTGGTTTCTCTATGTCACACCCTCTCCTCCTTTGAATTGTTGTGGTCCTCTCGAGAACTTTGCTAGGCCTGCCCAATCCTCATAGGGGTGTAGTGAGACCAATGAATATACAGTCAGACTGAATGCTTTATCCTCCCTTGGCTATAGTACAAAACAAACTCCTTTTCCTGCTACTAGAATGATCTTGCATTTATATAGAGAGCAGATTTTGCATGAGTGTGAAAAGCAATGGCACGGTTATGGCGAGGCACGGACACAACACAGAATTTCAAATGTTTTCATATATGGCACGGCACTGACACAGTCATGGCAAGATGCAGCACATGCCTTAAGTTTTTCATAGTCATACGAAAACTGCTCTAATATTATTACTTGACGACAGGTGTTGTTCAACCTGGCCAATCAGTACCACACCAACAAGATGTTCAATGAATCCCTTAATACCTACCAAGTTATTGTCAAGAATAAGATGTTCAGTAATGCAGGTCAGAAGATATGGAATACATGAATGTTCTAGACAAAGGCTAGCCCTGAGCAATTTTAGAGAACTTGAAGTTGGAGTACATTGGTTAACAATCATTTGAAATGTAGATGGTGGTAGTAGTGTATGGCTCACTTTTATAGTTTAGAGTTTCTTGGAAGTCAGCTACTACCATTTTGGTTACTCTAATTATCAATATTCTGCGTACTTGGATATTTCAACGGCTTGTTGTGAAATTGTTTTTTCACTGCTGTCATTTAAAACTAGTCAGTCGGTACCTTTTATATTTTTGACTGGAGGCAGTGAAAAACCAAATTCCAACAGTTCTATTGCAACTAGAGTTGTTTTATATCTGACTTCTAACATGTTTTATGTAGGGCGTTTGAGGGTCAATATGGGGAACATCTACTTTGAGCAGAAGAAATACCCCCAAGCAATCAAGCACTACAGGATGGCACTGGACCAGGTGCCAAACACTCACAGAGAAATGAGGTATATAGTTACTGCTATTTTCATAGTCATTTCCATTGACTTGAAAAGATTTCAACCACTTGGGGGGAAAAGAAGACTAAATAGTTTTGAACTAATGCAGCTGTGTCTCATGATTTCTTACCAGGATCAAGATCATGCAGAACATTGGTGTTGCCTTTGTAAAGATGGGACAATACAGTGATGCTGTGACGTCATTTGAACATATTATGGTAGAGAAAGCTAACTTCCAAACTGGTAAATAGAAACTGGTACTTGATGATGGCGATGGTGGTGATGATGCTGATGGTGATGATGATGGTGATGATGGTGATGATGATGATGGTGATGATGATGGTGATGGTGATGGTGATGGTGATGGTGATGGTGATGGTGATGGTGATGGTGATGGTGATGGTGATGGTGATGGTGATGGTGATGGTGATGGTGATGGTGATGGTGATGGTGATGGTGATGGTGATGGTGATGGTGATGGTGATGGTGATGGTGATGGTGATGGTGATGGTGATGGTGATGATGAAGGTGGAGATGATGGTATTGATGATGGTGTTGATGATAATGATGATGACACATGATGAAAATGGTGTTGATGATGATGATGACAATGACAACAACAGTGATGATGGTGTTGATGATGATGGTGATGATGATGGTGTTGATGATGGTATTGATGATGCATGTTGATGATGATGTTTATAACAATGGTGATTAAAGAAAATATTCACCAATATCAATAACCATGTTTTTTAGGGTTCAATCTTATCCTGTGTTACTTTGGTCTTGGAGACCGAGAAAAAATGAAGAAAACATTCCAAAAGCTGCTTACCATTGACCTTGGCATTGACGATGAAGACAAGTACACTGCCACACAGGTAGCTGTTGCATATAAATATATTATACAACTATTTCAAAAAAAGTTTGAAGGGGTGAACAGCAAATAATTGGCAACCTTAAATGTCACCACCCCCTTGACACACCTAAGCTGTTGTAGATTTAATCCAAGTGTATTCACATTTTGGTGTAGATTTATTGCTTATGTGAAATTTGTTATTTTTTTAATGAAATTATTAATTAAAATAATATTATATGAATGTTTGACAGGATGACAATCAACAAATGATGATTCTTGAGATTATCAGAAACGATAAACTCAGAGAGATTGAGAGAAAAAGGTAGGTCATATCTTGGTCCTTGTGTTCTTTCCTTCCCTCTCACACATTCATGTACTTCACTTGTTAACTTAGGCCCGGTTTAGATGTCGAAGTTCACATGTGCCAAATGTAATGCAAATAAACTCAAACAATAGGTTTTGCTCATTTGCATTAGATTCAGCACATGTGAACTTGGACGTCTAATTTATCCATTTACCCATTCAGTCATCCATCCAACCCATCCATCCTTACACCCACCCATCCTTCCATCCATCCATCCATCTATCCGTCCGTCCATCCATTCATCCATCCATCCATTTATCCACCCATCCATCCATCAATCTACCCATCCTTCCATCCATCCATCCATCCATCCATCTATCCATCAATCAATCTACCCATCCATCCATCCACCCATTCATCCACCAATCCATCCATCCATCCATCCACTCTAATTATGGCTCTAATTATATTCTTCCAGGAAGTCTCAGGCAGAGAAGTTCATCATGGCTGCTGCCAAGCTCATCTCACCAGCCATTGAAAACAACTTTGCCACAGGTTTTGACTGGTGTATTGATTGTGTGAAGGTTTCTCCTTATATGGAACTAGCCAATGAACTAGAAATCACAAAAGCTGTTACCTACCTCAAACAGAAGGATTTGAACAAGGTGGGTATGGGTAAAAGTTACTAGTATAACCCAACATTTCAACTATTTGTTGGGTGTTTATCAACTGTTTGTTGGCTGGTATATTTTTAGCCATTTTTAACTGTTTTTTTTTTGCCATTCGTCAAACATTTTTGTTTTCACTGTCAGTTGGTGATTCATGGCCAAGTGTTGACAGGTTGTTGACTGCTGTTCAACCAATGAACAGGCAGCATGTCCGCATGTCCAAATGGGCAATAAAAGTAACTTTTTACCATTGGCCGTTGGCTTATGTTTGGAGAATATTTGGTACTGAGTTACTCACATTATACAGTTCTCAAACTCAACTACATTTCCAAAAGAGGCACACTGAAATGGCTATTATGGCAATCATCTAATCACAACTAATTGAGATTATTTGTATCATGATATTGAATGCTTTAGGCAGTGGAATGCTTGAAAGGATTTGAGAAGAAGGACTCAAAAGTTCAGTCCACAGCAGCCACAGATCTGTCCTTTTTGTACTTTCTGGTAAGTATTCAATCAATGGTGTTATAACAGTGCACTACACATACGCTTCTTCTTCTCATCTCTGGGGTCTTGGATTTGATTTCTATACTTGACATCACATATGGTTAGCTAGAGTTTTTTGTATCCCCCTTGAATCGAGGATTTTTCTCTGGGTTCTGTGTTTAGTAGTGTAGTTGCCTCTCATCTCTGGGGTCTCAGGTTTGATTTCTTGGCTCAGCATCAAATATCAGTTGAGTTTGTTGTTCTCTTGATTTGAGGGTTTTTCTCCAGTTTTGATCTCAATGGTTAAATATTCTTTGTCATTGCAGGAAAATGACATCAACCAAGCTGATAAGTATGCAGAGTTGGCGATGAGCACAGATAGATACAATCCTGCTGGTCAGTATGATAATGATCTTGTCTACCCTCAAATTGAAAGCAAGAATCTCTTTAAATCCTTCGTTTCATGATCGTCACTCAATTTTGGTCACATTTTCTTGCAGCTCTTGTGAATAAAGGAAACTGTCTGTATGCTCAAGGAGAGTATGAAAAAGCCAGAGATTTTTACCAAGAGGCATACAACGTAGAAGCAACATGCACAGAGGCTCTTTATAACCTGGGTAAGTGTCTATCATCCTATAGGCAGACTTAACTGTTCTTAATTATATGAGTGGGGTGGGGTAATTAAGGAGGGCTCTTCCAAAAGAGTGGTGGTGAGGTGAGGGGGGGGGCAATGGTGGGGAGGGGTGGTGGTGAAGATGATGAGTTCTCACTCCTTGAGGGGAAATAGAAGCTGATCGCCCTGGCGGTGGATGGGACAGCAATGGTTGTGGTAGTGGTAATGACAATGATAGTGGTAATGAGAGATTTATAGAAGCTGCTCACCATGTTGTTGGGTGGGACAGCAGTGGCAGTAGTGGTGGTTATGGCGATAGTGGCGATGAAGCGAGATAGAAGCCAATCAATATGGAATATAAATAAAAACCCTACACTGTATTATTCTAAAGTGTTTTTTTTAAATAACACTATAGAAGTAAATATTAATAAATTATTATTGAATCATTATTAAAGGTCTTGTGTTCAAGAAGCTTGGCCAGTATGAAGATGCCCTGGATTGTTTTACAAAGCTCCATGCTATCCTAAGAAACCACCCACAAGTCATCTTCCAGCTGGCTAACCTGTATCCTTTTCTAGTCTTTAAATTTCTCATTTTTTTATGTGTTGCCTGTGTGATCTCAAAGGTCTAAAGACCCCTTGCAGCATGTCAGAATGCAGCTCAATTTGGTGGACAAAACAATGGGTTCCAATTCTCAGGAGATTGAAATTCTTTTGTTTTATCCTCAAAATTTAAATGCTTTGATGTCATGTGAAAGGGGTATATATTTTAGAGCAGATTTCGTATGAGTGTGAAAAGTCATGGCACACTGCACAGTTATGGCACAGTGTAGACACAGCATGGAATCATTTCCTTGACTCTTGTGCCTACACTAAAGATATGAGTTATTGGAAGACATGAACCAAGCAACAGAATGGTAAGCAATGCAAAAGTCTTACATAATTAAAACTTTCCTCTGTTCTAAATTAACTTTTATTGTTGCTCTCCTTTTGTCATGTTAGGTACATGCAGTTAGTGTCTGTGGTACCAACCGATCCCTTCGTTTTGGCCAAACTCGGTGAAATCTATGACAACGAGCAGGACAAATCACAAGCTTTTCAGTATCACTATGAGGTATGTAGATACCTTGCTTTCTGCTACCTGTGTTAGTGACCCCAGTGGGACTCGAGACTGCAACTGTTTGCCATCTATGAGTTACCTGTGGTATGAGACTAGATTTGCCAGAATTTGTATGACTAAAGGGCAGTAATCAGGCATTAAAGTCATGCAACATGTCATGGACAACAGTTGTGTCATGTGACATTGTGATGGAGAGATATTCCAACATTCTGATTCAAAGGTGCTGTGATTGGGTCAGTGGATGACGTCAGCACAATGACCGTGCCATATGATGTATATTTCACTAAAACCAATAATGTATCTTTTCTTCGTAGTCGTACCGGTATTTCCCGTCTAACATTGAAATCATCTCCTGGCTGGGTGCCTACTATATTGACTCACAATTCTGTGAGAAAGCAATTCATTATTTTGAACGAGCAGCCGTCATACAGTAAGTCAGTCCCTGAAATGGGCAGTATTTAGAGCGGTTTTTGTATGAGTAGGAAACAATAAGGCAGATTCGTAGCTGTACGGTATCTTACCGCTGCCATAACTACATGTTATGATTGGATAAATTACTGGAAGACAATGGGAAGCCATTTCAGTGCTACGGCATGTCGTATGGTGTAAGTGCTGTAAGTCAGTACTGTATGTTTCCCACTCATACAAAAACAGACTTTCCCTCCAGACTCAGTAAAGACGAGTTTTTAGCATTCCTTAGGACGTGCGGAGATTGGAGCTGAGTAGGCGGGGAGAAGGGAGCAATGTGCTGCTTAAAACTCGCCCCCACTCCCTGCACGTCCAAGGTAGGGGAATAAACAGATTCAACTGAGTTAGAAGGAAAAAGATGGACTGTTAACAGTCTATTCTTACCCGGAGCTTTCTTACCTTCTCCAATCCCCTTGCACTCAGCTTCCTCTCCTTGGCTACACATACTTCCCTAAACTCCAACAAATATTTGTATCTGTCCCCAGACCAAATGAAGTCAAATGGCAACTAATGATCGCCAGTTGTTATCGCCGAAGTGGTAAGTCCTGTTAAACTCAAGCCTTTTTGTGTACAAAAAATTGTGCTTGCAACATCGTCTTTAGCCTGTGTCTAATTCATCTAAATCAATTATTAGCAAACTTATAAAGATTTTCTATCTTTTAGGAAACTACCAGCAAGCTCTGGAGACATACAAAGCTATTCACCAGAAGTTCCCTGAGAATGTTGAATGTCTGAAGTTTTTAGTTCGAATTTGTACAGATCTTGGACTAAAAGACGTGCAGGAGTATGCGCAGAAGCTTAAAAAGGCTGAAAAAGCACGTGAACTAAAACAACAGGTATGTACATGTATAGGCCTAGTCTCCGCTATTCTGACCTCTGTAAAAAGTAGCTTCTGAATTAATTTCAATTTAATCCACCGTCAGACACTTTAGTATTAGCCTAGCCCTCTGACTCGGTAGAATGAGCAATCATTCCCTGCTCTTTGGTAAAAAAGTTTCCTTGCTTAGTGAAGCATTTGTTTTTATCCTTAATTTGTGCGAACAGTACCAAATAAACTTTGGTTAAGCTTGGACTAACATTTGGCTTTGATTCAGTTTTAGCATTTCACTTTGTTTCTGTTGATTCCAGTGTTATTTTGTTGAATAATCAGACAAAATAACTAGAATTTTATCACTTGAAACGACCCCCATAAATAACTCCTCTACCTTATGACGTCTAAGCAGATGTTTTTTTTGTGTGTTTCCTATAGAGAGCCAGTAGTGGTAGCAGTCGCAAGGGTAGTGGGCGTGGAGGGAGTGCTAGTCGACCAGGAGCTGCGGGATCGCGAAACAGCAGTGCTGGAAGTGGTAAGTTATTGAAACAAATCTGATCAAATTTTGTGTATGCCAAGTGACAGAATCTTAGACAAGATTTTCACGACTGATTTTCGTACATTTTTCTTCAGATTCTAGTCGTATTGGCAGTGGTACGGGAACTCGAGGAAGCGGCAGTGCTGGAAGTAAAGCAGGTCGTGCTAGACCAACTCTTGCAGATACTGATGATTCTCATAGCGTTGCAAACCCTAAGGAAGTTGGTATGTATGCCCCTTACCCACGGAAAATAAGAAGAGAAAGGGTTCAGGCTTCCCATGTTTTTCAAAATTATTTATAAATTATGGTTTTCTCATAGATGCTACATACTCAGACCCTCTAGGAGAGGCACCAGCAAGACCGAAGACAGCAGGCCGTCAGCGGCATCAGCCCCAAGAAGATGAATTTGGAGATGAAGAACTTGGGGATGATCTCCTTCCAGAGTAGAGCTGGCCTCAAGAAACACCATATTACACCCTTTATATCATACTAAGTCACCTGAAGGATGACCTTATCTTTATGGATTTAATTGGGTTGGATTCATTGAAATCCAGTGTTAATTCTCAGAAAAATATAACTATTCCCCAAGATTACATTAGGATTTGTTTCTCCATAACTTGTAATGAAGTTAGGGATATTTATTACAACATGCTTTGCATTCACTTCCATGATGAACCACGAATAAAATACTGAAAAAATTAACTGTCTAACATTTGTATTCATCATACTTGCAATTGGCATATACTGGTATAGGGCTGGTTTGATTTGGAGAAGTGATAAGGATTCAGATCGAACCCTGAAACAACCTCAGGGCTGATCTAAGTCAAGGCACAGCTAACTCACAGATTGAACCCTGAAACAACCTCAGGGCTGATCTAAGTCAAGGCACAGCTAACTCACAGATTGAACCCTGAAACAACCTCAGGGCTGATCTAAGTCAAGGCACAGCTAACTCACAGATCAAACCCTGAAACAACCTCAGAACAACCTGATCTAAGTCAAGGCACAGCTAACTCACAGATTGAACCCTGAAACAACCTCAGGGCTGATCTAAGTCAAGGCACAGCTAACTCACAGATTGAACCCTGAAACAACCTCAGGGCTGATCTAAGTCAAGGCACAGCTAACTCACAGATCAAACCCTGAAACAACCTCGGGGCTGATCTAAGTCAAGGCACAGCTAACTCACAGATTGAACCCTGAAACAACCTCGGGGCTGATCTAAGTCAAGGCACAGCTAACTCACAGATCAAACCCTGAAACAACCTCTGGGTTAATCTAAGGCACAAACATGTTTTTCTGTGATGTGGGAAGAAATATATGATGGCATCATCGGAGATGATTGAAAAAAATGCATGAATGGGAAATTTCAAATGAAATGGGACAACATTCAGAAGCTGGAATTCTCCCATTCTTATTTCCAATAGACCTCTTTACCTTCGTTGTTTGTTGTGCCCATTTCAGACCACGTCATGCCACTCTTGGGAGTTGATTCTTTCATGTGTAAATATTTTAACAAAAAAACATTTCTCAAGGGAATGTCATGTGGTCTGAAATGGGCAATTTGCATACGAAGGTAAAGAGGTCTATTCAGAGCTTGCAAGTATAAATTACACCCTTCTCCAGATTAAAAATATATCTATATATTTTTATGTTTGAGTAATTAAAATCCTGGCCGATGCTTTTTTCCCTTTCCTTTCTTTTTCTTTGATTCCACTCTTTCTTTCAAATGTTTTTGTCTCATTTTTTGTTTTTCCTCTATTTGCTTCTGTTGTTGTTCTTTCCTATCCTTCCATTGCATTTTACTTTTTTCCTTTTGTTTCTCTTGTCTCTTCAAGCTCTTTTTTAACAGTTTTGGATCATCCTTCACCTTCATTCCTTCAGCTTTCTCCAGCGCACTCTTCCAAGCCTGTTTTTCTTGAACTTCTCTAGCTTTTCCTGCATCTTTTCCCTTCAACTCTTCTAGCTTTTTCTTTCTATTTTCTGCCTTAGCAAGCAGTTTCTTGTAATCCCTAGCTTTGCCCCCATGTTTAGCTTTCTTATTCCTCTCCATAAAATCAAATTTACTGAAAACCACTTCTCCTTTCTCATTGACGACTTTCTTCCCAGCTGATTGTGCTGAAATGTTATCATTTTGATCCTTTTTAAATTGAGAAATTTCATTTAACTTCTTGTTTTCAATTTTGATCTCAGATTTTGCTTTTTTCTTCGGTCTTTCTTGATGATTTTTAGGTAAACTCGAAGCCTTTCGTTTCCCTTGTAACAACTGTATTCTCTCATGAAGTCGAGCGCGCAAGTCACCTATTTTACCGCTTGGAACTTTTTCCACACTGAATCCTTTATCTTTACTATCACCTTCATCTTCTGATTCACTTTTATCACTTGATTTCGTCCCGCTCGCTTCTTCTTGTTGTAGATCAAGAACACTTTTCGCTTGGTTTGGATCAAGTCTTCTCTTCTTTGCCTTCCTTGTAGCTTCTTTCACTGCTTGTTTAGGGGCATTTTTCTTGCGATTTTTGTAAAACTTCCCGCTCTTTTCTTCCTCATCATCAGGCAAATAAAATTTCGCAGGGACAAGACGAACTAAAGAGTTAAAATAATCAGAATGACTTGCAAGACGCTGTTGCAATTCTTCATCAACTTCGTCCGCCATCTTGCATGTGCTACACGTTGTTTTAATAATTCGATAATTTGTCGTTATGAGCCCGAATAATAGACGAATAATAATCGATCTGAAAAAGTATGAACAACCATTTATACGAAATATTACCGAATAATAATCGATTAGAAAACGAAGATTAATCGAGTTGACAATTCTCTCGTTGACTGATGGGAAAGCTGTACCACGTGAGTTCTCTTGACGGACAAGATGGCGGACGCAGGGTTTTTCAGAGTAAGCAAACTTTGACTCAAGTTTTCGTCATTTTTCTCTTTATTCCTTAGTTCCTTAACGATACAAAATCCTCGTGTATTTATTTTTCTTTCTAGGGAACGAGCGCAGAGCAAGACAACCGTTTTCGAGACAAACAAAAGAAGCTTTTGAAGTCGATAAAGTTTGAAAATGTCTTGGGACAGAAGGTGCAGTTTAGTCAAAAGACCTTCCAATATTTCTCCAAATTTTGCATTAATGGACCTTTTTAATTCCTTTTCTACTAAGACAAGAAGAATTAAACTTTATTAATTCTCTTTTTCTCGTAGGTCGATATGGAGAAAGTCAACCTGGATGTTTTAAAACCATGGATGACGAAGCGCATTACAGAGATTTTGGGTTTTGAAGACGACGTTGTCTTGGAGTTCGTTATGAACATGCTCGAATCTGAAAAGGTATATCAGCTCTCTAGAAAGCCTAGATAAAAAGATTTATTGTATTGTAGGCTTTCTCTGTATAGCAGCTTTGTTGGGAGAATGTTTGTAGGTCTCTATGAAGTCCTTTGTCTTTGTATTTCATTCTTAATGTAATTACCGAGAGGGAGGGGAGGGGGAGTCCTTATCCACATTGAAACGAATACTAATCTCTGGTCTGTAGGCTTTGACACAAACATTCTACTTGCATTGCTACTACATTCATTATTTATGACACAGAACACACATGATTTTATAGAGAGAGAGAGGGATATATCGCAGTCGCAGGCATGAAAAAGAGGCACTTTTTGGACAAGATTGTGTGCACGATTGACGCTGCCCAAAAATGCCTCGAGATCATGTCTGCGTCTGCAATATTTTTGAAAGCGCTTGCGCATCTTGAAAATGGTCTATTAGTAGGGTACTTCTGCCCAGCTAATAGACTCGAGACAGATTTATCATCATTGCCATCATCTGATTCCTGTTTTGCATTCCCTTTATTACTTCAGCACCCAGACCCCAAGGTGATGCAGATCAATATCACCGGTTTCCTGCAAGCCAAGAATGCAAGGATCTTCATGGGTGAACTATGGGAATTGTTAGTTAGTGCACAGGAGAACATCGGCGGAATACCATCTCAGTTTCTGGAAAAGAAAAAAGAGGAAATTAAACAAAGAAAGGTAAAGTAATAATAATAATAATAATAATAATAATAAACTTTATTTATATATATTAAATCCACTAGTTGCCCAAAGCGCTTTACATAGTTATATAATAAGTATAAAATATATTTGAAAATTATAAGACTAACTTAAACTATAAGAAAACGAACGGAGAAAGACGAAACAATCCTAGTTCTAATAAATAATACTGAAATATATGTTATAAAGTATAATTTTAAGAAACAAAACGACAACCTTTAATTTAAACATGTTTTGGCAAAAGGTAAAGTAGTGTTCATAGGGTTTATAGAGGAAATAGGAAGTCTCTACTTAAATAAACTGCTAAAAAAATGTTTGGGCACAATCCATAATGATGTTAACAAGTTATAAGTGCACTACAGAAACTGAGATGTTTAATTATAATAATAATAATAATAATGATAATGATAATGTGTATTGCTTATATTGCATCATGGTAGCATTTGAAATAGCATTTCAGATGCACATTACACTTGCTGAAATACAATATATTTTTTAACACATAAATTTATTTTTACAACATAAATTATTTTTATTTATTTATTTATTTTTTCACTTCTGTAAGTTGTTGCTATTTAAGAATTCAACTGTCAAGAAATCTTCTCATATGTCTACAAGTAATGAAATACCAATAGCAATGTTTTCAAATTTCAAATGCCTCAGGAATAAATAATTCTTTCCATGTCCATGTATAAGTTATCTTCTTGATTTCAATAAGTAAAAAAAATTTAATCTAGCAATGTTAGATAGAAATTTAACCAAATATTAGGCATAGAAAATAAAATAAAGAGATTCCACTGAGCAAATAACCCACCATCCAAACAAGCCACATTATTTTCTTAGAAAACAATCATTTGTTCAAACCATTTATGACCAAAGTTTCTCTAGAAAAGTGGCCTTTTTTACTTATTTGCAATTTTTGTTCTAGTTGTTTAGACCAAACCTTCAGAGCTACAGGTAACATTTTATGACATATCTGCACTTCACAGCAGTTGTTTTTACACTTACTTGGGTATTAGAGTGGTTAAGGATTTTTGTAATGATCTACTGTTATAGTGATGGGGTTGTATGTAGGTACACCCATTCATCTTTAATTGCTCTCCTTCCTCTATCTATCTAATCTATCCAATCATCTATTTATCCATTATTTCAGAACTGAAAACAATCCTCAGTTGATCTCATTGTCTAAAGAATGTTTTTTTTTAAATCTCTCTTGCCATGAGGGCTTTTCCCTGGGTACTTCAGTCTTCTTCCCTCTGTAAACATCAGCATTAGAGTTGAGCATTGGATGTTGTCATAGTGAATGAATGGAAGTGCGTGTAAAGTGAACCTGCCTGAAGAGTCCCTTACGGGGAGTGGCTTTGTTGTTCAATATTTTCCTGGCATTTCCTCACTTGATTAATGCGAATCTCAATATTCTGCAAACTTAGACATTTCAATGGCTTGTTGTGAAATTGGTTTTTCGCTGCTGTCAATCAAAAATAATCAGTCGGTACCTTTTATATTTTTGACTGGTGGCAGTGAAAAACCAAATTCCAATGGGAAACTCACAACTACCGAGTTTGAAGAATATTGAGAATCACAGTAATGTATCTAAACCATATGATTAATAAAAGAATCGTAATTCTCCTCCCAAGCTTGAACAAGAGAGAATCCAAGCGAATCTTAAAAAGCAAGGAGAACTTCTACAAGCAGAGGCTGACAGCACAGGTGTAGAAGATACCCAGAATGGCATGGGTGCTGATGACGCTAACCTACCAGAAGAGGTGCGCAAAGCAAGGCAAGCTGCATCCAAGCTAGCTGAAAGCATGGTAAGTCTAGTAACTTCAAAAATTTAGAATGTGGTCTGAAATGGGAAAACATTACACCCATAGACCAAATCGGCTAATGCAATGTTGTACCCAAATCAAATCCTTTGGGAATACTTTTTTTTGCCTATTATATTTACATATCACAGGGCTTGAAATAAACTGGTCAACAGACAATGTCAGGGCAGAATAGACCCTTTTCCAATATGGCATCTATGAGGTCAAACGAGGAGAATGAGAATGTCCCTGATGTCAAAACCCACTGATTTCCACTAGCAGCATCTGGGACTAGAATGCCCCAGATTTCAAAACACAATCATTATCACTCATAACATCCGGGACATACTCGGACTCCTCGTTTGACGTCATAGATGCCATATTCGAAAAGGGTCTATTCTGCCCTGGAACTTGTCAGGTCAAATCTTTGCCTTGCTGGTCATTTGGACCAGTAACCTTGAACCAGAAATGGAATATGATCAAGCTAAAACTAATCTGGCCTGTCATCATGACTGATGACTGACTGGTGACTGACCGGTCGCTATTTCAAGCCCAGATATCATATCTATATCAAATCTTGATTAATGTGGCAATACAATAAACAAATAACCTTATTCCCAGTAGATATGAATTAGGTAGAACATTGTGTTAGCTGATCTGGTCTATTCTTATTGTATTAACGTCTGCCTATCAAGTGTACAATAGAGTTAGTAAATTTCTGAGTATCATTTGCCTGAAATCCTGAATAACGAACATTGTTATGCTTGTAGAAATAGGGTCATAATAAGTCATGGTTAGGTGTTACTAATAATCTTGATTTACCATTAATCAAGAAAAAATTTAAAATTCTAAGTTCAATCTGTGAATGTGATGACTTAATATATTTAATGTACCTCATAGAAGAGCTTAGCTAATCAGTTGAGAGTTTGGCCAAACAACAACAATAACAACAACAATAAAAACAACAACAGCAGCAATAATAATAACAAAGCATTTGTCCAAAATTAGATAGATACAGAGGTCATCAAGTCTTTAGTTCAAAGCAGTCAGCGTAACAACTCCTTGCAACCACTGCATGTTTTCTTATGTATTCTGAAACATCTAACACAGCTTCTATTTCTTTTTCTTATCTCATTCTCTCATCCTTTCAATTCAAATTGAAAGAAATGTGAATAAAATGCTCCTTAGCTGTCTCTCTCGAAAGATACATGATAAGTGATCTTACCATAGGATGTAACAATGAGTACTATATTCTCTTCAAAAGAAAAAAGTGGATACTTCATAGAAATGTAGGGACAATTCATTATGCACCGGCAAGAAACAAGAACTCTTACTTCCACGTACAAACAGTTTTGGATTCAAATAATCAACAAGGGTTTGGTTTAAAAAAGAATCCCAAGAATTAGTTGTTGTTATGGTAACATCTGTAGGCATGGTAACATTGGTAGTCATGGTAACGTTGGTAGTCATGGTAACGTTGGTAGTCATGGTAATGCCATACTTTTCCATCATTCAGGGCGACAACACTAGCCATGGAATGGTGGGGAAGTCTGGTGCACAGGCAAAACAAGGTACGACGACTGCCGAGCCTACAGAGAAAACCGAAAATGAAGGTACAAAAACTGAAAGGGTGGGAAGTGACGATTCTGGTTCTCGGTCACATCAGAAACGGAAATGGAGTTCCAACAGAGAAAGCTCTGATGAATTGTCACATGAGAAGGGTCATTCAAGGTCAAGGCTGAAAAGAAATAGAATATCCCTCAGTGGGGAACATTCTGAGAAAAGAAATCTTAGCCCAGAGAATGAATCTCGGGGATCAAGAAGGAAAGTGTCCGAAAACGCAAGCCTGAGTAGAAAAGAGGCCAGAGCCAAGAGATTTGGTCTTCAAGAAAAAAAAAGTACTAGAATGCCAAAATATGATTATCTACTAAGACCATCTCGGTATCCTTGCAATGCTGCTTCACCTGTTGATCGTAACAAACCCAATTGGGGAAGCACCCACCTCCAATACAGCTCTTTAGCCAAGAAATCCGGTAGAAAAATCATCCTTGCTGGAGATTCCATGGTCAAAGGACTGACCCGCTATCCACGTGTTTGGAGATCTTACTTTGCAAGTCTTGGTGCTTTGAACTTTGGTATTGGTGGTGATCGTACTCAACATGTTTTATGGAGGCTACAGAATGGTGAAATGGAATGTACTCCAGAAATTGTGGTGATCCACTGCGGTACAAATAATATCAATCAAGACATGGCAGAAGATATAGTAAGGGGTTTACTTGCTATAGTAGATTTCATATCTACCAAGACTCCTGATACAAGAATTATAGTAACCGGCATCCTACCCAGAGATCTTTACCCTTCTTTTCGACGAACGAAAATTACCGAGGTCAACTCCATCCTGGAAGAGATTATCGACCTATCAGATGATCAGAAGTTCAACAATGTATATTTCTTGAGGCCAGACAGTGATTGGGTATTAGATGATGGGACCATCGATGAATCTCTTTATCACACCGATTACCTTCACTTGATTGAGGCCGGTGACGAGAAGTTTGCCAAGGCAATTGTTAGTCTAATCAAGAAAGTAAGAAACACAAAGATAATTTAAAATGTAGTTATAAATGCCATAATTATTTTGTTTTCCCCCAACACAAGTATTGTCTCTATAGAATAAGAAACACCACTGTTTTCATTGCTACACACTGACCGAGACAACATGGAAATCTGGCAATAGCACTACAAGTGTAGATCATTTCAGCTTGGGTGTAATGTTTTCCCATTTTAGACCACATGTCATTCTCTATAGTATTATTTCTTTGTCTAATGGTTGTGCATGAGAAGAATATAGATATTACTTAGAACAAAGAATCTTAGGCTACAGTCAAATGTTGAACTTTACATGAGATGAACTAATGACATCAAAGAAGACAGCCTTATTATTCATTATTTTCAATGCATTTGGCTCATGTAAAGTTCAACATTTGACCTTCTCAAGAAAATGACAAGTGGACTGCTAACCACACAGATCACTTTAAAATGGTAGCTAGGAACAATTTAGAACTACTAATTACAAATGGTGTTTGTTTTCAGGTTCAGAGCTCTAAAACAAAGGAAAACTCCTCTAAAGGTGAGAATGATATTTATGGATAGACCCTTGCACATGACGTCAAAGCAGCTCAATTTGGAGGACAAAACAAAAGAACCTCCTGAGAATATTGGAAACCTATTGTTTTGTCCTCCAAATTGAGCTGCATTCTGATGTGCTGCAAGCAGTCTATAGAGAGATAGGATGTAACCCTACTGAAATATGGCAGTCGCAACTTCATCCCATCAGTACCAGTAATCCTAGCACCAGTATCCCTGCTGGGTGGAGTCTCAGTAATCAATCACTTGTTACCCACCTCCTCCCAGTATTATGTTGGGGTATGCCCCCCCCCCCCAACATTTTGCAGGTACCCATTTACCCTAGTACCCCTCACCCCAGAGCAGTAATCCTAGCACCAGTATCCCTGCTGGGTGGAGTCTCAGTAATCAATCACTTGTTACCCACCTCCTCCCAGTATTATGTTGGGGTATGCCCCCCCCCCCCCAACATTTTGCAGGTACCCATTTACCCTAGTACCCCTCACCCCAGAGCAGTAATCCTAGCACTAGTATTCCTGCTGGGTGGAGTCTCAGTAATCTATCACATGTTACCCACCTCCTCCCAGTATCATGCTGGGGTACCCCCCCCCCCCCCCACCATTTTCAGCTACCAATTTACCCTAGTACCCCTCACCCCAGGGCAATTCGTTGGCACCCATTTATACACCTGGGTGGAAGGAGAGTGTAATAACTGTCTCTTGAAATTTGTAGACCCAGCTAGAGCACGTCACTGCCAACACTATTGTATCCCTTCCTTAACTCCACCAGTAATGGGGTACCCCCAAAACAATTTGCTGCTGGTACCCATCTGTACACCTGGGTGGTGGGAAAGAATACAAAAGTTATGTATTTGGTAAACATCACTTGCAAATAACACTTGTTGATTATATTTATATGTCATTTTATTATGAATTGTTCACGTAGTTAAAGAAGAAAGAGAAGAAAAAGATAAGAATAGTAAAAGGTAAGAAATTTAATCATAAATTTATGCCTTCTCACTCATCCGTATCTTATCAATTTATTACTATCATCATTATCATAATCATCATCATCATCATTAACCTCACTATTGTCATCATCTTCCTTCTAGATCCAAGTCCAATTCTCCAGACAAGCGTCGTCGTCGTAGTCGCTCTCATTCATCTCACTCAAAGTCCTCCGCTTCACGTTCCCGGTCAAGATCCAAAAGTCCCCCTCGACGAAGAAAGTCCTGGTCATCATCTCGCTCAAGATCACGAACACCACCAAGACGTAGACGATCTCGTTCATATTCACCTCGGCGTAGATCTCCCTACCGAGGATCTCGTTATTCACCGTATAGGAGGCCGGGAAGACGTGATTCTCCACCAAGTCGATGGCGCCCTCCTCCACGACGACGCAGAACACCGGAAAGAAGGTAAAATAGTCAAGAAAATATTAGGAGCGATTTGATTGGTTGATCTTCCACCAATTAGATGGTGCCTTATAAGATAAGTTACTAGAGTATGCGAAGCACAGGTAACCCAAATATAATTTTTATTTTATTTTCTGAGTATCGGTAGATGATCCACCAATGAATTTGCGTTTAATGAAATAAGTAACTACTAAAATATGCAGGCACAGGTAGCCCAAGAAATGATAAATCTAAGGTTTCTTTTTCTGTCCAGGTCAAGGTCATTTTCCCCCAGAAGACGTGTGCGTCCATCTCGCTCAAGATCTCCCGCTCGTCGTAAACCATCACCTGCCCGTTCTGAATCATCCAAATCTCGTTCACGAAGTTCAAGTCCCGCAAAGTCCAAATCTAGGTCTCCCAGCCCGCCTAAAACCAGTGAGAACCCCAAAACCAAGACCACCTCCCCGTCCCCTCCCCCCTCGCATCACCGCTCTGAGTTCAAGAAAGCGAAAGAAGAAGATTCTCCTGTGAGACAGCCATCATTGTCGCCTTCACCGTCGCCTAAACCAGAAGAAAAGGAGAAGGAAAAGGAGAAGGAGAAATCACCGGTCGTGTTACCTAAATTCTCAAAGACAAAGAGTCGTAGATATCGACAAAGATCGTCTGTGCACTCCGAATCAGAATCTGACTCGAATTCTGGGTCATCACCAGAACAGAAAAAGAAAAGATCGCCTTCTCCTACCGAACGCAAGCGAAGAACCCCCGAGGGTTCGCCGAGGTACAGAAGATCCAGAGATGAGTTCCCAAGAGATCGAAGAAGACGGAGTCCTAGTGGATCTCCTCGGGATCGACGGAGACGATTCAATTCCCCACCCAGACGAAGACCGCGCTACTCACCATCGCCATCTCCTCCGAGAAGACGACGACGCAATGACAGTCCTCCAAGAAAACAAAATGCGTCACGACGACAAGAAACACCCTCACCTAGACGACGCGAACAAAGACGGAGAAACTCGCCTTCACCTCCTCCACGAAGGCGCCGAACAAATTCCCCTCCAAAACGCAATGCAAGGTCCCCTTCTCCTAAATCAGACTCCTCCTCACCGTCCCCTTCCAGAAAGACAACTGCGCGACAGTCTCCACCTAGAAGACGAGACTCGTCTCCTCCCAGAAGAAGAGACTCTCGAAGGCAAAAATCTGTTAGTGAATCTCCACCTCGAAGAAAACGCGATGAAATACCCGAGAAGAAACGTAACGTTAAAGACAGAGAAAGCTCGTATTCTTCTCACAGTGATACTTCACCGCCTCCCAAAAAACGAACAGAAGCGTCACCCAAAAGGCGTGATGCCAAAAGAGAGAGCTCAGGCTCTCCATCACCTGAAAGAAAGTCCCCAAGCCCTTCCAGGAAGAAGACAGTAATCAAGAAAGAAGAAAGTAGGAGGAAAGATCAGTCTCGATCTCCTTCGCCCTCGGCGATTAAACGTGTTGTGTCGTCCGAGGATGAGAGACCGGCCAGGAAAACCTCGCCTAAGCGGGACCGACGAAGACAAAGACGATCAAGATCAAAGTCTAGATCCCCGCCTAAGAAGTAAGTAGGATAGTTTCTGCCTTGAATGTGTGTCATGTTTTTGGAGTAGTACACGCTCTTACAAGCATACCAGAACACATCATCACCATCCTATCCGTCCGTCCGTCCATCCATCCATCCCATTCCATCCATCCATTCATTAATTCCTCCCATCCATTCATTAATTCCTCCCATCCATACAATTCCATCCATTCATTAATCCGTCCCATTCCATCAATCCCATTCCATCCATCAATTCATTAATCCCTCCCTTTCTTCCGTCCCATTCCATCTATCCTTCTGTCCAATCCATTCATCCTTCATCCCATCATACCAAATCTGCTCTAAACTTTGTGTTATTATTCTCAGGCGACGCGTTCAACGAGACTCCAGTTCTTCATCATCGCCAGAACCTCCACCACCCTCTAAGACAAAGAAACGAGACTCGACCCAAACACCCAAAAAATCAGATGACTCGAGAAGATCCCAGTCTCCCAAACCTTCTTCCACTGCCAAGAGAAAAACAAAAGACAGATCGCAGTCCCCCGAGGTTGTGCGCCAAAGCCCGCCAAGGTCAAGGTCGCAGGAGGAGCGACAAAAAAGATCCCCAAGCGTCGAGGAGAGAGAGTTACCGTCAAAGAAGGTTACTAGAAAAGAATCGAGTGAAAGAGAGGAAGTCGAGCCAGAACAGGAGAGAAGGAATAGCGCTTCCCCTACAAGGGTATGAAATTTTTTAGTATTTTTTGTCTTTCCTTGCCTTCCCCTTTTCTTTTCCCTTTTCTTTTCCTTTCTCTTCCTTTCTTTTCTTTTCTTTCTTTTGCTTTCCTTCTCTTCCCATCCCTTCCGTTGTCAGTTCTTTTTTGCCTCTTCTTTATATCCTTTGCTTTTTTATTTCCGTGATGATTCGCCCGTTTGACAAGTTGTTAGCAATTAAAAGTTTAATTCATTATTGCTGTTGCTGCAGGAGCCTTCGGTGGAAAGCGAAGGACAAAAAGAAAAACACAAGAAGAAGAAAAAACACAAGAAACATAAAAAACACGGTGCGTCCAAACACAAACGAAAAGACAAACACAAACACAAGAAACAGAAATCAGCGAAAGCCAACTCGTCTGAGGTAAATATTAGATGAAACCACACGATCAGAACTACAGAGCTCTTAAGTTGTGGTGATTTCTAGGTCCAATAGACCTGTTTACCTTGGGCGTAATTATTTCCACATTTCAGACCACGTGTCATTCCCTAGAATATCATTTCTGTTTAGCAGTTGCACAGGTTACTCAAAGCTGTTTTCATGCTAGTCAAAGCTGTTTTCATGCTAGTCAAACCTGTTTTCATGCTAGTCAAACCTGTTTGCTTGTTGATCAAACCTGTTTTCCTGTTAAACTTGTTTTCATGAAGGTCTTCGTTTGTTTTCTTCAGAACTCAGAAAGCGATAATGAACCAATGGAACCGGAAGTAAAAGGGAAAGGAAAACCGGAAGAAGAAGGTGAAAACCTAGAAAAACAGCTCAGAGAAAAGGCTCTTGAGTCAATGCGAAAGCACTCGCGTCAGTACGATTCGGACGATGAGTAAACCAACATCTTTCATCACTTTTAAAACTTTCCTTTTGCGTCTAAACCACATTTAGGGTGTTTTCAGAAAGATTTCCCCGTACTGTATTCCAGTGTTAGTAACTGTAAGATCTAGTAGTAACAAAATACCAAGTTCAAAATGTTATGGGAGTTTCGACCAGAAGCGGTAGCCAAAAGGCTTGCTTGGTATTTTTAAGAGAAAACTTTGATGAAAAAATTTGCGAACTCTCAAGGTACACCGTGGAAATTTCTCTGGTAAATGTTCCAATGTTCCTACAAGCTGCTGATACTCGAAGTAGAAGCGAGATAGTCAAAACTAAGGCCAAGTTCAGACGTCAAACTTTTGCCGCATCGAATCCAACTGCCTTTGAGGTCGAGCATTGTTTTCTCTTAAACTATTCAAAGTATGTAGGCCAAAATTAGCACTTAACGTCTCCTGGCGCTAAGCAAAAGAGCTGATGTCTTATATGGTAGTTCTCAGTGTTTTCTTAGCCGCTGGCCTGAAAGGCAATTAGATTAGACGCAGCAAAAGATCGACGTCTGAGCTTGGCCTGACTGTTTACGAATGACGTATGGTAGACTTTCTTACTCTGGCTTCCAATGTTTTCCCATATCACGTGTCATTCCCTTGAGGATGTTTACTTTCATTCCCAGTATCTCTTGAGTCATAATTAGGTAATATTTTGTATAGAAAACGTCTGTAAGAGGAGGTCATTCTACTAAAGCGGTTTCTCTGGAACTTGCGCGACCCTTGCATGGATATATTTTATTTTTAATTTTACTGTCAAATCTAAAACCGGTTCTCGAAGGTGTATAAGAATACTGGAGACAGAAAAGTATAAAGAAACGATGCATTATATTATTTCTGTATTTTATCTCTATTTTAGGAACGTAGCGTAAAGTTTATCCGTCTTAACGAAAGAATATTAATAGTACAGACATTCTTAGGCTCTGACAAAGATTTGTGAGCTGTCAGAGCACGTAATTTTTCCGCCATATTGGAAGACAAGTTTTTCTTATTTGTCATCCAACATGGCGGAACATGGTCATGTGACTCGTAAGAACAGATCAACTGATCAACTATCCCTTTAATATATTCCACAGTAACACACACACTTTACGTTGCGCCTTAGATTTATAGTTGTCAGCAACCAAAAATAGGCTCCGCAAACTGGGCTACCTGTGGATTTTGGAAAAACAGGAAGCCCAAACAGGACAAAACGCCATTATTCTGTATCTTTTCTCTTCATACTGAAAATCGTATCCACTTGTATAAACAAGCTATCTGATATGGCCTTTAGAGGTTTGTATGATAATAAAATATCAAAGCATCTTGACTGGGTTTTTCTGATTTTATTTGTTAATAGTCTTAACAAAAATAATTTTAATACTTTTATAGCGCAAAATGCATATATATGATTATATGATCCAACGCGCTTAATATTTTAGACTTTAGTAGATGTGCGAGTAATGTCTTACGATATGTTTACAGGAACTTCAATAGAAATTCTTCTAGCTAGTGTTATCCATTGTTTTACTGGTTATCACATGGCATCATAGCCGCCATCTTGGTAGCCTCCTTTGCAGACGTTCTTAAGGTCGTCACGTCGTCACGCAACGTTTGAGAAGTATTGCGTGACGAACCTAAGAGCGTCTGCGTAGGAGGCTACCATCTTGGTTGAACTTTACAAAAGATTTGTAATCAGTCTTTTGTCATATCAATCCACATGGCCGCCATGTTTTTTTGTTTTTCCACTCTTTAAGTTGCCCGTGGAGGAGGCAACTAGTTTAACAATTTTAAGTGCATTTTACCGGGAATCTGGAATACTCCAGTTTCACATTCGATGGAAACCGCTGTTTTTGAAGACCACAGACTCATTTGTACAGGCTTAGCCTCGCTTATAAGTCAGCTATTCAACGACATCATTAAAAGCCTGTACAAATGAGTCTGTGGTCTTCAGAAACAGCGGTTTCCATCGAATGTGAAAGTGGAGTATTCCCTTTTTCTTGGTGATTCCTGTACATCAAAGAAGATCGCCTTATTATCCATTGTTTTCAATGAACTGGGCCTTAATGTCACACTACAGGGTTCCCTTCCACCTCTCCATAGTTGTCCAAACCCTGTGGACCTTCAGGAGCTGGTACGCGCCTGGTACGCAGAAGGTTCTCGCACTCGATCAGGTATTCGTTCTTTGCTGTCATCAAGTCTGACCACGTGTGGATGAATAAATACATCTTGAAATCAATGGCCAAAGGAAAAACGTAGACTACCCATATGAACTCATCACTTCCATAGCTAGCGCACTCTTCTGCGATGTCCAGAAAGAACATTGTTGCTATCATCCAGAGCATTACGTGAAGTAATCGCCAAGTCCTAAGGATATATGGGTTGGTAAATGAGTGTTAGCGCACAGGGAGCCCAATTTAGATAAAAGTAAAAAGTGAAAATAAAATCGGAAAAAAATCGCGTTTAATTAATTTTTTAAATTCCAGGTCCATTTTTTACGGATTTTTTTGCTCGTTCGTATTGTAGAGGACATTATCTTGACCTGGAATTTAAAAAATTAATTAAACGCGATTTTTTTCCGATTTTATTTTCACTTTTTACTTTTATCTAAATTGGGCTCCCTGTGGTTAGCGTTGGTGATTAAAGCTACACACACAATCGATGTTGCGAGCCATGTCACACGACGCCATTTGTTGCGCACGCAATGATGCTAAAGTAAAAAACGATCTTACTTCAATGTTGCACCGTGTGTCCAGGCCCGCAAATACGAGCAACAAAATCGGGCAACTTGTCGTGCAACATTGTTGCGGTACAAGTTGCAGAGTAAATGTTGCTCGTATTACCACCCCGCGTGCAACATTATTTTTGTAGCGCGACTTTGTTGCACGAAGTAGAAGCTCTTCCTACTCTCTACACCAAAAAAAATATGTTGCACGCCGGGCGGTTGTGCGTAGTGGATGAGAGGTGGTTGGTGAACGAATGAGTCGATGAGATTGAGCGAACTGATGCGCGCGTTTACAACGTACCTTATTCTTCTCCTTACATGGCTCATCCACATCCCAAACAACCCCAGGAAGATAACTCCAAAAGATTTAAAGGATTCTCTGGTGATCCGGTAAGATTCGTTGGTAGGTGGCTTTACCATAGACAAATGAAGTGCTAGAACCATGTGGTACGTTACTGCCACTATCGAATAGAACATTAACAGTTTCGTGTGGTGGAATTTCTCACCAGAGATATACACTGAAACATTCTCAAAGCCTTCGGAGTCTGGTACGATTTCATCGTTTGGTCCAGATGGGATTCTGTTCGAGGAACCACTACACTGTAACCTATGACACAGCAAATATATCTCTAATTAGAACCTCACTTAGAGTTCTGCTCGAGGAGCTAGATCGTTTGATAGTCGGCGGAATGGCGAGAGGGGTTGAGAGAATTCTACTCCCTCCGGCCCTTGAACTACACAGTGATTAGAGACTACAAGACTACAGACTCGATATGCCACTCACCTAACACAGATTATCGCTATCGTTAGAGAGGTTAAAAAACAGGCTGTTGTGGCCATGATATTGTGCTTGTCATCACCGCGGGAGCTCAAAATAAATGACGCCATAGTCAAACCACAGTAGCACGCAGCCAGAAACCCAGAAGACCAGCGTCCTTTTCCAATTTCTGAGTGAGAGATCTGAAAGAAAAAAAAAATTGTTTCACTGCACTGGGTTACCTGTGGTAGACCGGTTGTAAAAATGTTGTTTTTGAAATACCGTAAGACACGTGACACTACCTTTGAAACCCCGTGATTTCTTAGTGCAGATGGTCCATGAAAATTGTATTAATCTACATTTTGCTGTTTTCTCATGATCAGCCCTCCTACATTCAAAATAATATTGAGTTTGGGCTGCCTGTGTTTTAATGTCTTACCGTTGTCGGGGTAACCACCAACTCCGATCTGGTCAACCCCGTCAAGGATTGTTCATCTTTGTGGAAGAACTTCAAAAACAGCAAAGTACTTTCAATACGAAAAGCAAGCGTTGCGGCCCGACCAACCGTATGTACAATTCTGAAGACCGATGCTGTTAATAGGCCATCCATGCAGCTCTTACTGAGGTCTGAGATGGAGTCGATGTCTGAGAGACTGATCAACCAGGTAAAGGCGTTGAATAATGCCATTAAAATGTACATAGCTCGACGGAATCGATGCCAGTCTGGGCCTTCTCGGATGATCATTGAACGAACCTCCAGTTTGTACAGACATTTGACTGGAATGACAAAACAAATTAGAACAAGATTTTTCGTCGTTCCACCGCCAATAGCACATTTTATGGCCTGCGGGAAGGGCCCGGGGGGGGGGGGGGGTACTTCGGGTCGTTTCATACGGGGATGCTCCACCCGGACTCTCGACCCCTTACCCTTTGATATACCAAATTTCAGCAAAAAAGTACCCCTTTTATACACTTTTTTGCCTGAAAAAGGTACCCCTTTCATATACTTTTGAAAAAAAGCTACCCCTTTTTATACCAAAATTCACAAATTCCCACCCCTTTTCTATACCTGCGGCCTGAAAAACGTACCCCTTTCGGGCGGAGCATCCCCGTATAGTCAATTATAGGGAGTACCTAATAGTTTTTATTTAGTGACTATTAGTCACTCTCACTCAACTGGAACAGCTTCAGTAACAATAAAGTATGCCTCTATTAAATAGACGTCATCATAGCATAGATATCTGTAAGCAATGCTGAAATTAATAATATTTTAGAAGGTTATTAGAAAGTTATGATTCCATTTGCACATATATGCAATGAATCGTGTGCATTTCAAAAAGAAGAAAAAATTGGAAGGATTTAAAAAAATCCAAGATGGCGGCCAAGAGGAGGGTATAGGGATAAATTTAAAAATTGATTTACAAAGTGAAAGCTACCGCTCAATACTTGCTATCATACATTTTTATAATGCCAAATAGTCAAGGATTAAGAATGACTAAGTTCTGTTTGTTCCCCTTAAGTGAGCCATAAACCCAAATTTTCTGGTCTCAGCTGAGGGACTAATAGTGTAAGCACTCTATACGGTAAACTTAATTATGATATACTTACTCTGGCAAGATTGCTGAATGATAAATATCGAGTAGTACGAAAGGGTGAGTTCCCATTGTGCAAAACCACTAGAACCTTTGCAGTATACTATAGCAATGACGTTCAAGATCGCAACAATCACGTTAATAACCCACGATAACGTAACAACCTTGAAAGACGCTCCGACTTGCAAGATACGATGATTTCCGACCAAGTCAAAAGTGTGTCCGTGATGGACAATCAAGTCGACTATGAGAAACGTGGTGGGAACCAAAGAACAGCAAGCAATCAAAGTAATGAGGAGAAAGAGTTTTTCTTCTTTGGCTGTGTCTTTGCTTGTTAGCTCATCTTTGTGTATCAACATAGTCACGAACATTATGAACGAGAAAGCAAGTTGAATTAAGAAAATGAACTGCATTAATCCAAAGACTTGCTTACAAATTCCCTTCATTTTGAAGCCTTTTTGAACGGAATCTTGAACCAATAAGGAATGCAGTTCAAATGAAAGTCTAAAGCGGAAACCCTGGAAATAATCCAATTCTGAAAAGAAAAACCTAAATTTCTACCGCAATTTTCCAAGAAAATGGGCAGAGGGGATTCCCGGAAGTGCCAAATATCCTAATTATGCATATTTATGCAAGTATCTATATATTTATAATTTTGTTTTTCATTCATTTTGCTATAATACTTTGTAGGTTTTGAATGATACCAATGGAATTCTTTTTATTTCTTAGTCAATAGTCAAGTAAGTTTTGGAAATTTCACAGAAATTTCACAATGTTTTAATATATGTCATATTGGTCTCCCTGTGGTATGGTTATTTCAATATGGCGTCGTTGGTTACCAAACAAGTTTATAACTTTGGACGGTTTTGCAGAATATTACTTCAAAAATGAAGCCTTAATACCTTTTTTTTCTTTACATAGATAGAATATCTATCGTTTTTGCTATGGGTACGAGCGCCAGTAGCAATAATCAAGTAAAAAGCTCTAATTCGAGGTCAAAAACGAGTTCTAAACTCCCAGAAGAAAGTCGTCAAATACTCGAAGAATGGTTGAAAAATGTTCCTTTTTCTTTAAGTCCATCGCAGAAACAAGGCATTTTTGATGCAGTACAGCTACTAGATGTTGAAACTCCGAGAACCTTGATAAAAAAAGGCGAAGATGCTGTTGGAATATTCGTGGTTTTGTCAGGAAAGATTGAAGTTGTTAGCGAAGGACAGAAGTATGTGATTCGAGAAGTACCTAAAGGAGACTGTTTTGGCGAGGTGTCTTTAATGTACGGGACAAAATGTACTGCTGATGTAAGAGCTGCTAGCAGGTTTGTTACTCTTGGTCAACATTTTGAATTTTCACCCCCACCCCTCCCCCCTTCCCCACAGCACTGTCCAAGATTAGCCAGTCTTAGAGCATCTCTTCCCATAGTCTTAAATCACCTTATTTGGTATTATTTCTTTATCAATTGTTTGCTAGAGCCTCACTGCTAATGTTAAAAGCACAGGAAGCCCGTCAGCTATTCACATTGCCACCAGAGATCACATTATTGGACTGGTTTGTTAAGAGGTAAGAAACTGGGATTACTATGGTTCCCGTAGTAACATAGTACATAGGGGAGACGAGACAAGGAAAATTCAGTGTTTTTTTTCTTCCCATAATGTGCAACGAAATGTGTTTCCCTTTGCCCACCTCTGGTTACCATGGTTACTATAGTTACTATGGTAACCTTGAGTGATAAGGAGGGAGGGGCAAGTATAGAAGACTTGTAGTTAGGGATAGGGATGCAAATCGTTCCCCCTCCCTTCCAATCACCTGGTTACTATGGAAACTGTTTGCTCATAAAGTAGTAATCATTTTCCAGGAAATATGTGGACACAACTGGTTTATTTCCAAAGTCTAAACTCAGCCAAGAAGTTGCTGTAGTTATATTACAGAAGGTATTTTAGAATTGTTAGCAATGTTAATTCCAGTAAATATCCACATTTCTTTCATTACTGCAATTTTCATAAATATGCGAACTCTGTAATTGCGAGTTGCTCACTGGAATTTGGTTTTTCACTGCCGCCAATCATAAATATACAAGGTATTATTTTTAATTGATGGAAGCGATAAAACAAATTTCAGCATGCAGCTCACAGCTACCGAGTTTGCATGTTGATGAAAATAGCAGTAAGGGACGGGGTTTCCATGTTTCTTGTTCAATACGTTGATTCTGTCAATAATTTTAGTTCCTAATAATGACATTATATTTCTATATCATGCAGGCACCAATATTTCAGGGATGGGGTGAGAGAACTCTCAAACAAATTGTTGAGTCGCTAAAAGAAAGTAAGTACTTTTATCATTGAAATTCCAAGTCCTGTTTGGAAAATCCAAATCCACTCCATAGGGGAGGTATGGATATTTTCTGGAACTACAAACAGGCCTCCTCAGACCCTCCCCACCCCTTGGAAATTCATATCCCCCTCTGTGGGGGAGGTAAGGATATTTTCTGGAACTACACAATATACCCTCCTCAGACCCTCCCCACCCATTTACTTATATTTTTTTCTTTCCATTTAACCTAGGGCCAATAACAATGTACCCTGCCGGCAGTGTAATATACAGCCAGGCGGTCACAGGATGGGAAATATATCTTCTTGTTCATGGAAGGTTAGTCCATCCCTTTTTGGTCTTCCTTTTCTCTCTCTTTTCCCATTTTTTATTCTACTTAATTTGAATTTTTTCGTTCCTCTTTGACTTGTTTTTCTTTCCCTTTCTACAATCATCTTTCTCCTTCAGAGTACAGTTTTCAACTGACAACCAAGACCTTGCTGTTTTTGATGCCAGTGATCAGGGATTTTGCTTTGGAGAGGAAGGTAAATTTGCACACAAAAAATATGTCTTAAAGTACCAAAGTGTTTGAATTCAGGTGGATATGGCCAGAAAAGAAGCAGAATTTATTTCAATCCAATTCTACCAGTATTGTTTACCAATTATGGAAAAAAATCTTTATCTTGATTTTTTGCAACATTTCAGCATAAGATTACTAGTTATGAAGACTAGAATAAAAAATTTAGAATAAAAGCTGCAAATACGGAGTAAAAAACTTTTCTCGATCCGGAAAATCCAGTAAATCGAAGTCCATTCCAGTCCAGCCATGCACGGTTCCGGATTTTCCAAAATATAAAAACTCTCAAAATTCAGAATTTAGAAGCGTATATCAAATTTTAGACCTTGGACATGTTTTTTCTATGCATTAAGATTATCCTTATCCTGACAAAAGCTGAAAATTTGACCATTTTTTTTTTTTTTGCAATCCAAGATGCAATCTATCATTGCCGGGCCAGTTCAATCTCTCAGTCAACAGGATTACAGATTTTCAAAAATAGAAAATCTCTTAAAATGCAGAATTCAGAAACAATTGTAGTCCTTGGAATTTTATTTCATCTAATTATTTCCAAATTGGACAGCATGTATTCCTATATATTTATTAACTAATTATGGCTTAACATATGCGATGTATTCCCTAACATTTACCATACCTCGGGGGGATTTTAATTCTTTGAAAATTGTTCTTTTTCTCCAGGATTTTTTGGAAACACTAAGAGAAGATCCTCTGTTAGGTTGGTATGGTTGCCAATGGTTACCAAGGATGCTAATCCACAGGTAGCCCAAACTAAAAATCTGTCAATTCCTCAGAGTTGTAATTTTTTATGTGCTGAATTGTTTTCAGGGCTTTATCGACCTGTCAAATTATCATTCTTGAAGCAAAAAACTTTTATGATGTTCTCAACAAGGTAAAAAATATATATTTAGATTATTTATCTTTAGTTTGTCATTCCTTGAATATTATTTGTTTCTTTATTTTGACCTGAGGGATTACTATACGTTGATGTGGAAAAAGCCACTGGACCTTCTAGGTTCTTTGGAACTAAACCAGGTTGATCAAAGTCAGGGCATGGCTAACTCACAGATTGAACCCTGAAACAACCTCTGGGCTGATCTAAGTCAGGGCATGGCTAACTCACAGATTGAACCCTGAAACAACCTCTGGGCTGATCTAAGTCAGGGCATGGCTAACTCACAGATTAAACCCTGAAACAACCTCTGGGCTGATCTAAGTCAGGGCATGGCTAACTCACAGATTGAACCCTGAAACAACCTCTGGGCTGATCTAAGTCAGGACACGGCTAACTCACAGATTGAACCCTGAAACAACCTCTGGGCTGATCTAAGTCAGGGCACTGCTAACTCACAGATCGAACCCTGAAACAACCTCTGAAGGGCACAGCAAGTTGGAAAACTTGTGGACCACAGAGAAAAACCCTCAAATGGAAAGACCTAACAAACTCTACTCACATGTAATGGTATGGAACACAAGATCCTAGAATTGAGAGGCCTATGTGACTTATAACAACTGGTCATTTTTAACGTTACAGCATCCAGCTGAGAAGACTCTTTTCCAGATGATACACCATAAATGGAAAGAACACATTGGTAAAAGAAACAACACCTTGTATGATCAATATGGAGGTGCCTTGGATTTAGAGGTGAGTTGAAAGTTTCTACTTAATTCATAAGCTTATAAGCTGAACAAGCTTACATTTTGGTCATTTTCACAGTTTCGTAAAAACCAATAATTTTCTAAAAAATGTTCGTTACATTTTCAGATTTTAAGGATGGCTCTAAAACAGGTATTTTTGGGTAGCTTAGTGAGGAAAATTATGGGCGAAAGGGTAGGGAGCTTGCACCCTGGCCCCACCCCCTCCCCCCTGGGAATGGCATTGCTTTATATGGAGGGTATTCATGGAAGCATATTGGAGGGCAGGAACAATACAATGTTTTTGCATGAAAAGAAATTTTATTTTTTAAGGCAGAAAATTGCTCATGATAACTCTTTACCTTGGGCATGTTGCCTCATTTCAGACCACGTGTCATTCCCTAGAGTATAATTTCTTTGTTTAACGATTGTGCATGAGAAGACACATGAATATGGATACAACTCTAACAAAGAATCTTATTCTCAAGAGAATGACATATGGTCTGAAATAGGAAAATATTATGCCAAAGGTAAAGAGGTCTGTTGGGTATGCAAATGTTTTTCCCCCTCTCTTCTATAGACAGATTACCTAAAGGGCTGTCCATCAGGCTTTGTATATTCTGTTGCGTTATCAACAGTTGTTAAAGAAATCCAAGAAGAACAGGCAATATTGTCACATAAACAGTATTCACAAGGTACAGATTGCTGCAATAAGATGTTAAGAAAGCTTCTAATTTTATGGATACCCTGAAACAACCTCTGGGCTGATCTTAGTCAGGGCACGGCCGGCTAACTCACAGATTGAACCCTGAAACAACCTCTGGGCTGATCTTAGTCAGGGCACGGCCGGCTAACTCACAGATTAAACCCTGAAACAACCTCTGGGCTGATCTTAGTCATGGCATGGCTAACTCACAGATCAAACCCTGAAACAACCTCTGGGCTGATCTAAGTCAGGGCATGGCTAACTCACAGATAGAACTCTGAAACAACCTCTGGGCTGATAAAAGTTAGAGTATGGCTAACTCACAGATCGAACTCTGAAACAACCTCTGGGCTGATCTAAGTCAGGGCACAAGGGAGGAAAAACCAGAGAACCTGGAGAAAAAACCCTAGTTGAGGCAAGGGGAGAACATATCAAGCAAACTCAACTCACATATTATGATCCAAACTGGGGCTTGAACCCAGACCACTATGGTGAGCAGCAAGCTGTAAACTACTACCAGTAGATAGTATGTATTTGTAACATGATTTTTTCTTGTTTAGATCATTTGATGTTCGTGCTGCTCAAAGGCAGCGCCATACTCATAAATGAAAAAGAAAACACTGAAGATTTTTTGGAAGCAAAACAAGTTTTCTGTGAGTTTAAAAATGTGTTTTATTCAATTCATAATTATAATATTATATAAAAATACTGCTGGTATACTTTGATAGTTAAACAATCATGAGGAAATAGAGAACACTTGTGTTCTGTGTAATTTTATCATATAGCTAATATAGTATGTGTGGTCTTATTGGTTGAGAACTGTGCTTTATAGATCTAATTGGCTAACCTGTTGCTTTGTTTCCACCCAATTTAAATCTTTTGGGAATAAGATTCTTTGTCTTTTTAATTTTGATATCACAAAATTTTGAATTGGGTGGAAATGAATGAACTAGAAATGAAAAGAGGATAAATGATAAGGATTTTTTTCCCATTTTTTTCTAGGGAAAGTGCAGTCATCTCCATCAGATGCTTGGATCAAAGCTAATGAGATTTCTGTTGTGGCTTTCTTCCCTAAAACTGCTATCAAAGAAGCTCTTGATGCTTTTCCAGAGGTCGTTTTGGAATGAAATGTACCCGCTAATTGAGGAAATAATGATCTTTGAGTCAAGCACAGGGCATGAGTCTTGGGTGGGACACTAACATTGGTTCGAACACCAACATTGGTTCGGGTGCAAGGCAATGGTGTGACATAAGTAATGGGCGGGGCACCAATATTGGGTGGGGTACAAATCAAGGGCATGGCATGAGTATTTGGAGGGGGGCATGAGTGTTTGGTGGGGGATATTAAAATCACCCATATTAAAACTATAAACTGTAGATAATTATTAAATAAACATATTTATGTACAATAAACCAACAAAACTAAAAATCTAATGCTAAGAAATTCCCATCTGTACCCAAAATATAGCATTATATTGCAAGACTGCATCATTGGGACTACCAATACCAGAATGCTTTGCAAACCTCCTTACCTAGTTAGATTATTATTTGCTTGTGAAGAAATAGAGGAAAGAGAAAGAGGCACAGCATCGGCATTGTGGTACAGCAGGGCTTGAAAAATTGATCAGACAATGATCATCACCCACCAGTATTGAAACTCATCTGGTCAAATCTTTGCCTTGCTGGCATTTTGAGCAGTAACGTTGAGCCAGAAATGGGGTATGACCAAGCTGGTCATCATGACGGGTGACTGACGGGTTATTTCAAGCCCTGTACAATAGTCAAAATGATGCAATCGATCACTCTAACTTGAACCCAACAAACCTTTTCTTTAAAGTATTGGATAAAAATTAATGTCCAGTATAGAGGTTTTGCATGCTCATGCCGAAAACCTTATTATATGACAGAAATATAGAAACCCTTACTCTAGGAATTGAGAAATTATTTCTCAGACATGTTATGATTCTATTGTTCCTACAAATTACAATACATGACTGCCGTGATGTAATCATGCAAAACCTCTATTCCCTAGACTTCCTGTTAAAATACACGTTTTCGTTTTTGCTTCGTTGGCCCATTTTCCGGTGCTTCTAGATCATGGTTACTGTGTGAATTGTTTTTTAGATGTCTTTTCATTGTTCTCTCAGGTGTTCGTCTATTTTCACAGACTTGTGTTTCATTACCATGAACCAGTTGATTTTCAAGGTCTAGAAGTCTTTCGCTTAAAGTGACTAGCACACTTTGAACCTGAAAATTGAACAAAGTTGAACAAGTTTTTTTTACACCTCTATAACATGTTGTAAACATCAGGGTTCAAAATTGCCACAACATAATTGACTAAATGCGAGTTGAAAATTACAAAAATTAATATTAAGTGCAAAGAAATAAGTTTGATCTGTGAGTTAGCCATGCCCTGACTTAGATCAGCCCAGAGGTTGTTTCAGGGTTCAATCTGTGAGTTAGCCGTGCCCTGACTTAGATCAGCCCAGAGGTTGTTTCAGGGTTCGATCTGTGAGTTAGCCATGCCCTGACTTAGATCAGCTCAGAAGCATATTCAGGTTATCAATAAAATTTGAAAGTCATTTGAAGGCACTTACTTTACATATCTCTGACTGTAGCACCTGAGCTGTCGGAAGCTCCAGGATCTCTTCAGTAGATTTGAAATTATTTTTGGCTTTCGATGAACCTAGCTGATAGCTACATGGAAAAGAAAGATTAATTACTTGTGCTTTTTGACTTTTTGACTTAAGTTTGACTATTGTTCATCCTATGGTACTTGGTATATGTCATAGCTGCTATATAAAAAGGCAAAGGATATATTTTACTTCGAAACTGTGGGGAGTGGTTGCCCAATTCTCCCGAACCAGGGGCTCATGTATAAGACATTCAAATGTGCACCATTTACCTCCTCAAACTATCAGCGCTCCTTATTGCAGGTGTAATTATTAGGCAAAAGCTACACAGGACAGAGAGAAGTCAATACAGATGTAGAGATCCTGAGGATTAAACTGTGGGTCTATAGCTTAGAAGGCTGCACACTAACCAACTGAACTCTGCCTAGTCCTATGCATCTATAGCATCTGCAAATCATATTTAGTCCATATTTATTTGAAAAGAAAAATAAGCAATAGAAGTATTATTATTATTATATTTTCTATTTCTCACCTTTTCATACTAGAACAATCCAATGTATACATGTCTCTGTACAGCAAGTGAAAGAAACTTGAAATTATTTATGAGTTAGAGTCAAAAAGACTCAAGCGTACCCCCCAGGCTCCATTGATGATTTCATTATTCAAATATAGAGTTCATTATTCAATTTTTTCTTTGCAGAAGTGCTTTACAACATTATAGGTTTAATATAAAATTGGAAGTCATATGGGGGTTAATTTTTATCATACTTCTTTGTAAAGCTGGCTTCATGCATGATTGGTGTTAGCAACGGTGCTTTATTTATTAACACAACACAGTTCTTGACTTATCAGAGCAGGTCTACTAACTAAGCTAAAGCCATGTAATAAATTGAGGAGACAGATCTGTGAACTGATGTCTGTGTTCTCAATCTTTGAACCGAACAGCCTGAAATTGCTGAATACTCCAGCTTGGAGCGAATGACATCTTTTGTTCAAGATCTCGGGTCCTTCTTCGAGTACCAACACAATAGAGGACACAGTGTACATAATTCAATAGAAACCTATTGTATTATTTGTTAGCTTCATTCTATTGTATGCTTTGGAGTCTTGTTGTGGCTATTGAATTACGTAGACTGTTTGTGGTACATGCAGAACCTCCTAAGATCATAAGAAGAGCTGTTACCATACCAACCTGATCATGTCTAGCTTCTTTGGTGTAGTTTTGTACATTCTTCCTATTTTTGCCTTACAATGGGTACACTGTAGTGGAATAAATGTGCTGGAAGAGCGAATAATAGTGGATGGGAACAGTTCTTTACTGTATGGCATGCAAAAGTATGTTGACCACTTTTTATATATTTGCATACTTCTATGCACTGGCTTTTTGCTGCCAAACGAGCTTGTACATGCCTTATTTGGTAAAACCAGCCAGCTTCGCATCGATACTCCAGTTTCGAGTTCTCTATTGCTCAGTGTTAGCCTCAATAGCATGTAATATATCCTTTACTATTACTAACAGCCTGTGGCAATGAGGTGAGAAATGTGTACCAATGAACCATACAATAGACCTTATCGGCTTGGGTGTAATGTTGTCCCATTTCAGACCACGTGTCATTCCCCAGAGTATCATTTCATTGTTTAACAGTTGCGCATGAGAAGATACATGAATATGGATACAACTCAAACAAAGAATCTTATTCTCAAGACAATGACACGTGGTCTGAAATGGGACAACATTACACCCAAGCCGATGAGGTCTATTGCTTTAGAATTCCACAGGTTCTGCTTTATGTGCTGAATACTTTACGCAGAATTGAGGCTAAGACTGAGCAATAGAGAACTCGAAACTGGAGTATTGTGTCAAATCAATGAACAGAAGCCTGTGCATAGAAGTATGCAAACACATTTAATGTGATCATGCTTTTGCACGACGTGCTGTAAAACATAGTTCTCCTCGAAGGATCAAATAGTGGTTACCTAGCTGCCATCTGTGTATGGGAGCTCTGTTGCCCCCACTCAGACATGCCCCTGTACATCTCCATAGAACTCTTCTGTTTCGAAAATTTTTGATATCAAATCGTCTACCACCCCTCCCCCCCATCGTAAAAATTTCCAGACCCGCTCAACTCAGACATGTTCAGAGGACACTTCTGAATTAAGCCGCATTAGGAATATCCTGCAAGAGTATGTCTAAATAATATGCATTCATCATGCAGTAGTGAGGTTCCTCATTGTTAAGCTTATTGTTGTTGTTGTTGTTGTTTGTAAGCTTAAGTAATACTCGAAGTGGTTTACCTTCCTAAATCATCTCCTTCTGTGGATATTTCCATCCCATCTTCAGTTGCTATATGTAAACAATCAGTAACAGCTGCAATGAATAAAAATTTTCAATCTCTTGACACGAAGGAAGACGATGCAACAAGAAGCCATCTTTGTCAACTTCTACGTAATCTTAATGCGTTTTAACATCTTCTTCTCACCTGAGAGCGATATAGTTCTCAAGTTTTGATCAGCACAGACCCAAGAAAAACTATCCCCGAGTATTGAGAGACAACCAGTACATTGAAAGACTAACGGTAGGGTTTCTTCTGCTTCATCTTTGTCTTCAAGTGCTGTTTCTTCTGTCGAATTTGCCGCCATTTTTCTTTCTCAAGCAGAATGCCACAGGAAACCCAAGACTAGACTTTTTCCTATCTTTGAAAAAAAACAAGCTAAAACCTACTTCAAATATTAATTTCAGATGTGGATGGATTATTTTGAGAAATAAAAAGACTTGTAATAGCTAATATTACATTTTTAGTAATGTTTTTTTAAGATGTTTCAGAAATCTTGATTGGGTGCCCTGTGGTAATGTTGTTGGGGTTCTTGCCCCAGGCTCTTTGGTCTGCCATTCAGTGCAGTTTTGCCGCAGGACAAGGAAGAGGGTCACACCCTCCCCCCATTCACGTAGTACCCAAAGTAAGATTTTCCTTGAAGTAAAATAGTAGGAAGACCCGAGCCCTGTCATTGTCACTACCCAATAAAGTTGTAAAGAATTACATGAGTCATCAAGCATGGACAACAAGAAGTGACAGTGTGGTACTCCTGTGATCAGGTGATATAGGCGGGAAAAAACGCGCGCGCTTGTCACCACAGGATGACCGACTGTATTCAACTCGCAGCTCACGTCTAGCAGCTTTTAACCTTTGGTTAACAAGATCAGTGCAGGCTTCGTGCAGTTGACAAACTTATTAAATTCTACGAGAACAAATGTTAGAGAAAACCTTTGAGACATTTGAAGGAGTCCAGAAACAGCACAGGTACAAAGTACTCAGCTGAGACTACATCATTCCAGGGCTGAAAATAACGGCCAGGCATACGCCGGTCGAGATGTTCGGCGCATGGTAAGCTTATTTTATTTTGTTTTTTTCAAATATGCCGGTCAACATGTCCGTTCAAAACCGTATTTTACCGGTCAAATACCAAGTTTGGCCGGACATTGACCGTTGACCGGCCGTTATTTTGAGCCCTGTATCCAAGCATATGAAAATATCAAAAGAAAGGTCGCTCGATCGATACTCGTTTTGAATTCTTATTTCCAGATAACCAGTAAGCTTAAGCTTACCTTATTTCTGTATTTGTGTATATTGTACGTATATGATCATATAGTTATTGATTTATTTATAATTATGGTCGTGCACCCCCCTAGGTACGGGCCTGGTATTGAAGCAAATTGGCAGAGAGAAAATTCAAGGTCAGTAAATTTACGAAAGAAAGATCTAAATTTCCTAATTTTAATCATCAAATTTTTTACAGGTTTAAGTCACCTTTTCCCGAGGAACATGTTTCTACGTAAAGTGACATGATTTTATCGTCTTTTCGCAGGCTAAACGAATTTAAAATTAAGGGAAAACATTTCCCTTTTGTATTTTTTTTTCTTCGGTGATGACAGGGGCAAAAACCTACGTTCATCCAATCTATCTAGTGTACATTCTTAATCCTGTACGTTCATCCAATCCATCTCGTGTACATTCTTATTCCTATTCGTTCATCCAATCCATCTCGTGTACATTCTTATTCCTAACTCGTTCATCCAATCCATCTCGTGTACATTCTTATTCCTGTACGTTCATCCAATCCATCTCGTGTACATTCTTATTCCTGTACGTTCATCCAATCCATCTCGTGTACATTCTTATTCCTACTCGTTCATCCAATCCATCTCGTGTACACTCTTATTCCTGTACGTTCAACCAATCCATCTCGTGTACATTCTTATTCCTACTCGTTCATCCAATCCATCTCGTGTACATTCTTATTCCTGTACGTTCATCCAATCCATCTCGTGTACATTCTTATTCCTGTACGTTCATCCAATCCATCTAGTGTACATTCTTATTCCTGTACGTTCATCCAATCCATCTAGTGTACATTCTTATTCCTGTACGTTCATCCAATCCATCTCGTGTACATTCTTATTCCTGTACGTTCATCCAATCCATCTCGTGTACATTCTTATTCCTGTACGTTCATCCAATCCATCTCGTGTCGTTCTTATTCCTGTACGTTCATCCAATCCATCTCGTGTACATTCTTATTCCTACTCGTTCATCCAATCCATCTCGTGTACATTCTTATTCCTGTACGTTCATCCAATCCATCTCGTGTACATTCTTATTCCTATTCGTTCGTCCAATTCATCTCGTGTACATTCTTATTCCTATTCGTTCATCCAATCCATCTCGTGTACATTCTTATTCCTGTACGTTCATCCAATCCATCTCGTGTACATTCTTATTTCTATACGTTCATCCAATCCATCTCGTGTACATTCTTATTTCTATACGTTCATCCAATCCATCTCGTGTACATTCTTATTCCTGTACGTTCATCCATTCCAACTCGTGTACATTCTTATTTCTATACGTTCATCCAATCCATCTCGTGTACATTCTTATTCCTGTACGTTCATCCAATCCATCTCGTGTACATTCTTATTCCTGTACGTTCATCCAATCCATCTCGTGTACATTCTTATTTCTATACGTTCATCCAATCCATCTCGTGTACATTCTTATTTCTATACGTTCATCCAATCCATCTCGTGTACATTCTTATTCCTGTACGTTCATCCATTCCAACTCGTGTACATTCTTATTTCTATACGTTCATCCAATCCATCTAGTGTACATTCTTATTCCTGTACGTTCATCCAATCCATCTCGTGTACATTCTTATTCCTATACATTTATCCAATCCATCTCGTGTACATTCTTATTCCTATACATTCATCCAATCGATCTCGTGTACATTCTTATTCCTATACATTCATCCAATCCATCTCGTGTACATTCTTATTCCTGTACGTTCATCCAATCCATCTCGTGTACATTCTTATTCCTGTACGTTCATCCAATCCATCTCGTGTACATTCTTATTCCTATACATTCATCCAATCCATCTCGTGTACATTCTTATTCCTATACATTCATCCAATCCATCTCGTGCATTCTTATTTCTATACATTCATCCAATCCATCTCGTGTACATTCTTATTACTATACGCCTATTCAATCCAGAGATCTATATCTGCTTTATCCTGTTCGTATTTCGCGGTTCTGGTAATACGTTAACGTACAGCAAGCTACAAATCGTTGAAATGCTGTTTAATTATTTCAATGCACTTCATAAAAAAACTGGCGCTATTTGTCAAAAACAGGTCACCCATCCAAGTACTGACCCAGCCCAAACGGGTTTGACTGAGTCTGCTCGAAGCCCTAGTTTTTATCCACTGGGCCACGGGTTTGCAAAATTTGCAAAACAATAACCATGATAACAATGCACCAGATAGACTAGATTATTTTCCAATTGAAAACAACGTGCGTTGTAGATAGTGCAAGGGATTAGCTGTAGGTATGGTCTGGGGGCCGGCTGGTCTCTCCCCTGATGCCTCGGCTAGAACATTTTTCTGCGTAATCCGTACACCCAAGGACAGAAGGATTTAATCGCCGTCAGGTCCGAAGTCCATACGCTGTCTCAGCTCTGCGGATGTCTCGGGGGTATGGCACAGTGGAATTAATATTTTTTTTTAAATTTCTGTCGATGGACCTGGGTTCGAATCCGATGGTATCCAGATAAGATATGTTTTCAAATTCTTTTATTTTTTCATTTTTTTCTTCCTTTTTTGATTCCCCTACATATTCCTTCTTCATAATTTCAGCAATCTCGGTTTGAAAAGTGAACTATGATTCCCGCTTTGAAATATTTTCTGCTTGAAAAAGTTTACAGACAAGAATTCTAGGTTCTGCAATTATTTTCTACGAATTTTGCCCAGTTTTCTGTTATTGCTTTGTTGCTTGTCTATATATATAGTAGTACTGTAGTGCCTACCAAAAACTTAAAAAAAGTCCCAATGCGACATAAGAAATGTATGATAACGTCTAATAAAGCACTATAGGTTCGTACCTGTATGTAAAATATTTTTTCTTTCAAATTTATTCGCCGGAATTAAAAGAAAGATTCAGAATATTTTAATTCCAACGACAGGGACTCGTTTAGAATTTTCTCTTTGTCGGGTTCGTTAGGATGCGAAAAGAACCCCCTTTAAAAAAATTGGAACTATTTTGAACTACTTAGGACTATTTTGGGCTAAATAGTCCTAAGTAGTCCCGATTTTTCAAAGGATCCAAATTGTTCAAATAATTAGGACTATTTTGATCTTTTTGGTCCCTTTGAAAATTATTTTGAACTATTAGGACTATTTTGGATATGATTGGATCCTCCAGCATATGATTGGATCCTCCAGGATATGATTGGATCCTCCAGCATATGATTGGATCCTCCAGCATATGATTGGATCCTCCAGGATATGATTGGATCCTCCAGGATATGATTGGATCCTCCAGGATATGATTGGATCCTCCAGGATATGATTGGATCCTCCAACATATGATTGGATCCTCCAGGATATGATTGGTTCCTCCAGGATATGATTGGATCCTTCACGATATGATTGGATCCTCCAGGATATGATTGGATCCTCCAGCATATGATTGGATCCTCCAGGAGATGATTGGATCCTCCAGCATATGATTGGATCCTCCAGGATATGATTGGATCCTCCAGGATATGATTGGATCCTTCAGGATATGATTGGATCCTCCAGGATATGATTGGATCTTCCAGGATATGATTGGATCTTCCAGGATATGATTGGATCCTCCAGGATATGATTGGATCCTCCAGGATATGATTGGATCCTCTAGGATATGATTGGATCCTCCAGGATATGATTGGATCCTCCAGGATATAATTAGATCCTTCAGGATATGATTGGATCCTCCAGGATATGATTGGATCCTCCAGGATATGATTGGATCCTCCAGGATATGATTGGATCCTCCAACATATGATTGGATCCTCCAGGATATGATTGGATCCTCCAGGATATGATTGGATCCTTCAGGATATGATTGGATCCTCCAGGATATGATTGGATCCTCCAAGATATGATTGGATCCTCCAGCATATGATTGGATCCTCCAGCATATGATTGGATCCTCCAGGATATGATTGGATCCTCCAGGATATGATTGGATCCTTCAGGATATGATTGGATCCTCCAGGATATCATTGGATCCTCCAGGATATGATTGGATCCTCCAGCATATGATTGGATCCTCCAGCATATGATTGGATCCTCCAGGATATGATTGGATCCTCCAGGATATGATTGGATCTTCCAGGATATGATTGGATCCTCCAGGATATGATTGGATCCTCCAACATATGATTGGATCCTCCAGCATATGATTGGATCCTCCAGGATATGATTGGATCCTTCAGGATATGATTGGATCCTCCAGGATATGATTGGATCCTCCAGGATATGATTGGATCCTCCAGGATATGATTGGATCCTCCAGGATATGATTGGATCCTCCAACATATGATTGGATCCTCCAGGATATGATTGGATCCTCCAGGATATGATTGTATCCAGAATATGATCAGATCCTCCAGGATATGATTGGATACGCCAGAATATGATCGGATCCTCCAGGATATGATTGGATCCTCCAGGATATCATCGGATGCTCCAGGAAATGATTGGATACTCCAGAATATGATTGGATACATTCTTATTCCTATACATTTATCCAATCGATCTCGTGTACATTCTTATTCCTATTCGTTCGTCCAATTCATCTCGTGTACATTCTTATTCCTATTCGTTCGTCCAATTCATCTCGTGTACATTCTTATTCCTATTCGTTCATCCAATCCATCTTGTATACATTCTTATTCCTGTACGTTCATCCAATCCATCTCGTGTACATTCTTATTCCTGTACGTTCATCCATTCCATCTCGTGTACATTCTTATTCCTGTACGTTCATCCAATCCCTCTCGTGTACATTCTTATTCCTATTCGTTCGTCCAATTCATCTCGTGTACATTCTTATTCCTATTCGTTCATCCAATCCATCTTGTATACATTCTTATTCCTGTACGTTCATCCAATCCATCTCGTGTACATTCTTATTCCTGTACGTTCATCCAATCCCTCTCGTGTACATTCTTATTCCTGTACGTTCATCCATTCCAACTCGTGTACATTCTTATTTCTATACGTTCATCCAATCCATCTCGTGTACATTCTTATTCCTATACATTCATCCAATCGATCTCGTGTACATTCTTATTCCTGTACGTTCATCCAATCCATCTCGTGTACATTCTTATTCCTGTACGTTCATCCAATCCAACTCGTGTACATTCTTATTCCTATACATTCATCCAATCGATCTCGTGTACATTCTTATTCCTATACTTTCATCCAATCCATCTCGTGTACATTCTTATTCCTGTACGTTCATCCAATCCATCTCGTGTACATTCTTATTCCTGTACGTTCATCCAATCCATCTCGTGTACATTCTTATTCCTATACATTCATCCAATCGATCTCGTGTACATTCTTATTCCTATACATTCATCCAATCCATCTCGTGTACATTCTTATTCCTGTACGTTCATCCAATCGATCTCGTGTACATTCTTATTCCTATACATTCATCCAATCCATCTCGTGCATTCTTATTTCTATACATTCATCTAATCCATCTCGTGTACATTCTTATTACTATACGCCTATTCAATCCAGTGATCTATATCTGCTTTATCCTGTTCGTATTTCGCGGTTCTGGTAATACGTTAACGTACAGCAAGCTACAAATCGTTGAAATGCTGTTTAATTATTTCAATGCACTTCATAAAAAAACTGGCGCTATTTGTCAAAAACAGGTCACCCATCCAAGTACTGACCCAGCCCAAACGGGTTTGACTGAGTCTGCTCGAAGCCCTAGTTTTTATCCACTGGGCTACGGGTTTGCAAAATTTGCAAAACAATAACCATGATAACAATGCACCAGATAGACTAGATTATTTTCCAATTGAAAACAACGTGCGTTGTAGATAGTGCAAGGGATTAGCTGTAGGTATGGTCTGGGGGCCGGCTGGTCTCTCCCCTGATGCCTCGGTATAGAACATTTTTCTGCGTAATCCGTACACCCAAGGACAGAAGGATTTAATTGCCGTCAGGTCCGAAGTCCATACGCTGTCTCAGCTCTGCGGATGTCTCGGGGGTATGGCACAGTGGAATTAATATTTTTTTTTTAATTTCTGTCGATGGACCTGGGTTCGAATCCGATGGTATCCAGATAAGATATGTTTTCAAATTCTTTTATTTTTTCATTTTTTTCTTCCTTTTTTGATTCCCTACATATTCCTTCTTCATAATTTCAGCAATCTCGGTTTGAAAAGTGAACTATGATTGCCGCTTTGAAATATTTTCTGCTTGAAAAAGTTTACAGACAAGAATTCTAGGTTCTGCAATTATTTTCTACGAATTTTGCCCAGTTTTCTGTTATTGCTTTGTTGCTTGTCTATATATATAGTAGTACTGTAGTGCCTACCAAAAACTTAAAAAAGTCCCAATGCGACATAAGAAATGTATGATAACGTCTAATAAAGCACTATAGGTTCGTACCTGTATGTAAAATATTTTTTCTTTCAAATTTATTCGCCGGAATTAAAGGAAGATTCAGAATATTTTAATTCCAACGACAGGGACTCGTTTAGAATTTTCTCTTTGTCGGGTTCGTTAGGATGCGAAAATAACCCCCTTTAAAAAAATTGGAACTATTTTGAACTACTTAGGACTATTTTGGGCTAAATAGTCCTAAGTAGTCCCGATTTTTCAAAGGATCCAAATTGTTCAAATAATTAGGACTATTTTGATCTTTTTGGTCCCTTTGAAAGTTATTTTGAACTATTAGGACTATTTTGGATATGATTGGATCCTCCAGCATATGATTGGATCCTCCAGGATATGATTGGATCCTCCAGGATATGATTGGATCCTCCAGGATATGATTGGATCCTCCAGGATATGATTGGATCCTCCAGGATATGATTGGATCCTCCAGGATATGATTGGATCCTCCAGGATATGATTGGATCCTCCAGGATATGATTGGATCCTCCAACATATGATTGGATCTTCCAGGATATGATTGGATCCTCCAGGATATGATTGGATCCTCCAACATATGATTGGATCCTCCAGCATATGATTGGATCCTCCAGGATATCATCGGATTCTCCAGGAAATGATTGGATACTCCAGAATATGATTGGATACATTCTTATTCCTATACATTCATCCAATCGATCTCGTGTACATTCTTATTCCTATACATTCATCCAATCCATCTCGTGTACATTCTTATTCCTATACATTCATCCAATCGATCTCGTGTACATTCTTATTCCTATACATTCATCCAATCCATCTCGTGTACATTCTTATTCCTGTACGTTCATCCAATCGATCTCGTGTACATTCTTATTCCTATACATTCATCCAATCCATCTCGTGCATTCTTATTTCTATACATTCATCCAATCGATCTCGTGTACATTCTTATTCCTATTCGTTCGTCCAATTCATCTCGTGTACATTCTTATTCCTATTCGTTCATCCAATCCATCTTGTATACATTCTTATTCCTGTACGTTCATCCAATCCATCTCGTGTACATTCTTATTCCTGTACGTTCATCCAATCCCTCTCGTGTACATTCTTATTCCTGTACGTTCATCCAGTCCAACTCGTGTACATTCTTATTTCTATACGTTCATCCAATCCCTCTCGTGTACATTCTTATTCCTGTACGTTCATCCATTCCAACTCGTGTACATTCTTATTTCTATACGTTCATCCAATCCATCTCGTGTACATTCTTATTCCTGTACGTTCATCTATTCCAACCCGTGTACATTCTTATTTCTATACGTTCATCCAATCCATCTCGTGTACATTCTTATTCCTGTACGTTCATCCATTCCAACTCGTCTACACTCTTATTTCTATACGTTCATCCAATCCATCTCGTGTACATTCTTATTTCTATACGTTCATCCAATCCATCTCGTGTACATTCTTATTCCTGTACGTTCATCCATTCCAACTCGTGTACATTCTTATTTCTATACGTTCATCCAATCCATCTCGTGTACATTCTTATTCCTGTACGTTCATCCAATCCATCTCGTGTACATTCTTATTCCTGTACGTTCATCCAATCCATCTCGTGTACATTCTTATTCCTATACATTCATCCAATCGATCTCGTGTACATTCTTATTCCTGTACGTTCATCCAATCCATCTCGTGTACATTCTTATTCCTGTACGTTCATCCAATCCATCTCGTGTACATTCTTATTACTATACGCCTATTCAATCCAGAGATCTATATCTGCTTTATCCTGTTCGTATTTCGCGGTTCTGGTAATACGTTAACGTACAGCAAGCTACAAATCGTTGAAATGCTGTTTAATTATTTCAATGCACTTCATAAAAAAACTGGCGCTATTTGTCAAAAACAGGTCACCCATCCAAGTACTGACCCAGCCCTAACGGGTTTGACTGAGTCTACTCGAAGCCCTAGTTTTTATCCACTGGGCCACGGGTTTGCAAAATTTGCAAAACAATAACCATGATAACAATGCACCAGATAGACTAGATTATTTTCCAATTGAAAACAACGTGCGTTGTAGATAGTGCAAGGGATTAGCTGTAGGTATGGCCTGGGGGCCGGCTGGTCTCTCCCCTGATGCCTCGGCTAGAACATTTTTCTGCGTAATCCGTACACCCAAGGACAGAAGGATTTAATCGCCGTCAGGTCCGAAGTCCATACGCTGTCTCAGCTCTGCGGATGTCTCGGGGGTATGGCACAGTGGAATTAATTTTTTTTTTTTAATTTCTGTCGATGGACCTGGGTTCGAATCCGATGGTATCCAGATAAGATATGTTTTCAAATTCTTTTATTTTTTCATTTTTTTCTTCCTTTTTTGATTCCCCTACATATTCCTTCTTCATAATTTCAGCAATCTCGGTTTGAAAAGTGAACTATGATTCCCGCTTTGAAATATTTTCTGCTTAAAAAGTTCACAAACAAGAATTCTAGGTTCTGCAATTATTTTCTACGAATTTTGCCCAGTTTTCTGTTATTGCTTTGTTGCTTGTCTATATATATAGTAGTACTGTAGTGCCTACCAAAAACTTAAAAAAAGTCCCAATGCGACATAAGAAATGTATGATAACGTCTAATAAAGCACTATAGGTTCGTACCTGTATGTAAAATATTTTTTCTTTCAAATTTATTCGCCGGAATTAAAGGAAGATTCAGAATATTTTAATTCCAACGACAGGGACTCGTTTAGAATATTCTCTTTGTCGGGTTCGTTAGGATGCGAAAAGAACCCCCTTTAAAAAAATTGGAACTATTTTGAACTACTTAGGACTATTTTGGGCTAAATAGTCGTAAGTAGTCCCGATTTTTCAAAGGATCCAAATTGTTCAAATAATTAGGACTATATTGATCTTTTTGGTCCCTTTGAAAATTATTTTGAACTATTAGGACTATTTTGGATATGATTGGATCCTCCAGCATATGATTGGATCCTCCAGGATATGATTGGATCCTCCAGCATATGATTGGATCCTCCAGGAAATGATTGGATCCTTCAGGATATGATTGGATCCTCCAGGATATGATTGGATCCTCCAACATATGATTGGATCCTCCAGGATATGATTGGATCCTCTAGGATATGATTGGATCCTCCAGCATATGATTGGATCTTCCAGGAGATGATTGGATCCTCCAGCATATGATTGGATCCTCCAGGAGATGATTGGATCCTTCAGGATATGATTGGATCCTCCAGGATATGATTGGATCCTCCAGGATATGATTGGATCCTCCAACATATGATTGGATCCTCCAGCATATGATTGGATCCTCCAGGATATGATTGGATCCTCCAGCATATGATTGGATCCTCCAGGATATGATTGGATCCTTCAGGATATGATTGGATCCTCCAGGATATGATTGGATCCTCCAACATATGATTGGATCCTCCAGGATATGATTGGATCCTCCAGCATATGATTGGATCCTCCAGCATATGATTGGATCCTCCAGGAGATGATTGGATCCTCCAGCATATGATTGGATCCTCCAGGAGATGATTGGATCCTTCAGGATATGATTGGATCCTCCAGGATATGATTGGATCCTCCAGGATATGATTGGATCCTTCAGGATATGATTGGATCCTCCAGGATATGATTGGATCCTCCAGGATATGATTGGATCCTCCAGCATATGATTGGATCCTCCAGGATATCATTGGATCCTCCAGGATATGATTGGATCCTCCAGGATATGATTGGATCCTCCAGGATATGATTGGATCCTCCAGGATATGATTGGATCTTCCAACATATGATTGGATCCTTCAGGATATGATTGGATCCTCCAGGATATGATTGGATCCTCCAGGATATGATTGGATCCTCCAGCATATGATTGGATCCTCCAGGAGATGATTGGATCCTCCAGCATATGATTGGATCCTCCAGGATATGATTGGATCCTCCAGCATATGATTGGATCCTCCAGGATATGATTGGATCCTTCAGGATATGATTGGATCCTCCAGGATATGATTGGATCCTCCAGGATATGATTGGATCCTCCAGGATATGATTGGATCCTTCAGGATATGATTGGATCCTCCAGCATATGATTGGATCCTCCAGCATATGATTGGATCCTCCAGCATATGATTGGATCCTGCAGGATATGATTGGATCCTCCAGCATATGATTGGATCCTGCAGGATATGATTGGATCCTCCAGGATATGATTGGATCCTCCAGGATATGATTGGATCTTCCAGGATATGATTGGATCCTCCAGGATATGATTGGATCCTCCAACATAAGATTGGATCCTCTAGCATATGATTGGATCCTCCAGGATATGATTGGATCCTTCAGGATATGATTGGATCCTCCAGGATATGATTGGATCCTCCAGGATATGATTGGATCTTCCAGGATATGATTGGATCCTCCAGGATATGATTGGATCCTCCAACATATGATTGGATCCTCCAGGATATGATTGGATCCTTCAGGATATGATTGGATCCTCCAGGATATAATTGGATCCTCCAGGATATGATTGGATCCTCCAGCATATGATTGGATCCTCCAGCATATGATTGGATCCTCCAGGATATGATTGGATCCTCCAGCATATGATTGGATCCTCCAGGATATGATTGGATCCTTCAGGATATGATTGGATCCTCCAGGATGAGATTGGATCCTCCAGCATATGATTGGATCCTCCAGGATATGATTGGATCCTTCAGGATATGATTGGATCCTCCAGGATATGATTGGATCCTCCAGCATATGATTGGATCCTCCAACATATGATTGGATCCTCCAGGATATGATTGGATCCTCCAGGATATGATTGTATCCAGAATATGATCAGATCCTCCAGGATATGATTGGATTCTCCAGGATATCATCGGATGCTCCAGGAAATGATTGGATACTCCAGAATATGATTGGATACATTCTTATTCCTATACATTCATCCAATCGATCTCGTGTACATTCTTATTCCTATTCGTTCGTCCAATTCATCTCGTGTACATTCTTATTCCTATTCGTTCATCCAATCCATCTTGTATACATTCTTATTCCTGTACGTTCATCCAATCCATCTCGTGTACATTCTTATTCCTGTACGTTCATCCAATCCCTCTCGTGTACATTCTTATTCCTGTACGTTCATCCATTCCAACTCGTGTCAGTCTTATTTCTATACGTTCATCCAATCCCTCTCGTGTACATTCTTATTCCTGTACGTTCATCCATTCCAACTCGTGTACATTCTTATTTCTATACGTTCATCCAATCCCTCTCGTGTACATTCTTATTCCTGAACGTTCATCCATTCCAACTCGTGTACATTCTTATTTCTATACGTTCATCCAATCCCTCTCGTGTACATTCTTATTCCTGTACGTTCATCCATTCCAACTCGTGTACATTCTTATTTCTATACGTTCATCCAATCGATCTCGTGTACATTCTTATTCCTGTACGTTCATCCATTCCAACTCGTGTACATTCTTATTTCTATACGTTCATCCAATCCCTCTCGTGTACATTCTTATTCCTGTACGTTCATCCATTCCAACTCGTGTACATTCTTATTTCTATACGTTCATCCAATCCATCTCGTGTACATTCTTATTCCTGTACGTTCATCCAATCCATCTCGTGTACATTCTTATTCCTGTACGTTCATCCAATCCATCTCGTGTACATTCTTATTCCTGTACGTTCATCCAATCCATCTCGTGTACATTCTTATTCCTATACATTCATCCAATCGATCTCGTGTACATTCTTATTACTATACGCCTATTCAATCCAGAGATCTATATCTGCTTTATCCTGTTTGTATTTCGCGGTTCTGGTAATACGTTAACGTACAGCAAGCTACAAATCGTTGAAATGCTGTTTAATTATTTCAATGCACTTCATAAAAAAACTGGCGCTATTTGTCAAAAACAGGTCACCCATCCAAGTACTGACCCAGCCCAAACGGGTTTGACTGAGTCTGCTCGAAGCCCTAGTTTTTATCCACTGGGCCACGGGTTTGCAAAATTTGCAAAACAATAACCATGATAACAATGCACCAGATAGACTAGATTATTTTCCAATTGAAAACAACGTGCGTTGTAGATAGTGCAAGGGATTAGCTGTAGGTATGGTCTGGGGGCCGGCTGGTCTCTCCCCTGATGCCTCGGCTAGAACATTTTTCTGCGTAATCCGTACACCCAAGGACAGAAGGATTTAATCGCCGTCAGGTCCGAAGTCCATACGCTGTCTCAGCTCTGCGGATGTCTCGGGGGTATGGCACAGTGGAATTAATTTTTTTTTTTTAATTTCTGTCGATGGACCTGGGTTCGAATCCGATGGTATCCAGATAAGATATGTTTTCAAATTCTTTTATTTTTTCATTTTTTTCTTCCTTTTTTGATTCCCCTACATATTCCTTCTTCATAATTTCAGCAATCTCGGTTTGAAAAGTGAACTATGATTCCCGCTTTGAAATATTTTCTGCTTGAAAAAGTTTACAGACAAGAATTCTAGGTTCTGCAATTATTTTCTACGAATTTTGCCCAGTTTTCTGTTATTGCTTTGTTGCTTGTCTATATATATAGTAGTACTGTAGTGCCTACCAAAAACTTAAAAAAAGTCCCAATGCGACATAAGAAATGTATGATAACGTCTAATAAAGCACTATAGGTTCGTACCTGTATGTAAAATATTTTTTCTTTCAAATTTATTCGCCGGAATTAAAGGAAGATTCAGAATATTTTAATTCCAACGACAGGGACTCGTTTAGAATTTTCTCTTTGTCGGGTTCGTTAGGATGCGAAAAGAACCCCCTTTAAAAAAATTGGAACTATTTTGAACTACTTAGGACTATTTTGGGCTAAATAGTCCTAAGTAGTCCCGATTTTTCAAAGGATCCAAATTGTTCAAATAATTAGGACTATTTTGATCTTTTTGGTCCCTTTGAAAATTATTTTGAACTATTAGGACTATTTTGGATATGATTGGATCCTCCAGCATATGATTGGATCCTCCAGGATATGATTGGATCCTCCAGGAGATGATTGGATCCTTCAGGATATGATTGGATCCTCCAGGATATGATTGGATCCTCCAGGATATGATTGGATCCTTCAACATATGATTGGATCCTCCAGGATATGATTGGATCCTCCAGGATATGATTGGATCCTCCAGCATATGATTGGATCCTCCAGGATATCATTGGATCCTCCAGCATATGATTGGATCCTCCAGGATATGATTGGATCCTCCAGGATATGATTGGATCCTCCAGGATATGATTGGATCCTCCAACATATGATTGGATCCTTCAGGATATGATTGGATCCTCCAGGATATGATTGGATCCTCCAGGATATGATTGGATCCTCCAGCATATGATTGGATCCTCCAGGATATGATTGGATCCTCCAGCATATGATTGGATCCTCCAGGATATGATTGGATCCTCCAGCATATGATTGGATCCTCCAGGATATGATTGGATCCTTCAGGATATGATTGGATCCTCCAGGATATGATTGGATCCTCCAGGATATGATTGGATCCTCCAGGATATGATTGGATCCTCCAGCATATGATTGGATCCTCCAGCATATGATTGGATCCTCCAGCATATGATTGGATCCTGCAGGATATGATTGGATCCTCCAGCATATGATTGGATCCTGCAGGATATGATTGGATCCTCCAGGATATGATTGGATCCTCCAGGATATGATTGGATCTTCCAGGATATGATTGGATCCTCCAGGATATGATTGGATCCTCCAACATAAGATTGGATCCTCTAGCATATGATTGGATCCTCCAGGATATGATTGGATCCTTCAGGATATGATTGGATCCTCCAGGATATGATTGGATCCTCCAGGATATGATTGGATCTTCCAGGATATGATTGGATCTTCCAGGATATGATTGGATCCTCCAACATATGATTGGATCCTCAAGGATATGATTAGATCCTCCAGGATATGATTGGATCCTCCAGGATATGATTGGATCCTCCAGGATATGATTGGATCCTCCAGGATATGATTGGATCCTCCAGGATATGATTGGATCCTCCAGGATATGATTGGATCCTCCAACATATGATTGGATCCTTCAGGATATGATTGGATCCTCCAGGATATGATTGGATCCTCCAGGATATGATTGGATCCTCCAGCATATGATTGGATCCTCCAGGATATGATTGGATCCTCCAGCATATGATTGGATCCTCCAGGATATGATTGGATCCTCCAGCATATGATTGGATCCTCCAGGATATGATTGGATCCTTCAGGATATGATTGGATCCTCCAGGATATGATTGGATCCTCCAGGATATGATTGGATCCTCCAGGATATGATTGGATCCTCCAGCATATGATTGGATCCTCCAGCATATGATTGGATCCTCCAGCATATGATTGGATCCTGCAGGATATGATTGGATCCTCCAGCATATGATTGGATCCTGCAGGATATGATTGGATCCTCCAAGATATGATTGGATCCTCCAGGATATGATTGGATCTTCCAGGATATGATTGGATCCTCCAGGATATGATTGGATCCTCCAACATAAGATTGGATCCTCTAGCATATGATTGGATCCTCCAGGATATGATTGGATCCTTCAGGATATGATTGGATCCTCCAGGATATGATTGGATCCTCCAGGATATGATTGGATCTTCCAGGATATGATTGGATCTTCCAGGATATGATTGGATCCTCCAACATATGATTGGATCCTCCAGGATATGATTAGATCCTCCAGGATATGATTGGATCCTCCAGGATATGATTGGATCCTCCAGGATATGATTCGATCCTCCAGGATATGATTGGATCCTCCAGCATATGATTGGATCCTCCAGGAGATGATTGGATCCTCCAGCATATGATTGGATCCTCCAGGATATGATTGGATCCTTCAGGATATGATTGGATCCTCCAGGATATAATTGGATCCTCCAGGATATGATTGGATCCTCCAGCACATGATTGGATCCTCCAGCATATGATTGGATCCTCCAGGATATGATTGGATCCTCCAGCATATGATTGGATCCTCCAGGATATGATTGGATCCTTCAGGATATGATTGGATCCTCCAGGATGAGATTGGATCCTCCAGCATATGATTGGATCCTCCAGGATATGATTGGATCCTTCAGGATATGATTGTATCCAGAATATGATCAGATCCTCCAGGATATGATTGGATTCTCCAGGATATCATCGGATGCTCCAGGAAATGATTGGATACTCCAGAATATGATTGGATACATTCTTATTCCTATACATTCATCCAATCGATCTCGTGTACATTCTTATTCCTATTCGTTCGTCCAATTCATCTCGTGTACATTCTTATTCCTATTCGTTCATCCAATCCATCTTGTATACATTCTTATTCCTGTACGTTCATCCAATCCATCTCGTGTACATTCTTATTCCTGTACGTTCATCCAATCCCTCTCGTGTACATTCTTATTCCTGTACGTTCATCCATTCCAACTCGTGTACATTCTTATTTCTATACGTTCATCCAATCCATCTCGTGTACATTCTTATTCCTGAACGTTCATCCATTCCAACTCGTGTACATTCTTATTTCTATACGTTCATCCAATCCCTCTCGTGTACATTCTTATTCCTGTACGTTCATCCATTCCAACTCGTGTACATTCTTATTTCTATACGTTCATCCATTCCAACTCGTGTACATTCTTATTTCTATACGTTCATCCAATCGATCTCGTGTACATTCTTATTCCTGTACGTTCATCCATTCCAACTCGTGTACATTCTTAATTCTATACGTTCATCCAATCCCTCTCGTGTACATTCTTATTCCTGTACGTTCATCCATTCCAACTCGTGTACATTCTTATTTCTATACGTTCATCCATTCCAACTCGTGTACATTCTTATTTCTATACGTTCATCCAATCGATCTCGTGTACATTCTTATTCCTGAACGTTCATCCATTCCAACTCGTGTACATTCTTATTTCTATACGTTCATCCAATCCCTCTCGTGTACATTCTTATTCCTGTACGTTCATCCATTCCAACTCGTGTACATTCTTATTCCTGTACGTTCATCCATTCCAACTCGTGTACATTTTTATTTCTATACGTTCATCCAATCGATCTCGTGTACATTCTTATTCCTGTACGTTCATCCATTCCAACTCGTGTACATTCTTATTTCTATACGTTCATCCAATCCCTCTCGTGTACATTCTTATTCCTGTACGTTCATCCATTCAAACTCGTGTACATTCTTATTTCTATACGTTCATCCAATCCCTCTCGTGTACATTCTTATTCCTGTACGTTCATCCAATCCATCTCGTGTACATTCTTATTCCTGTACGTTCATCCAATCCATCTCGTGTACATTCTTATTCCTATATATTCATCCAATCGATCTCGTGTACATTCTTATTCCTATACATTCATCCAATCCATCTCGTGTACATTCTTATTCCTGTACGTTCATCCAATCGATCTCGTGTACATTCTTATTCCTATACATTCATCCAATCCATCTCGTGCATTCTTATTTCTATACATTCATCCAATCCATCTCGTGTACATTCTTATTACTATACGCCTATTCAATCCAGAGATCTATATCTGCTTTATCCTGTTTGTATTTCGCGGTTCTGGTAATACGTTAACGTACAGCAAGCTACAAATCGTTGAAATGCTGTTTAATTATTTCAATGCACTTCATAAAAAAACTGGCGCTATTTGTCAAAAACAGGTCACCCATCCAAGTACTGACCCAGCCCAAACGGGTTTGACTGAGTCTGCTCGAAGCCCTAGTTTTTATCCACTGGGCCACGGGTTTGCAAAATTTGCAAAACAATAACCATGATAACAATGCACCAGATAGACTAGATTATTTTCCAATTGAAAACAACGTGCGTTGTAGATAGTGCAAGGGATTAGCTGTAGGTATGGTCTGGGGGCCGGCTGGTCTCTCCCCTGATGCCTCGGCTAGAACATTTTTCTGCGTAATCCTTACACCCAAGGACAGAAGGATTTAATCGCCGTCAGGTCCGAAGTCCATACGCTGTCTCAGCTCTGCGGATGTCTCGGGGGTATGGCACAGTGGAATTAATTTTTTTTTTTTAATTTCTGTCGATGGACCTGGGTTCGAATCCGATGGTATCCAGATAAGATATGTTTTCAAATTCTTTTATTTTTTCATTTTTTTCTTCCTTTTTTGATTCCCCTACATATTCCTTCTTCATAATTTCAGCAATCTCGGTTTGAAAAGTGAACTATGATTCCCGCTTTGAAATATTTTCTGCTTGAAAAAGTTTACAGACAAGAATTCTAGGTTCTGCAATTATTTTCTACGAATTTTGCCCAGTTTTCTGTTATTGCTTTGTTGCTTGTCTATATATATAGTAGTACTGTAGTGCCTACCAAAAACTTAAAAAAAGTCCCAATGCGACATAAGAAATGTATGATAACGTCTAATAAAGCACTATAGGTTCGTACCTGTATGTAAAATATTTTTTCTTTCAAATTTATTCGCCGGAATTAAAGGAAGATTCAGAATATTTTAATTCCAACGACAGGGACTCGTTTAGAATTTTCTCTTTGTCGGGTTCGTTAGGATGCGAAAAGAACCCCCTTTAAAAAAATTGGAACTATTTTGAACTACTTAGGACTATTTTGGGCTAAATAGTCCTAAGTAGTCCCGATTTTTCAAAGGATCCAAATTGTTCAAATAATTAGGACTATTTTGATCTTTTTGGTCCCTTTGAAAATTATTTTGAACTATTAGGACTATTTTGGATATGATTGGATCCTCCAGCATATGATTGGATCCTCCAGGATATGATTGGATCCTCCAGGAGATGATTGGATCCTCCAGCATATGATTGGATCCTCCAGGATATGATTGGATCCTCCAGGATATGATTGGATCCTTCAACATATGATTGGATCCTCCAGGATATGATTGGATCCTCCAGGATATGATTGGATCCTCCAGCATATGATTGGATCCTCCAGGATATCATTGGATCCTCCAGCATATGATTGGATCCTCCAGGATATGATTGGATCCTCCAGGATATGATTGGATCCTCCAGGATATGATTGGATCCTCCAACATATGATTGGATCCTTCAGGATATGATTGGATCCTCCAGGATATGATTGGATCCTCCAGGATATGATTGGATCCTCCAGCATATGATTGGATCCTCCAGGAGATGATTGGATCCTCCAGCATATGATTGGATCCTCCAGGATATGATTGGATCCTCCAGCATATGATTGGATCCTCCAGCATATGATTGGATCCTTCAGGATATGATTGGATCCTCCAGGATATGATTGGATCCTCCAGGATATGATTGGATCCTTCAGGATATGATTGGATCCTCCAGGATATGATTGGATCCTCCAGGATATGATTGGATCCTCCAGCACATGATTGGATCCTCCAGCATATGATTGGATCCTCCAGGATATGATTGGATCCTTCAGCATATGATTGGATCCTCCAGGATATGATTGGATCCTTCAGGATATGATTGGATCCTCCAGGATGAGATTGGATCCTCCAGCATATGATTGGATCCTCCAGGATATGATTGGATCCTTCAGGATATGATTGGATCCTCCAGGATATGATTGGATCCTCCAGCATATGATTGGATCCTCCAACATATGATTGGATCCTCCAGGATATGATTGGATCCTCCAGGATATGATTGTATCCAGAATATGATCAGATCCTCCAGGATATGATTGGATTCTCCAGGATATCATCGGATGCTCCAGGAAATGATTGGATACTCCAGAATATGATTGGATACATTCTTATTCCTATACATTCATCCAATCGATCTCGTGTACATTCTTATTCCTATTCGTTCGTCCAATTCATCTCGTGTACATTCTTATTCCTATTCGTTCATCCAATCCATCTTGTATACATTCTTATTCCTGTACGTTCATCCAATCCATCTCGTGTACATTCTTATTCCTGTACGTTCATCCAATCCCTCTCGTGTACATTCTTATTCCTGTACGTTCATCCATTCCAACTCGTGTACATTCTTATTTCTATACGTTCATCCAATCCATCTCGTGTACATTCTTATTCCTGAACGTTCATCCATTCCAACTCGTGTACATTCTTATTTCTATACGTTCATCCAATCCCTCTCGTGTACATTCTTATTCCTGTACGTTCATCCATTCCAACTCGTGTACATTCTTATTTCTATACGTTCATCCATTCCAACTCGTGTACATTCTTATTTCTATACGTTCATCCAATCGATCTCGTGTACATTCTTATTCCTGTACGTTCATCCATTCCAACTCGTGTACATTCTTATTTCTATACGTTCATCCAATCCCTCTCGTGTACATTCTTATTCCTGTACGTTCATCCATTCAAACTCGTGTACATTCTTATTTCTATACGTTCATCCAATCCCTCTCGTGTACATTCTTATTCCTGTACGTTCATCCAATCCATCTCGTGTACATTCTTATTCCTGTACGTTCATCCAATCCATCTCGTGTACATTCTTATTCCTGTACGTTCATCCAATCCATCTCGTGTACATTCTTATTCCTATACATTCATCCAATCGATCTCGTGTACATTCTTATTCCTATTCGTTCGTCCAATTCATCTCGTGTACATTCTTATTCCTGTACGTTCATCCATTCCAACTCGTGTACATTTTTATTTCTATACGTTCATCCAATCGATCTCGTGTACATTCTTATTCCTGTACGTTCATCCATTCCAACTCGTGTACATTCTTATTTCTATACGTTCATCCAATCCCTCTCGTGTACATTCTTATTCCTGTACGTTCATCCATTCAAACTCGTGTACATTCTTATTTCTATACGTTCATCCAATCCCTCTCGTGTACATTCTTATTCCTGTACGTTCATCCAATCCATCTCGTGTACATTCTTATTCCTGTACGTTCATCCAATCCATCTCGTGTACATTCTTATTCCTATATATTCATCCAATCGATCTCGTGTACATTCTTATTCCTATACATTCATCCATTCCAACTCGTGTACATTCTTATTTCTATACGTTCATCCAATCCCTCTCGTGTACATTCTTATTCCTGTACGTTCATCCATTCAAACTCGTGTACATTCTTATTTCTATACGTTCATCCAATCCCTCTCGTGTACATTCTTATTCCTGTACGTTCATCCAATCCATCTCGTGTACATTCTTATTCCTGTACGTTCATCCAATCCATCTCGTGTACATTCTTATTCCTATATATTCATCCAATCGATCTCGTGTACATTCTTATTCCTATACATTCATCCAATCCATCTCGTGTACATTCTTATTCCTGTACGTTCATCCAATCGATCTCGTGTACATTCTTATTCCTATACATTCATCCAATCCATCTCGTGCATTCTTATTTCTATACATTCATCCAATCCATCTCGTGTACATTCTTATTACTATACGCCTATTCAATCCAGAGATCTATATCTGCTTTATCCTGTTTGTATTTCGCGGTTCTGGTAATACGTTAACGTACAGCAAGCTACAAATCGTTGAAATGCTGTTTAATTATTTCAATGCACTTCATAAAAAAACTGGCGCTATTTGTCAAAAACAGGTCACCCATCCAAGTACTGACCCAGCCCAAACGGGTTTGACTGAGTCTGCTCGAAGCCCTAGTTTTTATCCACTGGGCCACGGGTTTGCAAAATTTGCAAAACAATAACCATGATAACAATGCACCAGATAGACTAGATTATTTTCCAATTGAAAACAACGTGCGTTGTAGATAGTGCAAGGGATTAGCTGTAGGTATGGTCTGGGGGCCGGCTGGTCTCTCCCCTGATGCCTCGGCTAGAACATTTTTCTGCGTAATCCTTACACCCAAGGACAGAAGGATTTAATCGCCGTCAGGTCCGAAGTCCATACGCTGTCTCAGCTCTGCGGATGTCTCGGGGGTATGGCACAGTGGAATTAATTTTTTTTTTTTAATTTCTGTCGATGGACCTGGGTTCGAATCCGATGGTATCCAGATAAGATATGTTTTCAAATTCTTTTATTTTTTCATTTTTTTCTTCCTTTTTTGATTCCCCTACATATTCCTTCTTCATAATTTCAGCAATCTCGGTTTGAAAAGTGAACTATGATTCCCGCTTTGAAATATTTTCTGCTTGAAAAAGTTTACAGACAAGAATTCTAGGTTCTGCAATTATTTTCTACGAATTTTGCCCAGTTTTCTGTTATTGCTTTGTTGCTTGTCTATATATATAGTAGTACTGTAGTGCCTACCAAAAACTTAAAAAAAGTCCCAATGCGACATAAGAAATGTATGATAACGTCTAATAAAGCACTATAGGTTCGTACCTGTATGTAAAATATTTTTTCTTTCAAATTTATTCGCCGGAATTAAAGGAAGATTCAGAATATTTTAATTCCAACGACAGGGACTCGTTTAGAATTTTCTCTTTGTCGGGTTCGTTAGGATGCGAAAAGAACCCCCTTTAAAAAAATTGGAACTATTTTGAACTACTTAGGACTATTTTGGGCTAAATAGTCCTAAGTAGTCCCGATTTTTCAAAGGATCCAAATTGTTCAAATAATTAGGACTATTTTGATCTTTTTGGTCCCTTTGAAAATTATTTTGAACTATTAGGACTATTTTGGATATGATTGGATCCTCCAGCATATGATTGGATCCTCCAGGATATGATTGGATCCTCCAGGAGATGATTGGATCCTCCAGCATATGATTGGATCCTCCAGGATATGATTGGATCCTCCAGGATATGATTGGATCCTTCAACATATGATTGGATCCTCCAGGATATGATTGGATCCTCCAGGATATGATTGGATCCTCCAGCATATGATTGGATCCTCCAGGATATCATTGGATCCTCCAGCATATGATTGGATCCTCCAGGATATGATTGGATCCTCCAGGATATGATTGGATCCTCCAGGATATGATTGGATCCTCCAACATATGATTGGATCCTTCAGGATATGATTGGATCCTCCAGGATATGATTGGATCCTCCAGGATATGATTGGATCCTCCAGCATATGATTGGATCCTCCAGGAGATGATTGGATCCTCCAGCATATGATTGGATCCTCCAGGATATGATTGGATCCTCCAGCATATGATTGGATCCTCCAGGATATGATTGGATCCTTCAGGATATGATTGGATCCTCCAGGATATGATTGGATCCTCCAGGATATGATTGGATCCTTCAGGATATGATTGGATCCTCCAGGATATGATTGGATCCTCCAGGATATGATTGGATCCTCCAGCACATGATTGGATCCTCCAGCATATGATTGGATCCTCCAGGATATGATTGGATCCTTCAGCATATGATTGGATCCTCCAGGATATGATTGGATCCTTCAGGATATGATTGGATCCTCCAGGATGAGATTGGATCCTCCAGCATATGATTGGATCCTCCAGGATATGATTGGATCCTTCAGGATATGATTGGATCCTCCAGGATATGATTGGATCCTCCAGCATATGATTGGATCCTCCAACATATGATTGGATCCTCCAGGATATGATTGGATCCTCCAGGATATGATTGTATCCAGAATATGATCAGATCCTCCAGGATATGATTGGATTCTCCAGGATATCATCGGATGCTCCAGGAAATGATTGGATACTCCAGAATATGATTGGATACATTCTTATTCCTATACATTCATCCAATCGATCTCGTGTACATTCTTATTCCTATTCGTTCGTCCAATTCATCTCGTGTACATTCTTATTCCTATTCGTTCATCCAATCCATCTTGTATACATTCTTATTCCTGTACGTTCATCCAATCCATCTCGTGTACATTCTTATTCCTGTACGTTCATCCAATCCCTCTCGTGTACATTCTTATTCCTGTACGTTCATCCATTCCAACTCGTGTACATTCTTATTTCTATACGTTCATCCAATCCATCTCGTGTACATTCTTATTCCTGAACGTTCATCCATTCCAACTCGTGTACATTCTTATTTCTATACGTTCATCCAATCCCTCTCGTGTACATTCTTATTCCTGTACGTTCATCCATTCCAACTCGTGTACATTCTTATTTCTATACGTTCATCCATTCCAACTCGTGTACATTCTTATTTCTATACGTTCATCCAATCGATCTCGTGTACATTCTTATTCCTGTACGTTCATCCATTCCAACTCGTGTACATTCTTATTTCTATACGTTCATCCAATCCCTCTCGTGTACATTCTTATTCCTGTACGTTCATCCATTCAAACTCGTGTACATTCTTATTTCTATACGTTCATCCAATCCCTCTCGTGTACATTCTTATTCCTGTACGTTCATCCAATCCATCTCGTGTACATTCTTATTCCTGTACGTTCATCCAATCCATCTCGTGTACATTCTTATTCCTGTACGTTCATCCAATCCATCTCGTGTACATTCTTATTCCTATACATTCATCCAATCGATCTCGTGTACATTCTTATTCCTATTCGTTCGTCCAATTCATCTCGTGTACATTCTTATTCCTATTCGTTCATCCAATCCATCTTGTATACATTCTTATTCCTGTACGTTCATCCAATCCATCTCGTGTACATTCTTATTCCTGTACGTTCATCCAATCCCTCTCGTGTACATTCTTATTCCTGTACGTTCATCCATTCCAACTCGTGTACATTCTTATTTCTATACGTTCATCCAATCCATCTCGTGTACATTCTTATTCCTGAACGTTCATCCATTCCAACTCGTGTACATTCTTATTTCTATACGTTCATCCAATCCCTCTCGTGTACATTCTTATTCCTGTACGTTCATCCATTCCAACTCGTGTACATTCTTATTTCTATACGTTCATCCAATCGATCTCGTGTACATTCTTATTCCTGTACGTTCATCCAATCCATCTCGTGTACATTCTTATTCCTATACATTCATCCAATCGATCTCGTGTACATTCTTATTCCTGTACGTTCATCCAATCCATCTCGTGTACATTCTTATTCCTGTACGTTCATCCAATCCATCTCTTGTACATTCTTATTCCTATACATTCATCCAATCGATCTCGTGTACATTCTTATTCCTGTACGTTCATCCAATCCATCTCGTGTACATTCTTATTCCTATACATTCATCCAATCGATCTCGTGTACATTCTTATTCCTGTACGTTCATCCAATCCATCTCGTGTACATTCTTATTCCTGTACGTTCATCCAATCCATCTCGTGTACATTCTTATTCCTATACATTCATCCAATCGATCTCGTGTACATTCTTATTCCTATACATTCATCCAATCCATCTCGTGTACATTCTTATTCCTGTACGTTCATCCAATCGATCTCGTGTACATTCTTATTCCTATACATTCATCCAATCCATCTCGTGCATTCTTATTTCTATACATTCATCCAATCCATCTCGTGTACATTCTTATTACTATACGCCTATTCAATCCAGAGATCTATATCTGCTTTATCCTGTTCGTATTTCGCGGTTCTGGTAATACGTTAACGTACAGCAAGCTACAAATCGTTGAAATGCTGTTTAATTATTTCAATGCACTTCATAAAAAAACTGGCGCTATTTGTCAAAAACAGGTCACCCATCCAAGTACTGACCCAGCCCAAACGGGTTTGACTGAGTCTGCTCGAAGCCCTAGTTTTTATCCACTGGGCCACGGGTTTGCAAAATTTGCAAAACAATAACCATGATAACAATGCACCAGATAGACTAGATTATTTTCCAATTGAAAACAACGTGCGTTGTAGATAGTGCAAGGGATTAGCTGTAGGTATGGTCTGGGGGCCGGCTGGTCTCTCCCCTGATGCCTCGGCTAGAACATTTTTCTGCGTAATCCGTACACCCAAGGACAGAAGGATTTAATCGCCGTCAGGTCCGAAGTCCATACGCTGTCTCAGCTCTGCGGATGTCTCGGGGGTATGGCACAGTGGAATTAATTTTTTTTTTTTAATTTCTGTCGATGGACCTGGGTTCGAATCCGATGGTATCCAGATAAGATATGTTTTCAAATTCTTTTATTTTTTCATTTTTTTCTTCCTTTTTTGATTCCCCTACATATTCCTTCTTCATAATTTCAGCAATCTCGGTTTGAAAAGTGAACTATGATTCCCGCTTTGAAATATTTTCTGCTTGAAAAAGTTTACAGACAAGAATTCTAGGTTCTGCAATTATTTTCTACGAATTTTGCCCAGTTTTCTGTTATTGCTTTGTTGCTTGTCTATATATATAGTAGTACTGTAGTGCCTACCAAAAACTTAAAAAAAGTCCCAATGCGACATAAGAAATGTATGATAACGTCTAATAAAGCACTATAGGTTCGTACCTGTATGTAAAATATTTTTTCTTTCAAATTTATTCGCCGGAATTAAAGGAAGATTCAGAATATTTTAATTCCAACGACAGGGACTCGTTTAGAATTTTCTCTTTGTCGGGTTCGTTAGGATGCGAAAAGAACCCCCTTTAAAAAAATTGGAACTATTTTGAACTACTTAGGACTATTTTGGGCTAAATAGTCCTAAGTAGTCCCGATTTTTCAAAGGATCCAAATTGTTCAAATAATTAGGACTATTTTGATCTTTTTGGTCCCTTTGAAAATTATTTTGAACTATTAGGACTATTTTGGATATGATTGGATCCTCCAGCATATGATTGGATCCTCCAGGATATGATTGGATCCTCCAGGATATGATTGGATCCTCCAGCATATGATTGGATCCTCCAGGAGATGATTGGATCCTCCAGCATATGATTGGATCCTCCAGGATATGATTGGATCCTTCAGGATATGATTGGATCCTCCAGGATATGATTGGATCCTCCAGCATATGATTTGATCTTCCAGGATATGATTGGATCCTCCAGGATATGATTGGATCCTCCAGGATATGATTGGATCCTCCAGGATATGATTGGATCCTCCAGGATATGATTGGATCCTCCAAGATATGATTGGATCCTCCAGCATATGATTGGATCCTCCAGGAGATGATTGGACCCTCCAACATATGATTGGATCCTTCAGGATATGATTGGATCCTCCAGGATATGATTGGATCCTCCAGGATATGATTGGATCTTCCAGGATATGATTGGATCCTCCAGGAGATGATTGGATCCTCCAGCATATGATTGGATCCTCCAGGATATGATTGGATCCTTCAGGATATGATTGGATCCTCCAGGATATGATTGGATCCTTCAGGATATGATTGGATCCTCCAGGATATGATTGGATCCTCCAGGATATGATTGGATCCTCCAGCATATGATTGGATCCTCCAGGAGATGATTGGATCCTCCAACATATGATTGGATCCTTCAGGATATGATTGGATCCTCCAGGATATGATTGGATCCTCCAGGATATGATTGGATCTTCCAGGATATGATTGGATCCTCCAGGAGATGATTGGATCCTCCAGCATATGATTGGATCCTCCAGGATATGATTGGATCCTTCAGGATATGATTGGATCCTCCAGGATATGATTGGATCCTTCAGGATATGATTGGATCCTCCAGGATATGATTGGATCCTCCAGGATATGATTGGATCCTCCAGCATATGATTGGATCCTCCAGGAGATGATTGGATCCTCCAACATATGATTGGATCCTTCAGGATATGATTGGATCCTCCAGGATATGATTGGATCCTCCAGGATATGATTGGATCTTCCAGGATATGATTGGATCCTCCAGGAGATGATTGGATCCTCCAGCATATGATTGGATCCTCCAGGATATGATTGGATCCTTCAGGATATGATTGGATCCTCCAGGATATGATTGGATCCTTCAGGATATGATTGGATCCTCCAGGATATGATTGGATCCTCCAGGATATCATCGGATTCTCCAGGAAATGATTGGATACTCCAGAATATGATTGGATACATTCTTATTGCTATACATTCATCCAATCGATCTCGTGTACATTCTTATTCCTATACATTCATCCAATCCATCTCGTGTACATTCTTATTCCTATACATTCATCCAATCGATCTCGTGTACATTCTTATTCCTATACATTCATCCAATCGATCTCGTGTACATTCTTATTCCTGTACGTTCATCCAATCGATCTCGTGTACATTCTTATTCCTATACATTCATCCAATCCATCTCGTGCATTCTTATTTCTATACATTCATCCAATCCATCTCGTGTACATTCTTATTACTATACGCCTATTCAATCCAGAGATCTATATCTGCTTTATCCTGTTTGTATTTCGCGGTTCTGGTAATACGTTAACGTACAGCAAGCTACAAATCGTTGAAATGCTGTTTAATTATTTCAATGCACTTCATAAAAAAACTGGCGCTATTTGTCAAAAACAGGTCACCCATCCAAGTACTGACCCAGCCCAAACGGGTTTGACTGAGTCTGCTCGAAGCCCTAGTTTTTATCCACTGGGCCACGGGTTTGCAAAATTTGCAAAACAATAACCATGATAACAATGCACCAGATAGACTAGATTATTTTCCAATTGAAAACAACGTGCGTTGTAGATAGTGCAAGGGATTAGCTGTAGGTATGGTCTGGGGGCCGGCTGGTCTCTCCCCTGATGCCTCGGTATAGAACATTTTTCTGCGTAGTCCGTACACCCAAGGACAGAAGGATTTAATTGCCGTCAGGTCCGAAGTCCATACGCTGTCTCAGCTCTGCGGATGTCTCGGGGGTATGGCACAGTGGAATTAATTTTTTTTTTTTAATTTCTGTCGATGGACCTGGGTTCGAATCCGATGGTATCCAGATAAGATATGTTTTCAAATTCTTTTATTTTTTCATTTTTTTCTTCCTTTTTTGATTCCCCTACATATTCCTTCTTCATAATTTCAGCAATCTCGGTTTGAAAAGTGAACTATGATTCCCGCTTTGAAATATTTTCTGCTTGAAAAAGTTTACAGACAAGAATTCTAGGTTCTGCAATTATTTTCTACGAATTTTGCCCAGTTTTCTGTTATTGCTTTGTTGCTTGTCTATATATATAGTAGTACTGTAGTGCCTACCAAAAACTTTAAAAAGTCCCAATGCGACATAAGAAATGTATGATAAAGTCTAATAAAGCACTATAGGTTCGTACCTGTATGTAAAATATTTCTTCTTTCAAATTCATTCGCCGGAATTAAAGGAAGATTCAGAATATTTTAATTCCAACGACAGGAACTCGTTTAGAATTTTCTCTTTGTCGGGTTCGTTAGGATGCGAAAAGAGCCCCCTTTGAAAAAATTGGGATTATTTTGAACTACTTAGGACTATTTTGGGCTAAATAGTCGTAAGTAGTCCCGATTTTTCAAAGGATCCAAATTGTTCAAATAATTAGGACTATGTTGATCTTTTTGGTCCCTTTGAAAATTATTATGAACTATTAGGACTATTTTGGATATGATTGGATCCTCCAGGATATGATTGGATCCTCCAGCATATGATTGGATCCTCCAGCATATGATTGGATACTCCAGAATATATTTGGATCCTCCAGGATATGATTGGATCCTCCAGCATATGATTGGATCCTCCAGGATATGATTGGATCCTCCAGGATATGATTGGATCCTCCAGGATATGATTGGATCCTCCAGGATATGATTGGATCCTCCAACATATGATTGGATCCTCCAGGATATGATTGGATCCTCCAGGATATGATTGGATCCTCCAGGATATGATTGGATCCTCCAGGATATGATTGGATCCTCCAGCATATGATTGGATCCTCCAGGATATGATGGGATCCTCCAGGATATGATTGGATACTCCAGAATGTGATTGAATACTCCAGGATATGATTGGATCCTCCAGGATATGATTGGATACTCCAGAATATGATTGGATACTCCAGGATATGATTAGATCCTCCAGGATATGATTGGATCCTCCAGGATATGATTGGATCCTCCAGCATATATGATCAGATCCTCCAGAATATGATTGGATCCTCCAGCATATGATCGGATCCTCCAGGATATGATTCGATACTTTAGGATATGATTGGATCCTCCAGGATATGATTGGATCCTCCAGAATATGATTGGATACTCTGGAATATGATCGGATCCTCCAGGATATGATTGGATAGTCTAGGATATGATTGGATCCTCCAGGATATGATTGGATCTTCCAGGATATGATTGGATTCTCCAGGATATGAATGGATCCTCCAGGATATGATTGGATCCTCCAGGATATGATTGGATCCTCCAGAATATGATTGGATACTCTGGAATATGATCGGATCCTCCAGGATATGATTGGATAGTCTAGGATATGATTGGATCCTCCAGGATATGATTGGATCTTCCAGGATATGATTGGATCCTCCAGAATATGATTGGATCCTCCAGAACATGATTGGATACATTCTTATTCCTATACATTCATCCAATCCATCTCGTGTACATTCTTATTCCTATACACTCATCCAATCAATCCCTTGTACATTCTTATTCCTATACGTTCATCCAATCCATCTCGTGTACATTCTTATTCCTGTACGTTCATCCATTCCAACTCGTGTACATTCTTATTCCTATACGTTCATCCAATCCATCTCGTGTACATTCTTATTCCTGTACGTTCATCCAATCCATCTCGTGTACATTCTTATTCCTGTACGTTCATCCAATCCATCTCGTGTATATTCTTATTCCTGTACGTTCATCCATTCCATCTAGTGTACATTCTTATTCCTGTACGTTCATCCATTCCATCTAGTGTACATTCTTATTCCTGTACGTTCATCCATTCCATCTAGTGTACATTCTTATTCCTGTACGTTCATCCATTCCATCTAGTGTACATTCTTATTCCTGTACGTTCATCCATTCCATCTAGTGTACATTCTTATTCCTGTACGTTCATCCATTCCATCTGGTGTACATTCTTATTCCTGTACGTTCATCCATTCCATCTAGTGTACATTCTTATTCCTGTACGTTCATCCATTCCATCTCGTGTACATTCTTATTCCTGTACGTTCATCCATTCCATCTCGTGTACATTCTTATTTTCGGTATATGATCGGATATATGATTGGATAAGATGGTTGAATAGTAATGAATGGGGTGTCAAATTTAAAAGTTATTCAGATTTTTGTCCACAAAAAGACCTGTTGGTGTCAGTAATCTCTTTGAGGAGGGGGAGGGGAGGTTTTGGTTATGGTGTACATGTTGTTTTCGAGTCGATACTTTTAATACTCGCAAATTCATTACTTTTTTCTTATCAAATACAACAAAAACTACCCTGTTAATACCTATTTATTTTGGTCTTTCAGAATTTGGTAGTTTCAATACGAAATTCCAAATTTGTGGAAAATCCGCACCCTTGGATTGATCTCTTGGATTGGACTTTTTCTAAAAGGAGCGTCGGATCGAAAAAACTTTTTCTTTGATATTTCAACTCAAAAACAACAGAGAAAGTCTAGCAATACTTGAAATATTGCTTTGATGCGGTTACGTTTGAAAATCATTAATAAAAATGACTTTTATGGGCTTAGGGGAAGAAAACACATAAGGATGTTCTAGTTTGAATTACGAAATTTATTATGTATATTTTACATTTTTTAGTGTAAAAACCCAGAAAGAGGGACGTAGTATAGTTACCAGAAATACCTTAGTGAAAACAAGCAAGGCGGAAAGAAGAGTCTCATATTTATTCCAAAGGGATGGATATTCTGTACAACGCTTCAATGCTATTCATCGTGAGTACAGATTCTTATTTGTGTAGTGTATATACAGATGTTTTTATGTTCATTTTATTAGGTTTATTCTTATTAGGGGTTTTCTAAACTTTTCAACATTAAGAGGGGCTTCCTGTGGTGCGACTTTCCGAAGGTCCAGATACCACAGATACCATGTGAAAATTTGAATAGATCACTCACTGAATCTAATGACATCACAGCCCACTTACTCTACGATTGGGCTACCTGTGACTAAAGCCATCAAATGTGACTACACTTAGTTATACCCTAACATTGCTGCCACATAAGAAAGGGCTATAAAAAGAAGTGAACTTCAAATTAATTTGTGTGGAAAAGTGAAGAAAAAAACGTATTTATTTATCATCATTTATACTGTTTTTTATTATCATTTTTTATACAATGCTAAGTAATAATTATCCTAGTTTTCCATCATTAAGAGAACTATTAATACCCTTCTGCATTATCTCTCAGAATTATTTAATATAGGTCCTTTACAGAAAAAAGAACCCTACTTATAAAGGACCATTGGGCTCAGCCAGGTAATCAAAAGTGTGCCCCAGTAAAAATGGCCCTTTTTTCTTCGTTAGATTGTTGGTGATTTTTATAATTCTCTTAAAACAAGTGCTGTGAATACAAACAGATAAAGGAAAGTCTATTGAGCAACCCAAGATAAATATTCAACTTCCTAGGGACCATAGGACAATATTTTTTGAAGAATGGTGGCTGATTGGGAGATGGAGGGAGACCTTATATATTTGGCTGTAATTTTTTCAATTTCAAACAATGTCATTCCCTTCAATATTATTACTTTAAGTTTCATCCAATGGCATATAAATGTATCTTCTCAAGTACTATTAGTAGACAAAGAAATGATACTCAAGGGAATGACATGTGGATTGAATTAGCCAGTGCACAGTTTAAGAATTATCTTCAATGCGCATGCGATTTTATTCCGAATTTCTCACCTTCTTTTGTTTAATTAAAAACAAAAGTAGGTTTAAACAAAAGAAGGTGAGAAATTCGGGATAAAATCACATGCACACTGAAGACGATTCTTAAACTGTGAACTGGCTTATTGGGAAAATTAAAAATAAGGTTTTTGGTATCGGATTCTTTGCTTACATTTAAGGCTACACCCTGCACAAGTGTTGATCTTAGAATAACATTCTACCATACTACAGCACCAAATGAACTTCCTAAAATTTCATTCTAATATGTCATACCTCCACCACCAAAGGGGAATGAAATTTCAAAGGGTAGCTTTAACATGAGTTTATTCTTTATACTTTCTTTATCAAATGTCTTGACAGCAGGGGATAGGGGGCTCTAATATCAATCATCCTCTGAGGAGAAGGTATGGATTTTTCTGGAGCTAAGCCAATCTCATTAGCAACTAGATTTGCCATTTTTTAGTTCAGGAAGTTTGACTTTTGTAAGAATATTTTACTCATTTCACTGGGCCACTCCATCCTATGATTTCTTTCCAGACAATTTCATTAAGAGTGTTCTGTGTCTTTGTTTATGCCATCTTGCAGTTTTTTTTAGAAATTTGAAGAAAAGTTTAAATATGTTTCTGTGTTCCTATCACGGTTTCTTGAGCTGCGAAAGAACAACAGTTCCATATTCTTTCACAATGAGAGTTTTATCGAAGAAACTTCTTCAGAAAGAAGTCCAACAGTCCACCATATCCATTGAAGCTTACTCACAACCACCGTCAGTCCTTTCATTATAAGTGTGAATATATCTTAGCCAAAAAAGGGTCTCTTTATTCCACTTCTGACTCCACCGAAGGAATTAGTGGAGTTATTTAACCACTCTCACACAGTACCAAGAACTTGCAGACTCACTTTCTTGCTTGTAGAAAGCACACTCCAATGATTTTATTCATATTTGCAGTCTTGATGGAAATATTTAGAATTGAAATCCTTGTTGAGGCATGTCAATGTTATTTCCTCCAAACTGGTATTGCGCAGCATTAGGATCTGTGACAGGAGCAAGTTTTTCATCTTCATCATCAGCTCCAAAATAATTTTCTATTATTTCAAATGCCTTTCTATATATTTCTTCATTGTCATGTCCTTGCAGAAATTCTATCTTGTCCAAACCTTTGGAAAAAATAATTTTGGTCAAGATTAGGAGGATGGGTAGTAGTGATGATGATGATTACATGGATTGATTATGTTGGTGATGGTGGTGACAAATATGTTGATGGTAGCAATTATGAATTTTACGATGGTGATGACAATGGTGGTGGCGATGCTCATGATCATAATAGTATTGCAGTAGTCCTGGGGAGGAGATATATAACAGTACCGTATGCGAGCCTTTTTACATGAAATGCAATTAGCCTGGCAGTGTCACAAGACCTTGCCATCACCGTGATTAGTCTGGGTGAAGTGTCATGATGCTTTTTTGAAACTTTGATAGGCTGATTTTTTTTTTTACATGAAATGTGATAAGCCTGGCAGTGGAATGGCAGTGCCAAAAGACTTTGCCATCACCGTGTCAGTGCCATGGAGAGTAAATTCAATCACAATGTGATTAGTCTGGCTGAAGTGTCTTGCCATGTAATGACGGTGTTTGTATAGCAAGATTTTCACAGTCATATGATCAAAAGTTACACTGCAACAATTCCTTGTCCTTCCATCCTATTCTATTTACCATTTGTTCCCTCCCATTCAGATCGTAAAACCTATGATTTAGAACCATTCAACACTCACCATAAGCTTCTTCAACCATTATAGCAAAAGGATTCGGCATTCCATTCTCTTTTGAGTCCATCTGTCCTATCTTTAGAATATTATCCAGAGCATTTAATCCCACTTGGACGATCTTGGGATTGAACACAGTTAACAGCTCACATAATGGGCGAATCGCACCTTGACTAACAATATACCTGGAAATAACCAATCAGGTTAGTTAAACTATACCTTTTTACCTTGGGCGTAATGTTTCCACATTTCAGAGCATGTGTCTCTAATAGAACTCTTAAGCTTGTATGCAAATTGCCCATTTCAGACCACATGATATGTCCTTAAGAAATTTTCTTTTGTTAGAATATTTACATGTGGCATCACATGGTCTGAATGGGCACAACAAATAATGAAGGTAAAGAAGTCTATTCTCTTGTAAATAAGATTTTTTGTTTGAGTCGTATTCATATTCATGTGTCTTTTCATGTGCAACCATTAAACAAAGAAAATGATACTCTAAGGAATGATACGTGGTCTGAAATTGAAATACACCAGCTTAGCAGGTGTATCGAATCATTCGGTCACTGTACCTTATTTGTTCAGGGGTCCCCCCTGATGTTGCATTGGCGACAGCCCATGCTGCTTCTTTTCTCGTCTTGAATTCAGCATTATTTAGAATTTCTATCAGCATTGGAATGATGTTGGCATCAATAACTGCCTGGAAGCAAAGACAACAACAGTCATACGATCAGCAAATAAATTGGATCTAGTGTGTATGTCAAACAGTTTGAAAATACTAAAGTGGGTATATGACACTTAAAATTTCATTGAGGGGGACATTGGGGGGTTTCTAGCACCGCAACATAACCAAAAAAAATCAAAATCACTGCATCAAAATGACGTAGACAATGTACATCGCAAAATTTAAGATCAACACAATATCACAAAAAATTCTAGAAACACCGCATCACCGTGTGAAAAAAGGCCAACATTGCAACCCCCAATGTCCCTCTCTTCATTGATACTCTTAAACAATGCAGTGCAGTGCAGTTCACTTAATTTTGTACAGGATTTAAAAAAATTATTATCATTTTTTTACAGTGGTTTAAAATTTAAGTCTTACTGCTATGCCATCCTTACCAGTCTGTCCCTAAAAAACTAAGCTTTTTAAAAAATAAAATTAATAATTACTTGGATCTGAAGTCTGTTTCCAGCTGTAATGTTTGATATCGTCCAACATGCCTCTTTTCGGATGCTTTCTTTCGTACTACCCAACAGGTGTAATAGGCTAGGCAACACATTGCAATTTAAGATAACCTGGAAAAATATGTTAGATATTAACTCTTCATGATTCTGCAACCTCAAAAATGTTAGTACAAAAAGTTAGTACATAAGTGAAAGCCAAAAATTCAATGTCTAGAAGTAGCATAGCTAATCATTTGAGGATTTGTAATAGTCTACAAGACGATGATGTGATGCCTGACTGTGATGATGATAAAGATTGTGGTGGTGATGATGATGATAGTGATAATGATGGTAATAAAGATGATGATGGGTAATGATGATGATGATGATGATAATGTTGGTGGTGTTGGTGTTAGTGATGAAGACAATGATGATGTGATGATTGTGACGATGATGATTATGGTGACCTGATAAGACATAGCACAACAGGACAAGATACAGTCCACCATCATTGATATCTTACCTGTGTTTGCACATCGTCACCTGTTACGATATTCCCAACAGCTCGAAGAGCAGCAGACACTACATTATTCTGATTATGCCTGAGAATTAGAATGAAAATAAGTACCTTGAAAAGGGCAAAACCAGAAGAGATGGAAAGGGGCAGAGGATAGATTGTGCAGTTCTAGAAAATATCTCTACTTACCCCACAGAGGGGGATTGGAATTTCCAAGGGGTAGGGAGGGTCTGACTGGAGGGGATATTGTGTAGTTCAAGAAAATATCCATACCTCCCTTACAGAGGGGGATTGGAATTTCCAAGGGGTGGGGAGGTTCTGAGGAGGGTATATTGTGCAGTTCTAGAAAATATCCATACCTCCCCCACAGAGGGGGATTGGAATTTCCAAGGGTTGGGGAGGGTCTGTGGAGGGTATATTCTGTAGTTCAAGAAAATATTCATACCTCCCTTACAGAGGGGGATTGGATTTCCAAGGGGTGGGGAGGGTCTGAAGAGGGTATATTGTGTAGTTCAAGAAGATATCTAAACTATTAACAAAACTTACATTAATAATTCTACCAGTCGTCTACAGACACCAGAGTCAATAACTGCTTGTATTTTTTCATTTGGTCCATCAGATAAGTACGACAGTGCCCAACATGTGTCAGCGAGCACATCAGGATCTGAACTGAACAGTAATCTACTAAGAATGGGTAAACAAGGAGATACCTAGTGAAAATGAAAATCACATAAGTTAACTTACAAACCTTCAAATTTTATTGCACCTTGAAACGACCTGTGGGCTGATCTAAGTCAGGGCACGGCTAACTCACAGATCAAACCCTGAAACGACCTGTGGGCTGATCTAAGTCAGGGCACGGCTAACTCACAGATCAAACCCTGAAACAACCTCTGGGCTGATCTAAGTCAGTGCACGGCTAACTCACAGATCGAACCCTGAAATAACCTCTGGGCTGATCTAAGTCAGGGCATGGCTAGGTCACAGATAGAACCCTGAAACAACCTCTGGGCTGATCTAAGTCAGGGCATGGCTAGGTCACAGATAGAACCCTGAAACAACCTCTGGGCTGATCTAAGTCAGGGCATGGCTAACTCACAGATCTAACTGGAATTTAGGGTGTTAGGATTTGCTGAGGGAGGAGACCAGGAGAACCCAGGGAAACTCCTTAAAATCAATGGAGAGACCTAACAAACTCTGCTCACATGTGATGCGGAGTCCAGGAACTAAACCTATGACCCTGGAGTTAGAGGCAAGTGTACTACCACTACTGCCCCCAGGGTGACAGGTGAGCAAGTTTTCATACAGGGGTCAATTCTACTGACATCAGTGAGAAGAGAGGTTATAGACAACCTCACCCCTACTATGTTGCTATGGCTACCTTTGAAAAATCTGGAGGTGGATGTCTGCCGCGACAGAGATTAGATAATGCCCATACTAGGTTTCTTGTCATCGTTATTCTGGCAGACTTTGTTAGAAGACTGTAGAAATATAATGAAGCTAGTAAGCACTAAAATAGTACTTGCACTTTCGTTTTGCTTATACGCTGATTTGAAAACATGAAAAAAACTTTACATCAAAGTTAAAGAGATTAATTGTTCAACTTATGGCACAATTTGCAAAAGTATGACCACATTTAATGTATTTGTATAATTTTATGCATGGCTTTTGTACGTTAAACCAACAAAATCTGATGCAAAGCTGGCTGGTTTTACCAAATAAGACATGTAAAAGCTTGTTTGGCAGCAAAAAGCCTGTGCATAGAAGTATGTGAATACATTAAAATCTATGTGGTCATACTATTGTGCATTGCACTATTAAATGGCATCTGCAGATCACCATGTATTTCCTTACTTTAAAAATGGCAGTAGGACATCGCAATTAAGTACATAATCTCGACATTCAGCACTGTCTCCAGCAATATTCCCTAAAGCCCAAACTGCCTGTAAGACAAGAGATTTGATTCACATTTAATACTACATCATATAGTGTATTTGAGAGATCATTAGTGTGGCAAATTTGAGACTTAAAAATTCATAAAATACTGTAGTGTTCCTTGATTAAGGGTCATTTACGCAGGATTAGCCCATTTCCGTGTTAAAATATTCACAAATACCAACTGTAAAGTAAGACACAACTTCAACAATACAAATACTTTAGAATTACACGGACCTCCACTGGAACATGTGAATATTCTACACAATGTTGAGACTAACCCTGAGCAATAGAGAATTTGAAACTGGAGTTTTGGCCTCCTTGACTGACTTGGAAAATCAGAATGTGTGTAATATTAAAGAAATAAAGCAGCTTCTTCCATGTTCCATTTAGTATACAGCAAGCAGGAAGTGCAAAAAGCACAAAGGAAAGCCTGTTGGTAAGTGAAGCTTCTCAAATGTTTTTTTATCAGCACCAAGCTTTGTTCACTAGTACAGCATAATTCTTGGCCAATCAGATTTTACCTGTTCCTGTACATCTTCGTGACTTGATTCGAGTAATTTGATAAAGCAAGGCACAGCACCAGAGTTGACTGTCTCTCTTGTTTGTAACGATGTTCCTGACGCAACATTGGTTAAAGCCCAAGCAGCCTCAAACTAAAAAAAAATTTGATATTTGTGAAGAGGACTTAAAAAAAAGTCCCCAAGGTTAAAGAAAGAAGGAATGGGTTTGACCAAAATATGAAGATACATTACAGCCATAATAGAGTATACGCCATATATATAAGTGAAACAAAACCAACAGTGTATTGTCAAATTGCAATATTTTGTACATACCGTAGTGGATATCACTGGAGCAGAACATTGGGAACAAAAGCAAATACCTATACACATGTTTGTTTGGTTCAAGCCTGAGTGAATTATTAGAAGTTGACGACTAGATATTTGATAACTAAATACTTTTAAGCGCTACAAAGCCAGTAATTGTTTCACTGATATATGGAATGCACTCTATTAAAAAAGTAATACTTAAGGGAATGATTAGAGTTTGGTCTGAAGCCCTAAAACAGTATTAAGACAATAAAAATCATTTGCACTAACCTGTAAACCACTATTTTCTTCTCTCTGAAGAAATTCTACAAACTTTGGGATAACTCCACATTTTATTACGTCATCAATTGGAGGATTTGGTTCTGAAACACAAAAAAAATTTGCATTAAAAAATATACATAACACATATGATCAGGGCTAATGAAACAATGGTCAGTCAGTCTCCAGTCATGATGGCGAGCAAAATTAATTTCAGCTTTGTAATACCTTGTTTTCAGGTCAATGTCACTGGTCAAAATGACTGACAAGGCAAAGATTGACCACACAATTTACAATTCTGGCCAGACATTGTCAGATGACAAGCAGCTATTTCAAGCCATGAATAATGCCTGACTGATATATAGTATTATTACTGGCCCTACTGATGTCATTGACCCAATATTTCTCCCAAATATTTTCATTTCCATTCATTTTTCCCGAAAAATAGAAAAATAGGAACCAAATTTCAAAAATAAAAATAATCACCTTTTGACAATATTTTTCTGAAACGCTGTGTTGCTGCTAACTCTTTCTCACTGTCCCCTGAAAATATTGCTGCTACCATATCTTGGAAAAAAGGTCCCTGAAATAAAACACCATGGAACTCAATACAGTAGATCCATTATCAGACATGAGTCATATGGCGGCTGCCTTGGTACGGCTTCGACCCCATTTTGAGCTGCGTCCTTAGCAATTTATTCAGCTATTTGAGCTGCAAGAAAGAATGATTAGCTACTCCAAATTAAGTAGCCCTGCAGCCTTTGGGAGTAGTCAAGGAGCTGTTAATCATGAGAAGCATGGGTGGCCTAATGGTGAGAGTGTTCGCCTCTCACCAAAGTGACCCAGATTGGAGTCCTGCTGGACTTGGTGTCATGTGAATAGAATCGTTTGTTAGTTCTCTCCTATGCTTCAAGGGTTTTTCTTCTGTTTTCCTCACTCCTTGAAAATCAACTCCCAAATTTCAATTTGATCCTGGGCTTGACAGTAATAATTATTGGAGCTTAGCTCTGTTTTGAGTGTCCCACTCTGTGATAGAACCACTAAAGCTTTAATAGTATTGATGCTTAATAGAGGTATAAATTAGTGCAGAAACCCACTTTGGGGCTTTGACAACTGGCCACTGAATAGAGGTTGGCCACTTAACATAGGTATAAAATTAGTGCAGAAACCCTCTTTGGGACTTTGTCAAATGATCGCTAAATAGAGGTTGGCTACTTAAGAGGCTCTATTGCATTTAATAGCTTCCCTTTCTCCTCTCCTTATTAGCACAATGTTTTTTGCTTAACTCCCTTTTTTCCAGCCAATAAGAAACATTAATAGCCATTTTTAATTCATTTGTTTAGCTTCCACCATGATGTCTGCGATGTCAGGGACACTGCTACAGCGTAAGCCAATTACAGCTGACCCAGAAGGAAGTGGTGATTTTTGAGAAGGGAGGAAAACCAGATTATGGTACTCGAAGCACAGGAGGAAACCAACCAGCAACTCTACTTACACGATGCATGGCAGGTCTTAATATCAAACCACAACCACGACAGTGGAAAAACAAGTAAGGATGAGAAAACATGCTAAGTCAGGTTTTAAACATAAAATTTAGAATTACTAATTGAACAAGAAAACTGACATGATAATTAATTTAGCTTAATGAGCTTAATAAAAAAAATACGAAATATTTAAGACTAAGCTTACATGTAAGCTTAAGCTTGTACTAGAATACTTTAACGAAAATTTCATATTATTTTTGGAAAACTACTTTCACATTTCCACTACATCTACATGGAAATATTATTCCTGGAATTTTAGGGGAAGAAAATTATTTTAGTTCAAAATAATGAACACATTAACCATGTTTGAGGTCCGATTTCCTAAATGTTTATGAGAACCTAACGATGTCACCAGAGACAATGATAGATTATGTATTTAAGATATTGAAAATATAGTAATTAAAATGAGGTATAAATAAGAAGGCAATAATAGCTAACTTAGGAATAACAATTTTTAGTTCAAATGCTATGGAATCGACGTATTTTGTGTGGATGAACTTTGAAAGTTTTTTTAGAGTTCGTCGATTTCACAGAATTCCGAATATATTTCAGTAAAAACTCGGAATGTACAAGAGCACAATACAAGCTTTGAACTTATCGTACAACTTAATAATTGAATCAGATTTCAGTCATAAAGTTTTGTAAATAGAAAGTGCTCGATTCCTGATATTTTTTATAAGATACAGAAAGTACAACTTCCAAGCTTGATACTAAGTTAGTATTTTTTTAGTCAACCAGACTTCGTACCTGCCAATCTGTCGTTAACAAACTCTCCAGCTCCGTACTCTGCAGCCCCTCTTTTACATCAACATTTCGTCTCTTAAACATCTGAGGATAGAAAATGCAGAAGACGTGAGGTAAAGGTAGCGGAAAGAAAGTGAATATGATCGATCGATATTGAAATGACAGGCTGAAGAATCCACGTTCTTTTCCTGACCTGTTCTTCGCGTTTTGCTTTTCGAAGCTGCACTCCTTCTTCTTCTCGTCTTCGTCGCATTTCCGACGCGTCTAAAGCCTTATTCTTGTAGGCTTTGATACGAGGATTGCCTTTAGATGCCATTGTGAGGAAACAGAAGGCGTTGTGCCTTAAAGATTGTGAGCAAAGAGGCCCAGATCAGAAGGCCTTTTTTGCAGCCAGTAGAGCGATTGATCGATGCGGATCTCAGCAAAACCCATGCACTGCGAGGCTCAACAAACTTTTTAATGCTGGTCAGCGGTGAACACCTACCATAGGCTGCACTACGCAACCTGGGGAAAGTGAAGGTTTGTTTTTGTTTTGGACTGGAAAAATGGGAATTAAAAGACTAGGAATGGGTTCTGGGATGTTGGGAAAGGGGAACTGGACGATGCACTGACACACAGTAGAAGAGATAAGAAGAAATGGGACTAAAAACTATTGTATATTTTTTGCGTTTGTCATATTTTTCCTTTCCTTTCCTTTCCTTTCCTTTCCTTTCCCTTCCTTTCCCTATCTTTCCCTTCCTTTATTTCCCTTCCTTTCCTGACAAAAATTATGGAAAAACGAAAAAAACAACAAAAAAACACCAAAGCTCGCTTCAAGCAATCTCGCAAATTCAGTTTGTATGATAAAAAAAAAATCAGTATAATTTTGGTTAAGATACAGTTACAATGAACACAAAATTTAAAAATAATTTTTCACTCTTTATTTACCGATATTTTTTCAAAATATCAAACATTCAGTTATTGCTCTATCTTGTTTTACAATCTTATGATTCAACTTGCTTAGCTTCTTAAATTAACTTACGCAAAGTTTATTAGGTTTATTAATCTATTAGGATAACTTCATTTATTAGGGTTACAGTGTTTTGCAATCACGCGCGAAATCGTTCAATTTGCTGTCGCGACAAGTTAGGGGTTTGGTGGACGTCAATCAAAGCGTTTCCATGACATTCCATATACACCTGCCCTTGAGAACTTTGTTTTTTCCTAAAATGTCAGGGGAACACTTTGATTGACGTCTCCCGAAACCATGTCGCGATGGAAAATTTTACATTTTCGCGCATGTGTTTGGGAAGCAATCTAAGTCTGCGCGCCGCGGGAAAGCTCTTTGACTCGGCTATAAAACACACAAATAGTTTTAACAGCTAATCTAAAGTTAAATAAGACATATTTTACACCATTTGCAAAGTGCACGTAAAGAACGCGTCAAAATTCTTCACATAGATTGTGCGCAACTCTATTCTAACGTTCGTGACCGAACGATAACTACGTGCACAGAGAGAGCCTTCAGCTATTAAGCACTCAAATTATACAGGTTATTCCTTACGTAAAACTATGCAAAATTAATATCCACACAATTTATAATATTTTCATAAGGCAAACTTTAAAAATGGAATTTATAAGAAAACTAGGCGATAATGATGACCAGATGTCGTCAAAACGCACATCTTTTATCATTAGTTTTTTTTAAATAAATCAAATTATAAAATTCTACACACGATAAAAATACATTTTTGATGAGCTAAGATCGAGCCCATCCAAAGTCATATATAAAACCTGTTACTAGCTTGAAAGGGTTGACCCTAGTATTATCTAAGATAAAATATCAAAACTTAGACAAGACTCAGACCTAAAATACACAGGTAACCCATGCTAAGTATTTTTTGTGTTCAGTCTAATTATAACTTCCCTTTAACTTCAGTATAAAATATTTCGAAGGTTGATTTACAAGCAGCGCATTTTGTATACTGTAGAAATATTGCTTCACATGGGCTACCTGTGGTCGAGTTCAGCATTAATGTTTCCTATTGAGAATTCCTGGTCTTGAGAGGCCTGGGGCTTAGAAGATAAAAATATCGGTTCCATTCCCCCATGGACGGGTTTCTCTGGAGTAAAGACCTTTAGTTTTGTGTTGGGATCATAAGATTGGTTTTCAGTACCGACTGCCCCATTCTTGAAGGAACCAGTATTGTTATTTTTTTTTTTCTGAAAAAAAAAGGCAATTGAAATATATAAGAAAATGTTGCGCAATAATTATTTATGAAGAAGGCACGATTTGAAGAACTCGCCCCAGGAGCTCTCGTCTGTTTGTGCTGATCAAAAGTAACGAAGGCTCAAGAAGCTACTGCGCATGATCTAAGGGCCTGCGCAGTACCGTCTCTTAAGCGCAGTCAAGTTCAGGTTCTCAAAGGAAGGGGGGTATGAATAAAAATATTTAAGCCTATTATTGCGCATTATCGACGAGCCTGCGCAGTACATCGTACTGAGTATCTAATGACTCAACCAAACGTAGCTGGCCTTTGTCACGTGTTGAGATTCTGCGCATGCTCTGGGAATTTTTAGTGTGCATGTGACCACCAACATTGCAGGCTCCACATGGGTTGTCATTGTTTGCACATATTGACCAATGCGTGCGCGTTACTAACTTCCACATACCTTTATTGGAGCCCACCGACAGAGGAGAGACAAATAGACGGGGAGGAAGCAGAGACCATGAAGCAACCCAAGCACTACGATACCAAAGAACATCTTGAAGAATATGATGAAAATCTGCGAAGATGCAAAGACCGTCACGATCATTCCTATAAAGGTACTTGTTCCTGAAAAAATACAACACAAAAATAGCTTTAAAAAATTATTTCTTTTTATTCACTTTTTGGTACTTCGAAGTCCAAAGAGACTTCACATTCTCTTACGAAATTTGTTAGATCTGAGTAGGTATTTGACGCATTTTCGTTTAGTATCCTTTTGTTCTGTTTTCAAGTATCTTAGCCTTTGTTCAATGCGTCACATTCTTTAGTATTTTTCGTCATTGTTAGTTGTCCCTCCGGAGTTCGTACCGCTTTATATACGCCCCATATGTTAATCTTTAGTTAGTTGGTGCTCGTCGTTCATCCCGTCCTACACGAATGTAAGCCGTCGGTTTTCCTTTTTTGGATCGTTCTCTGCAGTTTCTTGTAGTCCTGTGTTTCTTGTTATTTCACTTTATTTATATTCCTTTTATAATTTACTTTTTGTGGTCTATACCTCACAACTAAGAGTATTGAATTAAATTAGGATGGAGTACCAACATCACTTATTCAAAAATTAAGTTCTAGTAATTCCCAAACAACGACTCTTTTTAAACATGGAAAGAATAATGAAAATGAAATGCAAAGTAAGAAGAAGACGTACCTCCCATTAGTACACTAGCACCCATGGTGCTCAGCGCGTGAATGGCTCGATCTTCAGGCCGACGCTCATCAGACAATACATACGCATGCGCAATATGCGCGCTGTAATCCACAGAGAATCCAATAGCCATGACGAGGTTGATAGTCGAAATCATGTTAAGAGAAACATCCCACACGTACATGAGAGCAAAGAGTTCAAAAATCAAGGCGCCAAATCCGAAAAAGATGATCAAGGAAGCTGTGAGGCTGAGGAGGAATGGTAAGGTGATGACGAAGACTGTCACGCCAGCGACGGCGATGTTACGCGTTGTCTCTGATTTGGTAATGGCGTACTGCTCCAGATAAATGTAGGCCTGTAAAAACGACAAAGTTTACTCAATGAACCTTGAAAATTCCTAAAATTTTTAGCTGTTATGTTACTTTTGAAAATCTGCGTTACATCGATCAACGTTGCGTTACTTATTTACCCTCTTCAAGCTTGCATTACGCGCATGAATTCCATTGCATGCATGATAGCGTGCATCACCTAGAGTTGCGTCGAGTAGTTACTGTAGTCAGAATGCATTACGCGCGCGGATGTATTGCGTGACATCAACCAATAACGTTGCATTGTATATTTCATTGTATATGTGGCACGTACGTCGCACGCACGACACTGTATGACATGCACAAGATAACGTTGCGTTCTGTTGTGTTGTGTTGTGTTACTTTCGGCTGCAGCGCGCTCACGCATTATATTGCAATATTGTGCTGCGCTTAATTTCACAACTCCTCAACAAGTCAATGCCGCACATCTCCAAATCTCAGCTTCAATAAATATCGTACGTTTGAATTTGATCCCATGGTAAATAACTAACTCTACCTTTCTGTCTTTCAATTTCTATAAACAGATAAGTTTACCTTAGCAATGGGATAAACAGACAGATCTGAGCCCGCAGACAGGTCACTTCTCATGGTCAGCATACCATCTTTTTGGAGAATGGAACTAGTGGTTGGCTTCATATAACAAAAAACACGTGACGCTAAAATAGTCGAGTTATCATCTGAAAACACCACGTCTTGTCTGAAGTGCGCATAAGCAGGAACTCCAAGAAAGACCTTCAAGGTGAGTAGAAAGCTAGATCCAGTAACATTAAGTCCATTTGACTTCGCAAATGATCTCAAAGACTCCATCCACGAGAGGGTTCTGTTCATATAGTACGTATTCTCCGTTGCAATTTTAGAGAGTTTGAGAATTTCTGATTGTACATCGCTGTCTTCGTAGTCGGTTTTCGTACTTATAACCAGACTGACTGGAATATCTCGTTCAAAGTATCGATCTTCGGTGTCCAAGAAATCGATAATTTGTGCGCCTTTTTTCGCAAGGAGTCGTCGGTCGAAGTCCTCGCTGATTTTCAAACCATAATAAACACTAACTCCAAGAAGACCCAGAGAAAATACCACTACAACTACGCGTACTACTGGAAGCATTAATATCTCTGCCCACTTTTTCATAATTTTGCTGGAAATTGGCTGAGAAGGTCGCGTCCATGCTGGACTGCCTTCCTTCGCCGGAGGAGCCCGACAGACGGGAAGAAAATCCCTTCGTCCTGCTTTGATTCTCCTGACATCAAAACTCAAGAAAGCCACAAAAAATGTTATAATCATGAGGTAGGAAAATGTTATGGTCAGGGCTGCATAAATACAGAAGTATCTGATCGAGGGGAACTGAGTTGAGGTACTGACGGCAAAGGCAACGAGGTCAGTCAGCGTTGTCATGGTGATGGTCGCACCGGAGTGGGACATGACAACCTTAACGGTTGTCAAGACGTCCCAGTTGGTATAGTCTAATCGATCTAGTTCATCGATGATTATAAACACGTCATCAATACCAATGCCAAGAATGAGGAATGGTAGAATACCTACGATACTTATAAACGGGGTTTGTACAAACATTGCGAGTCCGAGTCCCGCGAGAATCCCGAGCCCAACCGCAAGAATCCCGACGTTTCCAAGCAACGCGTGTCCTGTCAAGGGATTGCGAAACTTCAACAAGATTGTACCAGCAAATGTAATCATTAGAGTGAAGGTGATGCTGATAAGTGTGATGTCAGAGCCACTGCTTTCAGATGTTGCATCACTTAGGCTTCGTCCCGCATAGTAATACAAATTAGAGCACGTCAAACCTTCTTTAAGTTCCATAACCTTCTTGATGAACGATTCTTCCCACTCCACAACAGTTTCATAATCCTCTTCCTTGTCGCTAGTGTAGTACTGTACTTGCACTGCGTCTGCGCTTTGAAGCGTTTGGTTCTTCAGAACTGGATTTGCAAACATGATTCCAAAATTCATATACACTGGTCTGCCATTTGCCATAAGCTGTCCTAACGAGTAATACGCCGTTCCAATCTTACTAGAAATATTATAAACGTTATTTTCGTCGAAATTAAAAATTTCAAGAGGATTGATATAAACACACTTCGTTTGGCCCTCGGTTATCGTATTTTTGATGCAAAATTTCTCGAAATTTTTGAGGGAGATGACTGCATTGTGTACTTTAAGGACCTCAAGGAGACAATCCCTTGAAATAATGCTCTTTCCGGCAGAACGTGGGACAAAAATAACTGTTTCAGTTCTTGAGTCCATTTGTTGGAAAAATTGACTGGCTTTTTCGAGATCTTTAACAGAGGTACTCCCGGGAGGAATGTAGAGTTTTTCGACTCGATTCTCGCTTTGGAGATACATAAATCCAACGCCACATCCCGCCACGAAGACGAGACTTATAAATATCGTTACCCATGGGTGTTTTGCTACTGTCTTGCCCAGCCAACCAAAAGCTTTTTCAAACAAACGATGAACTATGGCTGGACATGCATTACACTTCTTACAACAGGATCCACAAGTTGACGAGGATGTTGAGTCCCTGAAAATAGAAAAATAAAGCTATATTCTTGTTTTAAAAGGAAATAACCATAGACTTAGAAACAAAATATATCCTATATTCTTCGCTTCAAGGGGATAAAATACATGAATATACATGTAGGTTCCGCTAATCTTACATTGGCCATGGATGTGGTGCATAACTCTATTCGTTTTTAACACATGTAACTACGTTGAAAAGTTTTCAGTCGAAAACTTACACGTTTAGGATACGTTGAGCCAGCATTTTCATCATTTCGTAGAATCAAAGAAAGCCCTATTAATCTTAATCTGATTTCTTACCCACGGTTTGTCGATTCTGCCTCCATTGAACTCACGTTTTTCCTTCTATGGGGCTTGGAGGTGTTTGGCAACTTTCACTAGTAAGTTAGTTCTCTTTCGACAATTTCCTGTAAGTTGTTGGTAACAATATTGTGAGTCACGGAGTGTCTCTTGAATGTGCTAGTTTAGAACAAGCAAAAATTGCTCATTAAACTTGGGAAAAGTGGTTGTTTTTAACAGTAAATTACGGTATCCTAGAACTAATTATATTTTCTCGGCGACTGCTCTACTATAAAAGGAATGATTCCATAGGGAATAGATAACTTTTAGAAAGCGAGTAACCTTGTCTACACAAGATTTAAAATCCATTAGCAGGCTTTTGAAACAAAGGAATAAAACAAACTATAACTGGATAACGACTGTTCGAGCTCGAACTGTAAATATATTCATATCTGGTTTGGAAAAGGGGTCTATTGTTTAGACAAAATTTGATGGAAAACAATAGTATATATAACTCTAGGTAGATAACAATCTTATTTCAAATTTTTCGTTCATTTATGGGATGAAAAACGCCGATGAAAAACAGCAAAATGCCCAATTTTTTGGCTAAGAATGATTACTGAACTCCCTGCCAAAACGTTATCTCAGACTTTTTCTTTTGTGAGCTTTCTAGTTTGAACTGCACGCAATTCGAAAAAAGTCTTTTGCTTCATCCACAAAGAGGACACAACATCACAAAAGATTTCTAAATCTTTCTGGACTAGAACCGGTAAATGCATTTTAGTAAAAAGAAATTTTTTTAGTAAAATTGGTCATAAAAACAAATTTGATGAGGAAAACGACTATATGCAAAGGATGTAATGCGAGCTCTCAGTGGTTGGTCGAGGAGTTTGAATTAAAATTCTCAATTCTACCCTTGAAACTGATATTTTTTCTTGAATTACTTTTCCGTTTACGAGTTTGACTTCAATGTACAGTTCGAAAAACCTGGTACGTTCATTATACACAGGCAACGATTGATAATAACGCGCGAGATTTATGACAAGCCAACTGGAATGAAAAAGTATTCTTTTTTTAGTCAAGAGAGGTTTACAAAATGCAGAATTTTTTCCATACTTACGACTGCGTAGGCTTGCTAGATTTTTCACTTGCACTTGGACCTACATGTAAGCTCTAAAGCTGTACAGTTATCGTTATGAAAAGCTCTATTGTGTAGCAATAACATGCAAAGCTAAGGACCACAAGCTTAAGTTTATCACCTTTAGAGCTTTTAAGTGTGACGTCACTCGTATGGAAAAAGGACTTCCTGGTCCAAAATGAAAAGCAGTTTTATAAAGATTTATCTTACTTCTTCTTCATGACAGGATTTGCTGTCCAAAGTCCTAATTATTTCAGGTGGAAGTTAAATTATTGAGAGTTATTTTTCCGCTCTACAGCGAGTACTTAGGGTTGCTAGGGATGCACATCGGTTGGTCCTTGATCGATTGTGATAAAAACAGAACCATTACAGTGAGGAACCATGAACACTCGAACACTTGATATTTTTATTTTATGAACTTTCTACTGCTTCAAACCTTCTGAAAATAAAGCACTGAACTCAAATAATCTTATTGTTCAAAATAAATCATATTTCCAGTCGATTCACACAAGGGACATAAAAGGAGAAAAAAAAGTATGAAAAAACCTCAAAGTGTTCACGGTTTGAGTGTCCTCACTGTAAATATATTTGAAAATTATTTTGCGAGATGATAAAATAGGAAAATAAAAAAGAGGGAAATTTACGGCTTTGAGATAACAAAACGAAAAAAAAGGAAGGAAGGAAGAAAGAAACATTTCTCGATCGTATATATTAGTTACACTAAGGCGGTAATAACGGTACGTTAAATGAATTAAGGCCCGCTTACACTAGCGATTTTTGAGGCGATTTTAGGTGCAATTTTTACGGTGATTTAGGTTATAGTCAAGAATGGTTAAGTTTTATTCCGGACATCAAGGTTACCTGGACAAATGTCTCTTCAGAAGCATAAAACAAAATTTATTATATTTACAAAAATCGCCGTCAAAATGGCGCCAGTCTAATTAATTTGTCTAGAGTATGCGTTGTCAGATCCTCAAGGTTCCTCAGGCCTCGTGACGCGGAACTCACATTTTTCAGTCGTGGAATACTAAAATCCACTTCCTTGTTCCATTCCAAATTTTATAAAAACAACCAATCACTTGGAGTTGAACGTCTTTGTATTGATCATATTAGTGTTGATATGTTTTCATTTTGAAGCAAATAGTTGTCGCAGCGAAAGAAGATACAGAGTAGAATTAAGCTAATTATTCGTAGAAAAAATTAACCTAGATGTGACCGTTTCTGTTTTTTCTCGCGATGGAAAATCTCGCTTTTTTCTTGGTTTTTGACGAGATTTTGGTACCAATTTGATAAATCGTTTATTGAAGCAATATGATACAAGGAATGGCTGTCGAAAATCAAGATCTAAACGATTCTCAAGAATATATGGACTTGGATGAGTTTTTCACTGCATTGCAAGATTACAACAGTGTCACACCGTTTGGAAAACCACAAGGTAACTCTCGAAAAAGGAGAAATGGCGAGGTAAAAACTGATGGAGGAAAGCCTGTTCATTCATCAAACTATTGCGCTGTCATTCGTTCACAACTACGAATAGGAAAACTGGTTTTAGACAGCTTTGATTGCTGTCCTTGTGGAGGAAGAGAGATTGAAATACCAGAGAACGAGGACTCGCTTCGTACGAGCGTTTATGACTCGGTTCTTGTCAACCATTTGATGTCTTTATTACCGACAAAAGCAAAACAGGAAGAAAAGCCAAAACAGTCAACTCAAGTACTGAAACCAGTTGATGTAACTTGTTCAAAAAAACATAAGAGTTAGCATTTTTTTTTACCGAAAAACGTACGTTTCTTTTAATTCATCTTTGAAATTTTACCTCAAAAATTACAGGCATTCAGATGATCATGAGTTCACCGAAGTTTATAAGATGTAGGTCATAAAATACCTAAAATATTGATTTCTAAAAATAATATATTGAAATTTAATCTCTGAAGATATAGATATTTAACGAGTTGGAATAAAAACCAAGAAATATTTTGAAAATTTCACCAAAATCTTGTATCTTTTAGTATATCTTTCTTGCGGAGATTTAAAGATTTTAGCATTTCACGTTTTTCGTTTGATCGCGATGTCCGTGTACCAACGTGACTAAAACGTGACGTTGGTAACCGACAACGTGACTTGAACTGACTCGTGTTTTTTGTATCGCATGGAGTTTTTCAAAGGAATGACCTAGATTACGAAATAATGTAAGATTGAACGAAGGAGGAATATTAAGTGTAAAATTCGTCATAAAAATTGAAAAAAAAATGGGGGGGGGGGGGGGGAATTGGAACACAGGGAGCCCATTCAGAGAAAAATAAATTTAGAGAAAAGAAACGAGAGAATTGTTTTAGGAGAAAGTGATCGTTGCTAAGGGACAACAAAGGAGGATTATTCTTGTTACACAAGGATAGTAATTATTATTTGTAAAATGTTTAAAAAATTTTAATTCCAAGAAATATATTTAAAGGCACATACATTTGAGCTATTTCACAAGATTCATCAATCTTCATGTATATCTATAATATATATACATATATATGTATATAATATGAATAATATAATGTGTATATATTATATAAATATATATAAATTATTTAAAACCTTCAAAAATCCTTCAAATTTTACCAATACCCTGAAACAACCCCTGGGCTGATCTAAGTCAGGGCACGGCTAACTCACAGATAGTACCCTGAAACAACCTCTGGGCTGGTCTAAGTCAGGGCATGGCTAACTCACAGATAGAACCCTGAAACAACCTCTGGGCTGATCTAAGTCAGGGCACGGCTAACTCACAGATAGTACCCGGAAACAACCTCTGTGCTGATCCAAGTCAGGGCATGGCTAACTCACAGATAGAACCCTGAAACAACCTCTGGGCTGATCTAAGTCAGGGCATGGCTAACTCACAGATCAAACCCTGAAACAACTTCTGGGCTGATCTAAGTCAGGGCATGGCTAACTCACAGATCAAACCCTGAAACAACTTCTGGGCTGATCTAAGTCCAGTACCGGTCATCGGCTAGCTTGTACATCAAATTTAGGTTGTTAGATTTTTTGGATGAAAACTGGAGAACCGGTACCCAGCCAAAAACCTTGAATCAATGGAGAGAACTAAAAACTCTACTCTTATGCAATAGTGAGTCCAAGAATTGAACCCAAGACCCCCAGAGGAGAGAGGCGGATGCACTATGGCTGTGCCACGCTTGACCCCCTTATTTACTAGGTGCATATCTTCTTGATGTTCTGTGTGGCTTTGCCAAGTTGAACCTGTTTTGCAGCAGAACCAAAGTTTAATGTACTCAAAGTTTCCATTAAGTTGGTCTGTGCTGGGCTTACATTCACAAACAAACATGCCTTTCCATCACCCCCTAAGGAAGCTTGTAGCAACTGAGTAAGCTTAGAGTTCCTATATGGCACATGCATTGCATTCGTCCTCAGTGCTGTGAAAACCTGACCGAGAGCTGACAGAGATTTATTAATGGCTGCAGCTTCGATGAGTCTTTGTCCAGTTGCTTCTGTCTTGGAAATTCTTTCTGAGCCAGCTAGATCAACAAGGGTGAGAGTTCCATGTGATATGGAGTTTGAAATTTGGTCGACACCCTTGATGTTGAGGATTAAGACCAGGTGAGATCTTGAGCTGTTAGTGTTCATTTTTGTTTCTCCGACAGAACGATTAGCATTGCCTAGAATTAAAGAAAATACATGAAAATCTGAACCACACAACATACCCTCCTCAGTCCCTCCCCACCCCTTGGAAATTCGAATCCCCCTCTGTGGGGGAGGTATGGATATTTTCTGGAACTACACAATATACCCTCCTCAGACCCTCACCACCCCTTGGGAATTCCACTCCCCTCTGTGGGGGATGGATATTTTCTGGAACTACACAATATACCCTCCTCAGTCCCTCCCCACCCCTTGGAAATTCCAGCCCTCTACTGTGGGGAACTACATAATTTTGGTATTACCTTTTGCCATTATTTTGCTGATAGATCCTTCAGTATTGACCTGTATTTCTATCAAGTCATTCACTACCACAGTCTTGCCCTTCATTTGGATGTTCAGCTGTGATGGTCTGCTGCCGTCAGCAAGAAGGTCCCGTAAGGTTTCATTGTACACTTCCAACATGGATACAGTTAAAGTATATTCAATATTCTGTCGTCCTTTGCAGATGTGAAAGAGCTCCTGGAGGGATCGCATGTTGACGCCAGGATCAGAATCTGAGCCCATCATGGTGTATGTCTTTCCTGAACCTGTTGCCATGGTAATTCTCAGTAAATTTTTGACAAAAATTAAATTTTCTGAATGAAATTAGTAAGACGTTTTGCAAAATTTATTTAACCCTGAAACAACTTCTGGGCTGATCTAGTTCAAGGCTGATGGCTAATTCACAAATCAGATTAGAATTTAATTAGCATGTTTGGGTCTGGAGAAGGAGAAACACTAGAACCCAGAGAAAAACCCTTGAATGAAGGGAGAGACCTAACACACTCTACTCACATGTGATGCAGAGTCAAGGAATCGAGCCCGAGACCCCAGAGGTGAGAGGCAACTTCACAACCACTACATTAACCACTCTTGATTCCCATAAATGATAAGGAAACTATGACTTGTTTTTCATTTATGACTTGTTTTCTACATCATGATAGAGAAATTGTATGGTCATGCCATGCAGCTCTTGGTTCCAGGGATTTGAACCCATGACACAATCAGAATGGTGAAAGGCAGTATATCTACCACTGAGTTTATGAATTTTATGAAAATAGTTAGAACATTAACTTACCTGTTTGACCATATGCCATTATACAAACATTATATCCATCCACACATGACGTAATGAGAGGTAGTGTGTCATCAAAGACTTCTCGCTGACTGCTACTGGGGTCAAACACACGATCAAACAGAAACGTTTTCTCACCCATTTGTGACATTGCTTGAATTTCTTGGTTTGTTGGGAATTTAACAGCTACATCTGGAGCCTCTCGATCAAACCGACAACGACAAAAGACTCTTATGTTTCCTTTTAGTTCTTGTAGTTTGTTATAAAGTAGTTTGCGGTGAAGTGCTTCTTTGTTGTAAAGTCTTCTTAACTCCACAACTTCATTCTCACTATCCTGTTTTATTGAATTCAGTTTTCCAACTCCATTTAATGCTTTTCTAAGCAATGATTGAAATTCATTTGACTCCTGAGAAAAGTAAATCTTTAATTCTTGAGTGCAGCTTGCTAAAGATTTTAAGCTTTTTGTTACAGAAAATATTGTTTCTGTTGAGATTTTTGCTTTCTTTGGAGAAGTACGAACAATTTGTGGTGAAGGAGTCCTAACTTTTAGTCTATTCTTTAGCTCTTGTTGTGCTTGTTCAAGTTCCCTCTGGACTGCTTTCATCTTGTTCTTTAATGAACTTGTCAATGTCTCGGAATAATTCAACTTTTCTTCCAACTCCTTTTCTCTTTGTTGTTTCTCCACAATTTCATTATCTTTAGTTCTTAAGATATTTTCAAGGTCAGAGATCCTATTTCTCAAAGAATGTATCTCACTATTTGCTTTCTTCAAGTTGTCCTTCAATGATGCTTCTGCGAATGTATTGTTGTAATGTTGCCTCCATGTTGAGTCATTTGCCAGGAGGGTAAGGTATGTCGTAATTGTTTCATCCATGTTATAGTTGCATTGCCGCAACATTGCCAGGATCTCATTCTGGTCTCTCCAGTCTGGTAAAGTGTCTTGGATCTGTGAGATAACTGTTGCTATGGAGGGAGACTGAAGCTCCCATGAGATTGGTAGCTTCAACCATGCTCCAGACGACACGTCAAAAACGCAGTTAACATGTCTTTGCTCATCCATTATGTAAGTTATCAATTCACCTTAAAAATTAAATAAAGCACATTCGGCATTAAATAAAATTCTCGGTTTGCAACTTCGTTAGCTCTGCTTTGTTATAAGTATTTAAAAAAAGCTTTCTCATTAACCTCTTTAATTAAAACCACTGACATGGCTGTAATGTATTTCTCATTTGACTCTTGGCATTTTGCAGTATGAATGGATGGATGGATGGACGGATGGATGGATGGATGGATGGATGGATGGATGGATGGATGGATGGATGGATGGATGGATGGTTTGAGGGGTGGATGGAGGGGTGGATGGATGGAAGGAGGGGTGGATGGATGGAAGGAGGGGTGGATGGATGGAAGGAGGGGTGGATGGATGGAAGGAGGGGTGGATGGATAAAGGGGTGGATGGATGGATAGATGGATGGATGGATGGTAGGAGGGGTGGATGGATGGAAGGATGGAAGGAGGGGTCGATGGATGGATGGATGGATGGATGGATGAACACTGCTATCAATAGGCCAGGAGCCCTTGCGTACCTTTGAAAGGATGATTTATAACACCCATACGTTCATCATCATCCATGCCGACACCAGGAACTGCATTATCAATCATTATATCTCTAGTAGAAATGCAGTTATCAGGACCATTATCATCATTTACTCTTCTCTGTCTCTCAAGATGGCCATAGTGGAGCCATTCATCTGGAAACAGCTGCCATTCACCTTAATTAGTTTGTAAGCAAGAAAATATGTAGTTAGTACATGCTGCCCTAAGAATGTTGTAAAGTGCACAACGAGATATTTTATGCATGGTATGGGAGTTAGATGTACAGACCCTCTGTAGCTGAGGTATGGATATTTTCTGGAACAGACTATACCGTCAAAAATTATACCCTCCTCAGACCCTCCCCACACCTTGGAAATTCTGATCTCCTTTGTCCAAGCAATAGCTGTCATTAATACGGATACATGCAAATGAGATACAAATGAGACAACAAGCATTGTATCGACTCGATAGCCTCACTTGTATGATTTTTAAACTAAAGAATATCTCATTTGCATCTCATTTGCATGCATCCGTAATAACAGCTATTCGATCCCTGTCTGGAGTGTCTTGTTTCAGAGACATAACAGCGGGGGATCTCTTTAGGATTTTTGTAAAATGAAAAGAAAGAAGAAACAGGAAAGAAAACAATGATATTATATTACCTGTAGTCCAAGAATCTAGGTAAAATCTAACACCAGCATCGTTGATCACAGTGTATTCCACTCCATTATCATGTGAACGATAAACTTCAAAAATAACCTCATCTTTTGTATCTTCTGGTTCCTTAACAACATTTTTCAAATTCTTATTCCTTTTCTGTTTGCTTATAGAATTTCTTTGACTTGTCGTGGCTTCCATACCATACAAATTATCATAGCCGAAACTTGCTGATTGAGGGGCAACTGCACTCTCAATTGAGTCATCTATCTCTAGTTCTTTGTTCAAAGAACTTAAGTTGTCTTGTTGTTGAAAGCTTCTGTATCCAGAAGAAGTAGATTCAAGATTGTTTGAGGGAATACTTCCATTGTTCTGAAATCTAGAAACAGAGTTATTTTCCATTGGTGATGAACTATAACTTGAAGGAACTGAACAGAAGTTTGTCTGGTTTGAAGAAGAAGGCTGAACTGTTACTGTATTTGTTGGTTTTGCAGAAGAAGATCCGTTCCCCATGTTGAATGCTCTTTTTCCGGATCGAATTTAATCTTCTTCTTCTTGTCAGAATGCAAATACGACATGAACTCAGCACGAAGTAAATATTTGCTTAAAAAATAAATTAAACCGCCATCGATGTCTACTAAAATCATATTAAACTTCAATTACACTCTCATGAATCATCTCTCTTAATATTAGTCGAAATATCCTTCGGAAATAAGCTTTTTCAATTTTTTTAAATTTGAATACTTTTACACACTTTTGTTTGCATAATTTCCAAGGAGATAAGTCTGCTGATCAACAACTCGATTCTCCTAAAAATCTTGGTGATCAATAAATCTATTCTCTTAACTGTGACAACATTCACGTGGTTTTTATAGAGAAACAGCTGACTTATCATACGCGGGCGTCAGCGGTAGATTCAAAATGGTGGACATTTTCAGTGCAGTTTTAATCTTTTTGTGGTTGGTTTATCTCTGGGAAACCTATCTTTCCTACCGTCAGGTTAGAACATTTAGAGAAAAAAATATCTCTTCTAGTTTGTTGCTGAATTTTGGCCATATTTAGCTAATGTTTGATAATTTTTCACCGCATTTTCTAAGACCACAAGGTTTCAAATTTTCATAAGATTAACTTGTTTCAAGTCCTTTTATCATCCATGTTTCCATGTAACTTGTCATAATTTTGAGACTAAAAATATATTTCCGATCATGGTTTTTGCTTTTATGGATTACCATTCTCGCTTATCTTTTACAGCACAAGCTATTCAAGAGCACACGAGACGTCCCAGTTGAACTACGAGATGTATTGGACAAAGAAACCTTTGAGAAAGCTAGGCTCTACCAACTGGATCGCAGCTCGTTTGGCTTCTATCACAGCATTTATTCACAACTGGAATTAAGCGTAAGGATTATCATAAGACATCCATTGGTTTTAGACCCCCTAGCAATAGAGATTTCGATCAATAAATCACTGGGATTTCCACACCCTATTGATAATCAGTCATTTGAAATCCCTGTCACCCTCCCCTCCCCCCTCAGTCAAAGCCTGCACATTCAGAAATTGGAAATTCGCTTTAATTTGCTCAGTGCCTTGATAGATAGAAAATGCCCTGAAACGCTTTGATTGACATCTGCCAAAAACCCAGGGCTCTTGCATGTTGATCAATCTGATGTGGTCAGTTATCATGTCTGGCCATTTAGCAGCTGTTATTTTTAGCCCTGAAACCTTGTACTTTAAGGAGATGATGTTTCAACACTTGTCATTAAGAATTAATAACATACAGTAATACGTTTTTCTTCCCAGTTAGTTTTGGTTCTTGGAGGAATCCCACTTCTATGGAAAACAGCAGAAAATGTTTTGTCAAGATTTGGGTACTCAAGTGATTATGAGGTGAGCATAACTTTAATGTTGTGCACAAGTGTTGCTTCAGCTTAGTATAACAATCTATCATAGCAACAGAGGGTTTATCATCATTTTTTTTATATTGGCCACAGATCATTCATTCTTTGGCATTTTTGGTAGGGGCAGTAATATTCAGTACTGTGACTGATCTGCCTTGGAGTCTTTATTCAACATTCATTGTAGAAGAAAAACATGGCTTCAATAAACAGGTAAATGCCAGAAGTTATTGATATGATATTGCATGATATACTAACTTAAGTTAAGTTACTGTGTCATTTGGGATCCCAAGTTTATCAGATATCATTTCACAAAGGAGTAGTTGGGCTGTAAAACTATTCTCCAAGTTTTATAAACACCTTGAAACAACCTCGGGGGGCTGAACTAAGTCAGAGCACAGCTAACTCACAGATTGAATTGAAATTTAGTGGTGAAAACTGTTGAGAAAAACCCTAGAATCCTTAGACATTGCAATCAGTTAAATTTTTTCTCCCTATTTGGATGACAGACTCTTGGATTCTTCATCAAAGACACCATCAAGAAACTCATCGTCATGACTGCAATCATGCTACCAATTTTTGCTGGTTTAATCTTCATTATCAAGTGGGGAGGTCAATACTTTTTTGTCTATGCCTGGCTCTTTACCATAGTTATAACTTTGGTAAGTGGAAAACCAGTTGTTATTTGAATTTATGAATAGACTAATGAATGAACAAGGGAATGAATGAATCGATCAATGAATGAATGCATGAATCAATGAACAAGTGTACGAGCAAGCAAGAGAGGATGTAATAAATAAATGACTGAGTTAATGAATGGATGGATGAATGCATGGATGGATGGATGGATGGATGCATGCATGAAAAAATTCTGTTTCAAGGAACATATCCTCTATATTCTATAATCAATAATACTATTTTTTAATTTCAGGTGTTTGTTACAATCTATTTGGATTATATAGCACCACTATTTGACAAGTTCACCCCTCTACCAGAAGGAGCACTAAGAATGTCTATAGAAAAGCTAGCACAGAGTATAGACTTTCCATTAACTAAGCTACTAGTGGTCGAGGGCTCCAAGAGATCTTCACACAGCAATGCTTATTTTTATGGATTTTATAAGAGCAAAAAGATAGTATTGTTTGATACACTGTTGGCTGATAATCCAATCAAGAAGGAGAAGGAAGTGAAAATTGATGAGGGTGGAGAAGAAGACAATGAGGAGGATTCTAAAAAAGAAACTTCAGATGACACTACAACTGTAAGTAAAACATTTTCCATGAGTGATTATCAAAAATGTCTTTGAATACTCCACTTCCGAGATATGCTTTGCTTTTCACACACAAAGGTTTCAGTACGAGGCTCAGTGCTAAATTATATTCTTTTCTCCTGTCATGAATCACTGAGCATTTGGGACGGAGCCTCACATTCTTTGACAAGCGGAGCATATCTCGGAAGTGGGCCACTTTCGTTACAATTTGTTACATGCTCTGTTTGGTCAAGAACTTTGCAGTATATACCCTCTTAGTAATTCCCACAACGCTTTATTGTGGGAAGTGCGAAAAGTAGTATGAATCATTCATAAAAGTTAAATGGTATTTCAATGTAACATTACAGGATACAAGTAGTTCAGAAACAAGCCCAACCAGCAAACCAAAAGGCTGTTCAAATGAAGAGGTGCTAGCTGTTCTAGGTCATGAACTTGGGCACTGGAAACTCAGCCATAACTTAAAGAACCTTGCCATATCACAGGTAAATTATGAGTCCAACATTTCATTATTAATCAGGTTTATGACTACTAGGTTACTTGTTCTTGACGTTTCGTTGCCTTTAGGCATCATTCTCAAGAGTGTGTTTATGGGATAAACACCTTGGATTTGAAGTAATTCGATAGAACATTCAGTGTTGGCTTTAATTCTCTAACAAAGAGCACCTCGTAAGCAAAACATTCCAGTCTATCTTTACAACAATTCATTATGTTAAAGTGCTTGTAAAGGTGCTCAGAATCCTAATGCCATTTTTCAAAGTGCAAGCAACATTTCAAAATTAATGTAATAAAGCTTTTCCATCTGGCCCAAAACATGACTTAATGGCAGACTTCCCTAATGAAAGGGATGTGAATGACTGGGAGGGAGAATGAGACAACAGTGTGGCATGACACAAACTTGAAAGTCATAGAAAATCTCTCTAACTCTTGGTTCATTTTTTCAGGTTAACACACTATTCTGCTTTTTGATATTTGGTCTCTTGATGCACCAGAATGTCTTATTTGAGAGTTTTGGGTTCCATGACTCCAAGCCCATCATCATTGGCCTCATAATTATTTTCCAGTTCATCTTTTCACCATATAATGAGGTAAATGAACAAATTACGTTTTTAGTTTTTAAGCTCCCTTTTGAAGCAGTGTTGTTATGACCAGTGTACGAGTGCAGGGAAGTTGGTTCCTAGTGGTAGGGGACTTGGGGGAGGGGAAAGAAGAGTCCTCCTTCCATAAATCCCAGTCTCCCAGCACTTCTAAACAAACCCCTGAGCCTTCTTTAAATTGCCTTTGTTCTTCATGTGATTGGGCTCCCTGTGGTGTTTATTAACAAGACAGGAAGCCCAAAACAAAGATAATAGGATTGCATCATCGCAATAGATACATACTTTTGGGAAGGAAAGCTATAGACCCCTTGCACATGACATCAAAGCAGCTGGACTTGGAGGGTAAAACAAAAGAATTTCAATCTCCTGAGAATTGGAATTATTTTGTTCTCCAAATTAAGCTGCATTCCAACCTTCTACAAGGGGTCTATCCCTTCTTATTTGAAATTCACAGGAAACTCCACACAGGTGACAGATTTGTTGCTCCTTCTTAGTCTGCTTCATGATTGGGTTCCCTGTGGAATACACAGGAAACCCACCATCAACTTGCATTGAAAGTATGAATCATTGTTAAAAAGTCCATCTTTCTTTGCAGCTTATAGGTTTCCTGATGACCATCCTGAGTCGACACTTTGAATTCCAAGCTGATGCCTTTGCCAAGCAGCTTGGATTTTCTGCACACCTGAGGTCATCGCTCATTAAGCTCAACTGCGATAACCTGGGTTTTCCAATTGCAGATAGGCTATACTCAGCCTATCATTACTCTCACCCCCCTCTACTAGAAAGACTGCGAGCATTAGGTCTTAAGGAAGACTGAAATATGATATCCTAGTTTCAACTTAAAAGTTTCTTTGGGCTCCCTGTGTCAAGCTATCATTCTGGTGTTACAACTTCTGTAACATCATTTTCTATGTATGTATTAAGTTTTGTTATGTATGCCTAATATCGGTCACAATGGGGCTATCCATTTGATGGAGTAGTATCTCTCCTAGTGAAAATGTAAACTGCCATATTCCCAGATAAAGAGCTCATTGCTAGGAGTGTCTAGATCCCCTTACTGGGTCTGTGAGCCAGAATATTCCCAGTTCAGAAGCCATATCTCAAACTGGTTCTGTGAGCCCAGCATAAACCTAGATCAGGAGCCCATTACTAGGAACATCTACCTCCCATACTGGGTCTGTGAGCCAACATATTCCCAGATCAGAAGCCCATTACTAAGAGCATCCATCTCCCATACTGGGTCTGAGCCAGCATGTTCTTAGGCCAGATGCCAACATCTTAGAAAAATATTCATATAGATTCAATACAGTTCTGGTCTTGAAAAAATAAACAGAATTATTATGAAAAGAATATTTATATCTACAACTCACCAAGGGTCAGGTTTTTGCTTAAGGATAAATGTTTCGACTTAAACAGGGCTCCCACATTCATGGAAAAGTCAGTGAATTCTGATTTTTTTCAAGGTCGTACAATTGTTTGTATATGGTCAGGGAATTTTTGTAATTTACCCAAAAGTCAGTGAAAAGTCAGAGAAGTCCTATCAGGCTTCACAAAATTATTTTAAATTCGGAATCCTTAGTTGGGTTTCCTTTGGATGAGCTGATAAAGGTATATCTTTCAGTAAAATATGTTCCCAGTGTGGTCAGTGAAATATCCTTGTTGGTGAGGGAAAAGTCGGGGAATTTTATTTTCTAGATTAGTGGGAACCCTGTTAAAAATATAAACCATCTATAAAATTATAAGGTTAAACTTAATTTTCTTCCAGATTATTTCTTTTAATATATTTCAAGTTTGTTCAAAACAGTTTTGCAACTTTTTAAATAACTTCCAATCTAACTTTACAAATGAAGTAACAAAAGGTTATATTATAAACATGAACTATCTTGGGTCAAGACTTCAGTTCCCATCATATATTTTGACTAAGTCTCCGAGCCCTCTTTTGCCCACTATGATACTAAGTTGAACATGTCGATCATTAAATAACCAAGTCTGTGAATAGACCGCTAGCTAAATAACTCTAGATCTCTAGCATATTATACGTGCCTAACATAACATAACAATAAATATTGCTGAACCAAGCAGTCCGTTGCTTGATTTTCTACCTCGAAGACTGAACGAATGTAATCAAGAACTTCCCCACAAAAGTATTTTTCTGTGCATATTTTGATGTCATTTTCAGAGATATTTTACAACTGGAGGATTAAAATATAACAAGAATTTTTTTTGTTATTTTCTTGGAAATTACTTCACATTCTTTCATAATATTATCTAATTGGGTACTGAAGAATTCCTTTCCCAACTTGGAAGCTTTTCGCTTCAGAACATAAACATTTCATGTAGTCGATGCAATATTTATTCATCATGCTTTCTCTTTGTTTTCTTGGGATGCCGAGACCTACTCTTTGCCTTACATAAAGGACAAATTGGAGCATTCCTGTGAATCTGTTGGTGACACGACAGACATGCTTTCATGGGAGGAGGCTGCTGTTGCCGGAAGTGCCGTTCACCTGAAGGACCACGTTTGTTTACCAACTGATGTGCAGCAGCTGCTGCGGCAGCTAGTTGCTGTGCCACAGGAGGTGGGGGAGGTTCTTGGGGTTCGGCTTTCCAGCTTGATGGTACTCTTTCAACAAGCATGCTGGTGAAGAAGGTTGAGAAAAATACCATGAATTTCTTAATTCCTATTTCAATTTATTCCTAATCAAGCCCTGAATCTAACTCTAGGCTGTTCTGAGTCAGGGCATGGAGAACGCAGAGATTGAATTGGAATTTAGCATGTTGGATTTTGGGGAAGTAGTAAAATAAGTGAACCCTGAGAAAAACCCTTGAATTAAGGGAGAGGAGACCTAATGATCTTTACATGAGAGGCCAAGTCCAGGAATTGAACCCAAGACCCTAGAGTTTAAAGGTGAGTGGTCTGATCATGATTGCACAACCGCTATGCTACTCTTGATTCCCCTACTAGTTTTCCTTGACGATGCCACACCCTAAACATGTCCTTTGACCAATTAAACTCAAATATATAAATGTTTGAAACTCACTGTGCTATGGATTCCTCTTCCTCTAAATGCGGCAACTGTTCCAGGCCAAGGGAAAGGCGCATCCTATTTATTTCCATCCTTAGAGGTTTATAGTCTTCATGTAGTCTGCGTATAATCTCGTATCCCCTCTCCCTTTCTGCCTCTGACTGTTTAATGGTATTTTCCATCTGTTTATTGAAGCAGTAAGAAATGTAAGATGAGTATTGGGGAACAATACAAGTGATAAACTGTCCCAGAAAATATCCATACCTCCCCCACAGAGGGAGTGGAATTTGCAAGGGGTGGGGAGGGTCTGAGGAGGGTATATTGTGAAGCTCCAGAAAATATCCATACCTCACCCACAGAGGGGGAGTGGAATTTCCAAGGGGTGGGGAGGGTCTGAGGAGGGTATATTGTGTAGTTCCAGAAAATATCAATACCTCACCCACAGAGGGGGAGTGGAATTTCCAAGGGGTGGGGGGGGTCTGAGGAGAGTATATTGTATACTTTTATGACACCCCCTGTAGGGGAGATATGGATATCTTCTGGAAAAACATAATATACCCCCCTTAAACTGCCAATCTCTCTATCTGGGAGAGAAGTATGGAGAGTTTCCTGAACTATTTGTTGCTACAACTGTATATACTGACCAGATTGATGTCAGCATGGATAAGACGAAGTTCCTCCACATGAGCCATTTTCTCATGCAACAAAGCTTCCATCTCGGCCTTATAGTCCTTGACTAGTCTTTCCTCTCTCTCAGTAGCATCAAGCTCCTTCAGTAACTGTGATCTCAGATTTTCTAGATGAGAACTTCGGGCCCTTACAGAAGAGATAAATTTGTAACAAAAGTTAGGTAAAGCTGATGAAAGAAACCAGCCCATCCCACTTTGTGTTCAATACAAGGGTAGATCCAGGGGGTGGATTGGGTGGCTTAGAATCCAGGGGGTGGATTGGGTGGCTTAGAATCCAGGGGGTGGATTGGGTGGCTTAGAATCCAGGGGGTAGCTGGCCACTCCCCTTTGGAGTTGGAAAATAATAAAAACAAAGGATAAGGATGCTATGTGATGCCTTTCTAGGTAACTGTCACCCCCCTTGAAATCGTTCTGGATTTTCCAATGCAATAAGACTGATGTCTTGCTTTTGGTAGTGGAAAATCCTTAGAGATTTGATATTCTCAAGAAAAAAAAATAATATAGAGTTCTTGAAAACACATCTAACTAAAGTCTTGATGCTTTTAACAAAAGGAGCAGACAGACAGCAGATTATGATAAGTAAATAAATAATATAGTTCAAAAAATACTTTTTTATCGAACACAAATAAACAGCTTAACTTCAGGATAAACAATAAAATTAATATAAAGCAATGAGAAAAAATGGAAAATTATTGACCTTAACACGTAATGAAAAATATCTGATGTATAGTTACGCTATTCCTTTCTTTTTCCTCTAAAATTCCTTTTTTACTCTCTTTTTCTTTCTCTTTGAAACAATTGCCAATGAACAACTTTATAAGTGTTTCAATAGAATGCTTAACAACCTTTACACCAAAAGATCTACAAAGTTGATAAGGTAGAAAATTAAATTGACCGTAAATTTTCTTTCTGTCGACAAATTATGTCCCAAGACAGATGAGTCTAAAAAATATGATATCATTATTCAGTTTTGACAAACAACAGCTGAAACGAAATCTCAAAAGCTTCATTCGCATGGCACTTTGACTTTAGTCATGCTGTACTGTCAGTCTTGACATTAGAGAAAAAATTAAATTTCAAAGCCTTTGACATATTTATATTAATCATTTTATTCTGTATTGCCCATAAAGTGTTACCCTAGTCCCAGAGGTTTCTCACATAGTTTTTTTCACTTTCTTTCATATTTTTTTCCCTATAGTATTTCTCCTCTCTATATATATTAGTGAAACATCATCAAGAGAAAAACATCTTTTTTGCTGATGAGGGGGAAAAAAGATTTCTTTTTCCTTCACTGCGTTCATACGAATGAAAAATATTTTCCTTCAAATTCAATCAAGGTTGAACAAGAACAATAAGATAATAACAAATTACAAAATGGGTAGCTTGTTATGCACTAAACAAGCTTAGGGACCAGGGTAATAAAGTGTTAATGTTTTCATCAAAACTAATGAATTCCATCAACCATCCACCAAAAAGGAAGCACAGGTGAAAGAAATGGGGACTTTGTTTGATCTTCATAGCACTATGTTATGAAGGTTTCTTGACAAGTTAAATAATGGTGTGGATTAACCATGTTGATTCAAAGAAGTTGGATGTTATTCTGCTTTCCAAACATTACTTGATTTTATACTAAAATAAATTTTCTGGTTTTTAAGACAGGTTCTTTTAGTCATGTGATGAAAATGGGAAAAAAAATTTACTGTTTTTAGTATATCTTTATTCTTATTTAATTTTTAGAAACTATAAAATGCTTTTAAAAAAAGAAAGAAAAAAAATTAAAGAGCTACATGCACTTAAACAAAGACTTTTTGTTCTAAAACTTCAACATCATTTACATAACACACCTTTTCTATCACTTATTGTTCTTTGTGCAGATCAAATTTAGGTTCTTAAAAGCCATTGGCAAATTCTAATTTGTTAAAAGATTAACAATTCAACTAATATTTGAATATTCATATGAATTAGCATCATCTAGCCACCCAGCTTATTAAGCTTGGTGTAAATGAAAGAAAAATGTCAGAATTCTGAGAAAAAAAGTGAAAAATAATCTTTTAAAATCTCAAATTGAGAACAACTTTCAGAACATATATTTAATAGCATTCTCAAAACTGCTAAGATATTTTAAAATTTAGTATTTTAAGGTTATAAAAGTATAAGTTTAGAGGCCTTTTTTGCGCTTCTGTACTTCTTCTAAATTTAGAAATAAAAGGCAGGTGTACAGCAAATTTTGACCCAATAATTCCCTAAAATATAATTAAAAATTGTAGGTTTTTTTCAATGATTGTTCAATTCTTTTACCATTCCAGAGAGATCTAACAGTTTCTTACCTTGAAATAGGAACTTTTTGGTGTTTATATTTAAACGCGAATTTAAATTAAATTTATGAAAATGTTCTTTACAAAGCGCCTAACATCTGCTTCAGAAAAGATAAACACGTAAAAAGCTCTTTTGAAGACGATACGGCGAAATCTAATGCTGTAGAATAGAATTACTAAAAGGAGGAAAGCAATCTTTGTAAAGGATGAAGAGGTTTTTCGATAAATAGTAAGGGATGTTATCTAGCAAAGGTACTTGATAATATATTTGATGAAGAATATTGAGAATGATAATGTCTTTGTTAGGAAGCATCGAAAAGACAAGCGTGTTTAACGTTTCAGGAAAATTACCCTAATCAAAGAAATTTAACCCTAAATGTAAGTACTTATGAAATTCAACTCTGTATTTCTTTCCCTAGATTCAAATTAAAGGAGAAATCTTCTTGGGAATATTTTTTAGAGTGTGTTTATGGAGAAGCCCTCTTTCTTTCAAAGGTAAGAAATAAAGGTCTGGATAAATCATTCAGGATGCGTCGGGAATGACACCAGGTGAGGTTTAGTTAAGCTGTAGTTAGTTAACTTGAGATGTGTTACCTTATATCTTGGATGGTTTCTAGTTTTCTCATATAAATCTCGTCGTCTGCTTCCATAGTTGGACTTGCTGCCATTTTGACTCAAAGAACAAGTAAAACAAACTGCAACCTTCGAACACCCGGGGTTTTATCCTTAATTCTGATTGGCTTATAAACACAATGCTATTGTCTTTGAGCCAATCAAACCCCTGCTTATTTATAAGAACACCTTTGGACGCCTTGAACAGTACTTCCGGTGTGTTTTGGGTTTTTTTCCCCTCAATGTGTCTTAAATTAATTTAATTACATTGAGAGGGGACAAAACACAAAAGTTTCTTGTGTTTTGTTTCACATAGTATTTGAGATACAGCTGGCATTTTGTTATTATTTTTTTCAATTTTCCTTATTTCAAGTTTCACGTGATTATTTTGAAAAAGTTATCTAAAAAGATTGCTTTAGGGTTAGGAAACCAGCAAAGAAGAGCAGAATAATCCAGATGTTACAATGAAGAGATTTTTCAAAAGATAAACATGTGGGCATATTTTTAAAATTCACACATAGCCCTAGCAGGTACTTTTGAAGTCAAAATTATTTTAAAAATTTTGTGTTATTTTAAAGAAAAAAATTAGTTAAATATTGGTATATGAACTGAAAAAAAATTTTCTAGTATTGTAAAATTTTCAAAAAAAGGTTCAACAAAAAATAAAAGAACAAAAAATTTGGCACGCCCAATAAGGGACTCGAACCCTTGACCCTCAGATTAAAAGTCTGATGCTCTACCAACTGAGCTAACCGGGCTGCTCATGATTATACTGATTTAAAATCCTTAGTCTATCGTTGCGTTTTCTTTTGTATAACCGCAAAGCGTGTTGTGTTGAGGTACAGAAATACGAACAATGCTAAAAAAAACCCTCAAATGATAACATTTACAGATGCTTTTCCGGCACAATGGCACGATGACTAAGAATATGTAAAGAAACCATAGGAAACCCACTTAAAATAAAAACATTAAGAGAAATAAGCTAATGAAAACGGCTTTAAATTAATTTTCGTACCTAGAGATAGACTTTACTTGCTATCAAAATAGCAGGTAATAGGTAGCCTTAAGCTTTAACACTTGGCCTAATTATTTATAAAGAATATTAATTTTCTCATAATGGGATCCCTGTGTGTTACAATTGCAACCTGTTGGGATCCCTGTGTCGACATCTGCAAATCTATTTACCATTGAGCATGGATGAAGATATTAATATCGAGAAGAATGAACTCCCCGCCAAAACAACCGTCATGAGAACGCGATAAAATTAAACTGTTGTGCGCACTGCATGCCGGGAAAGCACAGCTTCCCGCGCTGGCTCAAATCACGTGACAACTTATATTTCACTTTTTTACGTCATATATCACGTGGTAATTCGTTCACACCACTTTTTGACGTTCAACATCTAAAATTAATTCAAGTCAAGTGAAATTCAATAAGTTTAAATGTATTGCGGTCTTTGAATACGAGAATAAAAATTGGCCACCTTTTTTCCCATTTTCATTGTATCCTCTTCCCTTTCGTTCACTCCGCTTGCAATATGCATTATAATTTCAAGGCATAATTACTGGCTTCATATTCGATAAACCAAGTTAATATATAGGTCTTTTTTATTAAAATTAGTCTGATTGGCGCGATTAAATATTTATGCTGTGCTACTCGAGTTACAGGAGACGAGGAGAGCACATGCTCAGTGCTAGAAGGCTGACAGCTTCAACTTTTAAGAGCGAATACGTGAATATATATGCCATAAAAAGGACAAATCCTTGACAACCAAAAGGTAGGGCTATTTTTCTTTTCAATGTATCGAATAGTTTCCCTTTCTCGTGCTATTTCTCGCTCTCATTTTTAGAATTTATTTATATTTTTGATTCACTGTATCAAAATTGTCTGTATTTTACAGTGGAAAAAGAAATAAGAATTATTTCTTCTTCTTTGGAAAGACTGACTTACTTCTGCGATCTTTAGACCAAGATGTCAGCATTTAAGGTAAAAATCTTTAAACTACAAGAAATAATTTAAGCATAAGTGAGACTGACTTACTTCGAATTCATAGCGTTTTTAGAATTCATTTTACGAATATTCGTTCGTCGTCTCACATATTTTTCGCTTGGAGTCGTATTGCGAGTTTGTCATTTCTATTTTCGGCGCCAAAATATTTTATAACTCAAATATAAAACTCCTTTGAACGAAGAAGGCTAGATCGCAAGATCAAAAACGGTTAATCGAGCTTCGATTCTTCGAATTTCTCTTTTATTCATAATAATTTAATATATTGAAGATGTTTACCTCTGAACAAGGAATATTCTCCCACTTTGTATTAAAGTGAGAACGGATGCGATGCTTAAGATGTGGCGAATTTCATCTTCAAAATAAGACGAATGACCAGCTTTGAAAATGAACCAGCTTTGAAAATGAATTTAGCTTTAAGTGAGGTTTTCGCTCTGAGGGCAAAAAAGTTACCCATTGAGATGCAAAAATATAAATATATGTAAGAAGACGACAAGAAAAATGAAAATAAATGGGATAAAACTTGTCAGGTTTTTTGCCTTTGAATAAGGACAGAAAATATGGTGTAAAGAAAAAAAACACTCTTCGATCGTTTACAACACTGGCATAATATCTCAGTTCTCTTCTCCACAAAAATACATATCTGATTTTCCCCCTCAATTTAATTTGTTCTCATGCAGAATATAAATAGTTACGAAGCTAGGAGGCTGTATTCTATTCGGTTTTTATGCATATTTCGTGCAATCAAACGTGAATATAATATTCAGCTCTTTATCACTGAATTAGAATATATGTGATTTTAATTGTTATTGCAGTCGGGCGAAATTCCCCGAATGGCTGGGAAAAAATTAATTAAATTCTTAAATAGCCACCAACTTATTTACTCCTTGTTGAATTTTCAATTATCAAAGAACACTTGAGGTATATTTTTGACTGCTTTTGCCTTGGTGTTTTCGTGATATCCTTGCCTTTAATACTGATTGATACCGCATTGTGGCGTCGGTGTAGCTTTTATTTCCTATTAATGTTAGGAATATTTCTTTGTTATTTAAAATTGTATTACATATGGCTTGAATGGACTTGAAAAATTATGGCGCTTCTGTTTGAGTTTGCGATAAAAAAAATGACATAATAAGATTTATACGATTTTGTCAGTCCTTCCTTCCAGATTATAGTTATGGCAGCGGTGATATTCTTCTCCTGACAACGGAATCTTTATAGCCTTTTTTGTGCGGGTTTCAAAAACAAGCACGAAACACCGCGACAATAAACTTGCAAATTCGTCTTTCGCTTTTAACCTTGTCTAATGTACAATAATTGTAGTTGTCGGTTCTAATTCAATAACGATATCTATTGTTCTTCCGATTTAACGGGGTGTGGAAAGCTTTAAACATCTTTTCTTATCGCTTTGCTCTCGTTAGTGGTAATTTGATTCTTACGTCATACTGGGTTCCCTGTGGTTTTGCCTTATTTTTTCACTTGTGATTGTAGGCATCGTATCGTCCGTGTCTGGAATTTCAAATCACAGTTCTTCGAGGAAGAGACATTAGTAAGGGAAAAGTTGCTGACTACAGTAAGTATTAAATGGCTTCCATACTGAAACGAATCAGGAAGAAAAAGCCATCAAACTATCTGGCATGTGTTGTAGAGGAAGCCATCAAAGTGTCTTGCGTAGCTTGCGCAAAAAAAGCCAATCAAATGCCTTTGGCGAGAGAAGACCCAAAAAAGCAAATCAGCTGTCTTGCGCACACGCGCGTCTGTCGCGGATAAAAAAAGCCAGTTAAGTGTTGTGCACGTAGTGGTCAAGAAAGCCAATCAAATGCCATGCGCGAGAGGAAACCAATCAGCTGCCTTCCGTTAAATTTGACGGCCAGAAAAACCGATTTAAGTGCATCATAAGCGAAACGTAAAAAACTGACAAAGTGCCATATAGAAAGCAACATTTCTTACGCGCGACAATGGATCACCAATCCACTGCTTTCAGTTATTTTATCGCTTCTGTTCTTAGTTGATACGCCAGATCCGTACGTCAGACTAAGGATTCCCACAGCACCCAGCGGCAAAGCAGCTACGAAAGTGGTGAGCAACAATAAAAACCCGGAATGGAACGAAACATTCAAGTTTCTTTTAGACCCCAACAGAGAAAATGTGATGGGTAAGCTTTTATTGAATTATTTGAATTATTTTCATGCTATTAGAGAATGCTTTATATTATAGTTTTTATGACCCATGCATTTCAAAAACATCTTGTCTCTTTTTTCCGACGAAAAGGCAGCGCCCTGCGGAAGTAAACCCCTCAAAGTCATGCAATTTTTAAAGGCGGGAATAATAATAGACCTCTTTACCTTGGGCGTAATGTTTTCCCATTTAATTTCAAACTACATGTCATTCCCTAGGGGATAATTTCCTTGTTTAACGGTTGCACATGAGAAGACACATGAATATGGATACAACTCAAACAAAGAATCTTATTCTCAAGAGAATGACACGTGGTCTGAAATGGAAAAATATTACGGCTGAGGTCTATTTCCGGAGAAAGAGGGCAAAATATTGATGAATTTTTTTTAAAACGATAAAAGGCAAAATGCTTTGATGCTGATTTCGTTTGGTTTGATCAAGATATAACGTTATCTTATTGTTTACTTTTTATTCATTACCTGAATTGAGATGTCTTCGTTTTAAAAGTCTTTATCTCAAAGAACCCTTAGGAAAACGACAGACTTTGATAAAGTAAATTAAAAGAAACGAGATCGAGCCATTACGGTGATATAATCTGTGGACTTCCATTTAGCCCTGCTGGCTCTTATAGCAACTTGTATTGGTTTTTTGATAACTAAATACACAGGAAAATGAAAGCACTTATCTTATCATGTTATCAACTTGATGGATTTGTCTCAGCTGAGAAGCGAAGCACTCTGGGTATCCACAGGGAGCCCACTTTAGAAAAAAAAGAAAACGTCAGCCTAAAAAAGAAAGACAATAGGCAATGTGCATTAAAAGCTCGCAAAGCCAACTATCAGAAAAAAATAAAATAAAACAAGATTCAAGCATTTTGTAGCTAAGACCGCAGACCACAACGAATGCAGGCCATACATGATTAAACAACTTAAATTCTATTGTAAAAAATATTAAACAAATTCTATTGTATTTTTTTTAGAAATCACGTTGATGGAGTCCGATATTGTAAGTGATGATGTTCTCGACACTCACACATTCAGGATTAATGACTTGGAAGTGGAAACCCCGTGTCAACAAACCTTTAAATTTGGAGAGGTAAGATGGAACACGTGACTACCCTGCGTGACTGTTTACTATCTCAAGCAGTCACGTGTTCTTTGTTGTTGCTTGAGAAAGAAAGAGAGACGGAAAGAACGACAAAGAATGGAGCAGATTGTAGAAGAAGATACACACGCACGCAGAGAGAGAGAGAGAGAGAGAGAGAGAGAGAGAGAGAGAGAGAGAGAGAGAGAGAGAGAGAGAGAGAGAGACGGACAGACAGAGACAAAGACATGAAGAGATTTATACCTATTTTCTTTATTCTAGACTTCCAAGGTTGATGTTGAGATGAAATTGACTCATTCGTAAGTTTTAATAATCGTTGATACTATCTATCTAAGGCTCTGGGGGCCAGAGTATAGACTATGACGTATGTAATATTCGGAAGTTTCAATTGCGCAGTCGCGGAAGAGTCGCATCATGATCGAAGTCATACTGGTTCTCAGACCCACGCTGCTTGACATGGCAGGGAAGACGAACTGGAGCCTGGAACTGACATTTCTCCAAAATCAAGGCCGATGTGCTTTCGTTTATATTTTAGTCATATGCAGATACAGTATCTTTTTATTTTTTAGCCCGTTTTCAGATGAACTTCGCTTTGGTGCTGGGCTGTGCGACGAAGAAAAAGAATTCCTAGCTAGGAGACGTCAGATTGTCTATGAAGCCATGAAAGAAATACTCGGTGAACGAGGACCTTCAAACATTAATGAGGTAGTAAAGAAAACCTGACTAATTTAATCAGCAATGTTTCACGCAAAGATTTGTTTTTCGCTGCTAAATTTTGATGCGATGCGCATGCGCATTAATGAACAAAAGGGAAACTAAAATTTGAATAATCTTTCGTTACGCTTCATATATCACAGTTTGATCTATTTCGCTTTTACGTTTTGTCATATATGAACTCCTTTAACCACAAAAAACTCAAAATAAATCACATTAAATAGCTTTTTTCGTAAATTGGCTAAAACATCTAAATTTGACATTTTGAAAAAGTAATTAAGGCTAAAAAATTACATCATTTCGAAGTCTTGTGTCATGCGTAGTAGCTATTTATTACCATATTCATCGAAATGAATATTCAAAGGAGCATCCCACATGTCAAAGAGTGTCTAGACGGTAGTCGTCGACTAACGAATCAACTTATCGTTACTCTGGTTTCCCTTCAAATCGCATAAATCTTTCGCCTTTTACTAAAGATTTCCGTGGAGGGGAACAACTCAATGAGTCTATAGACTAATTTTTTGTCGCCCTGCCTTAGTGGCGGGGCAAATTATGATGAAAAAAAAAATTGTCATGATCAGTTGTATGGATTCTAATAAGTTATATAGGATTTTAATGCAATTAATACTGGATTTTTGCACCCCCCAGGTTCCTACTGTAGCAATACTCGGATCCGGGGGAGGTTTTCGCGCCATGACATCGTTAAGTGGTGTAATGTGTGCCTTGAAAGACACCAGGATACTGGATTGTGTGACGTATATTGCTGGTTTGTCGGGTTCTGCTTGGTGAGTACATGCTTTAATTTGCTTTAAACGTGACGTATAATGGCGGCGCATGCGCAGTGAGGTGTGTACTGCCGCGTCCATTTTCCCTTTCGTGCGTCCATTGCCTACGTCTCCGTTTTTAAATTAGTATTTTTCAAGACGAATTTTTTTTACAAATTTGATTGAAAATATACGATAATATCATGTAATAAAAACCCTGATCGATTCAATTGGAATTATTAGGAGCCATCTTAAAGTTACAATATTTAACATCGCGCACATGTTCTTCTCCAGGTACATATCTTGTCTCTATTCCCATCCTGACTGGCCCTCGGTTCATCCTCGCGTGGTGCTCGAAGAGCTGCGAGAAAATGTCAAGGAAAATCTGATCTGGCTTCTTCTCAAGCCGAAATGGGTCTACAAACACATGCAGCTTATCAGTAAGAAGAAGAAGAATGGACAGCCTGTCAGTTTCACGGATATTTTTGGGTATCTGGTTGGGGAGACCCTTCGTAAAGGGGTAAACATCTTTTGATATTTTGATGAATTTATTATGAATACTGGTGTTTCCAATTAATTGGCCCACTTTCACTCACAGACACACTATCATATACCACATTTAATAGAGCAGGTTTTGTATGACTATGAAAAACTTACTGCATGGATTGCGCCTTATCGTGACCGTGTCAGTACCTTGTCGTGTATGAAAAAACATTCGACATTTGTTGTACGACATATGCGCAGAACAGATGCGCACAAACAATTCCCGCGAGCGTCCTTAAGCTACCCTTAGTGTCACCGTAAAACATGACCTCTTTCTTTTATTGCTTCCTAACAGCGTGAACCACCCAAGCTAAGCCATCAAAAGGAAAAAGTTGAAGATGGTTTTGTTCCATTACCGCTGTACACCTGTGTGAATGTCAAGAAAGATGTCTCGGCCCATGCCTTCTGTGGTGAGTCGAACCGCGCGCGCACTGTGTACGAATATTCCAAATAAGAATTCTTTAAAATGATGAAAACGCTTGCACCAATATACCATTCCTTTAATTTTGTTGTATTCTTAGAGTGGTTGGAGTTTTCACCCTACGAAGCTGGTTTTGCTAAATATGGAACATTCATGAAGACTGAATTGTTCGGTAGTAAATTCTACTTTGGTCGAGTTCTGAAAAAGTTTGAAGAACCAGATCTGCGTTATCTGCAAGGTAAGTAAATCCTCTGTGGGACTTTTTTCACCGTTTATTCCTCCCTATATATCTTCCTCCTCCCTCTATCCCTCCCACTTCCTTCCTCCCTTCCTTCCTTGCTTCCATCCTTGCTTCCTTCCTTCCATCCTTCCATCTTTATTTCTTCCTTCCTTAGCTTTCTCTCCATGCATCTTCCCGTTCCCACTTCAAAGAAGATCCAGCCTTAAACCTGATCAGTGCCCTATCACTTTTCCCAAATGGTAATCACTATATATAATGAGGTCTATAGTGATCCTTAGTTCTTTACCTTTAGGTATCTGGGGCAGTGCGTTCACTATTTTACTACAGCAAGTCGTTCGTGAGGGACTCAAGGAACCCGACGAAGTGTTAAAAGACGTGGAAAATAAAGGAAACTTGCGCAAACAAATGGGTAGGTTCTTCCTCTTATCACTTTATGCATAGCTCAGTTGGTTAGTGCGCGGTCTTCGGAGCTAGAGGTACGATCCTCAGGATTTCCACTAAGATTTCTGTTCTTTGTAGCTTTAGCTTTAAAGATTTAAAATTCTCCGTTAAATGCCGCAGATATAACATATATATTTCTTGTTGAATAGTCCTGGTTTCTCAATCAGCGTTATGTTTAGTCTTATACAATATTGAACAGTTTTGGAAGAATTAACAGCTACATAAAAAAATAAAAATAAAAATCGTTTTCAAATTTCCAGAGGATATGGTAGCTTCGGACGAGATCGGCCGCTCCGACAAAGCAAACGGCGAGGACAGCGATGAAGAATTCAATGATGACCAAAAAGAACCTCAGAATGGCGCAGAGAAAGACAAGGAAGACGCGCCGCAGCAAAACGGCGAAGAGGAAAAAAATGACGCAGATAAGTTTGCAGATATTGTGGACAAAGTCATCAACAAGTTTGAGATTTTTCGTACGAGGCAAGGAAGAGCGGGACTTGTTCATAACTTCTTGCGCGGGCTTGATTTCAAGCTGTCTGGTAAGTAGTGATCGAACCACGCGTTGATTTGCTGTTGAAGAATGTTGACGCGCGCAAGTGATAAAAAAATCTGCCAGAGGGGTGTCTCGGCCATGCGCAGCGCACTAGTTCTTTACGAAATTGCTCTTATACTACATGGGAATGTTTACAGGCTGTGTAGAGGTGCTTCGTGAGGCTGAACACGATTAATGCGCATTACGTGTGTAAATATGCCAAGATTAATTCAGACCTTTGCGATATCTTTCGTGCGCACACGTGATAATGAAGGACGCATAATCACAGTAATATAGATCTACAAGTCGATACACGGTGTGCGCAAGAAGAAAAACACACACAAACATACTATACAATAAATAAAGCCCTGTCTATTGAGATGAGGTCATGGCTTTCTGCTTAAACTACATTCAAGATGTCAAAAACAACCTACTATTGGTTTATTATTTCTCCCTTTCCAACAGACGATCGCACTGATAACCCAGATAGCCAGGAACTAGTAACTGAAGATAAGCGTATCTTCCTGGTGGATAGTGGACTGGTTCTTAACTCACCCTATCCGATTCTACTGCGGCCTGAGAGGGGCGTAGACTTGTATCTGTCCTTTGACTTCAGTGCTCGTGACAAAGATGACGAAGAACCATTCAAGGTACTAAGCAATGACTATGAAAAACTTACGGCACTTGTACGTACGAAAAATTGTACGATTCCGCTTGTACTTTTGAAAAGCCCTGTAAAACATTTTTCTGTCGGTTTGTAGGAGCTTCTCCTGGCTGAGGAATGGGCAAAGAAAAACAACTACCCCTTCCCTCCGATCAACGCAGCAGAACAGATTGAGAAGGAAGGCCTTAAGGAGTATTACGTGTTTCGTCACCCGACTGATACTACTTGTCCTATCGTTGTACATTTTGTGCTTATCAACAAGACCTTCACGGAATACAGCGAACCTGGTTAGTAATAATTAAATGTAGAAAAATGCCAAAGAAATAGCAAGTAGATTAGTTTGAGTTGCGTCGGTGTAAAGTATAAGATATGGGAATGATATAACTTGAACGTGTTCCATACCTTTTTTATTAAACGTGTTTCGAGTTAGTTATCACTCGTATCATACTTATTAAAGGAGTAAATGAATGAATGGGATGGATGAATGAGATGGACGGGATGGATGAGTGAGATGGACGGGATGGATGAATGAGATGGATGGATGGGATTGATGGATGAATGAATGAATGGGATGGATGAATGAGATGGATGGATGAGATGAATGAGATGGATGGATGAATGAGATGGACGGGATGGATGAATGAGATGGATGGATGGGATTGATGGATGAATGAATGGGATTGATGGATGAATGAGATGGATGGATGAATGATATGGATGGATGGAATGGAAGAATGGGATTGATGGATGAATGAGATGGATGGATGAATGAGATGGATGGATGAATGATATGGATGGATGGATGAATGGGATTGATGAATTAATTATTTTTTTCAGGTGTTCCAAGGAAAACAGAAGAGGATAAATCAGCTGCTAACTTCTCCATCTTCGAAGACCCCAATAAATACTACAGCACTTTCAACTTCCATTACCCGAACGATGCATTTGACAGGTTGTCAAAGTTGACAGAATTCAACACTTTACTTTGTGAACAGACCATAAAAGATGTGATGGCCGAGTGCGTAGAGAGGAAGAAGCCACCGACAGTGGACAAAACCACAAACCCCGTGAAACCAAAGAAAGAGAAGAAAGAGAAGTGTATTTTATTGTAGAGCACCGCAGATGGTGACGTTTCCCGTGCTTGGAAAGATCATTGCCCAGGACACATTGAATTGTTCAATCAAAGTCAAGGAAAATGCCGAGGATGTAATGTTGAGTGACTGCACGTGGAGTATGCTGTTATACAGACACAAGGGAAAAAATCTAGATGTGAAAAAGACTTGAAAAGACCTGAAAAGATGTGGAGTCTAAATAACTTGGTAAACGACTATTGCAAAAAAAAGTTGTAGGAGCCAAAGGAGATAGGCATAAGTTAACTTTGGTTTGTTCTTGAACTCGGCTTCTTGTGAACAAGAGCTGCTTAAGATTCTAAACAAAAAAATGTATAATAAAAACTATTTCTAAATGATAAATTTAAATAGACCTAGAGCTACCTTGTGCGCAATGCTGTTCCATTTCAGACCATGTGTCATTCTCTTGAGAATAAGATTTGTTTTGACATGTATCTATATCAATGTGTCTTTTCAAGCACAACTATTAAACAAAGAAATGATACTCTAGGGAATGACACGTGGACTGAGAAAACATCCCAAGGTTAAAAGGTCTATTATATATAAAAACAAATAAATTAAAAATAAGAATATAATATATTACAAGAAAATATCATTATCATTGATTTTTTTAATTCTTCAATCTTAATTACCGTAAGTAATATCACACACACGCTAAATGACGTCAACGAACCAGTGCAATAATCAAATACTGTGCTCTGATTGGCTGATTCATTCCAACTAAATTCCCTTATTAAATAATATTAAATTATCTGGAGGATAATTGTGATCACATGACAGGTGAGGTCATACCCTGGCATTGATTGTGGCCACGTTTACCTCCAATAATAAACTTTTTCAATCTCCAAGTTAAATGGTTTTCTTAAGTAGAGCCAAATTCTTCCATCCATTCTAAGTATTTTTTGATGTCCGCATCAGAAACAGATTTGGAGACTTTCTTGACTGCCAGGTCAAAGTCCTCCATGTTGACGGGAAGGTCTAGTTCTTCTTTTGGGAGGTTACGGATTTGTTCTGGGTTTAGGCCTTTGATACGACGGCGCATAGCCATCATTGATGCATCTCTAGAAATGTCAAGGGAAAAACAGAGAAGATCAGTGGTGGATGGATGGATGGATGGATGGATGGATGGATGGATGGATGGATGGATGGATGGATGGATGGATGGATGGATGGATGGATGGATGGATGGATGGATGGATGGATGGATGGATGGATGGATGGATGGATGGATGGATGGATGGATGGATGGATGGATGGATGGATGGATGGATGGATGGATGGATGGATGGATGGATGGATGGATGGATGGATGGATGGATGGATGGATGGATGGATGGATGGATGGATGGATGGATGGATGGATGGATGGATGGATGGATGGATGGATGGATGGATGGATGGATGGATGGATGGATGGATGGATGGATGGATAGATGAACAGATGAATCATTTATACAGACAAATCATGATGAATACCAACCTGCAAACGTTAGTTATATCAGCACCACTGTATCCATTCATCTTATCAGCCACTTCCCCCAGTACCACATCGTCAGACATTTGCACACCACGAAGGTTGATCTTGAGTAGCTCAAGGCGTCCATCCCCTACAAAAGAAACGAATGATCATGAAGAGATAGAAAATAAAATAAAACAAAAAAGAATAGTTGAATGAAAGAGAGGGAGGGGTGTAGTAGATTTAAGGCAGGAAAAGTAGAAGAAAGAAAGGGAAGATGAAGATGAGATGGAAATAGAATGGGATGAATAAATAGTGATACAAACTAGACAAAGGTGCCAATGCTAGAAGAAAGGTAATGGAAATTGGAAAAAGTCAGAAGAAAAAAGATAAAAAAAAAAAAAACGTAACAGAAATAGAAACAGAAAGACCAAGAGCTAAACTTACTCGTAGGAAGAGGGATGTAGATTCGTTTCTCAAGTCGACGCCTCAGAGCTTCATCAATATCCCAAGGAAAATTAGTAGCAGCAAGAACCATGACAAGTTTTGAGTCTTGCTCATCTGACGCACCACCAACACCTAGATGAGAAAAAATCAAATCAAATCTGCAAAACCTAACATACTAAATTCCAATTAAATCTATGAGTTAGCCCTGCCCTGACTTATATCAATCCAGAGGTTGTTTCAGGGTTCTATCTGTGAGTTAGCCATGCCCTGACTTAGATCAGCCCAGAGGTTGTTTCAGGGTTCTATCTGTCAGTTAGCCATGCCCTGACTTAGATCAGCCCAGAGGTTGTTTCAGGGTTCTATCTGTGAGTTAGCCATGCCCTGACTTAGATCAGCCCAGAGGTTGTTTCAGGGTTCTATCTGTGAGTTAGCCATGCCCTGACTTAGATCAGGCCAGAGGTTGTTTCAGGGTTCTATCTGTGAGTTAGCCATGCCCTGACTTAGATCAGCCAAGAGGTTGTTTCAGGGTTCTATCTGTGAGTTAGCCGTGTCCTAACTTAGATCAGCCCAGAGGTTGGACTACTAGAACGATTAGGACTACTTGGACTATTTGGACTATTTTGGACTATTGGGACTATTTTGGACTATTTGTGTCTAAGAAGGTAAAATTATGATCTAGCTTATTGAATGCAGTGCTTGGGCTAAACAACTTGAAGAGTAGGGCTAAACCACTGGGGCGAAGCCACCAAGGAGCTAACCCACTGCATACCCACAGGGTATTGTTAAAAATTTAAATTAAATTAAATTAAATTTGATGTTGTCACGCAGAGTATTAATGTGAAGATAGGAGGATAGTTCTAGGTGCTTGTGAGAGATAAAATCTTACCATCCATTTGAATTAGAAGTTCAGACTTCACACGACGGCTGGCTTCATGTTCACTGTCTGTACCACGGCGACTACAGATGGAATCAATCTCATCAACGAATATTGTGCTGGGTGCATAAAAGCGTGCCTGGAAAGAAAAATGAATGCATGAAGAACAAAAGTTTAGGAAGTGAGAGAGGAAGGGAAGATAGATGGAAGGAAGAAAGGAAGGGAGGGAGGGAGGAAGGAGGGAATAAGTTAAAAATTATCTAAATTCTCACCATTTCAAACAAAATTCGTACAAGTTTCTCAGACTCTCCTCTGTACTTTGATGTCAGTGTTGAGGATGAGACATTGAAGAAGGTTGTCCCACATTCTGTTGCTACTGCTTTTGCCAACATTGTTTTACCCGTACCAGGAGGACCCACCATAAGAACACCCTAGAAAAAAAGAGTTATTACAGAACCCTTAAAAAGATGACAAAAAGCTAGTATTCTATGGGTCCTGTGTTAACACAGGAAGCCCAGTACAACAAAATCAGCTTTTCTGGTATTAATGAGATTACTGTGTATACCTTCCAGGGTCTTCTAATTCCTGTAAAGTAGCCGGGCATAAGAAGAGGGAGAACCACTGCTTCCTCCAGGAGCTTTTTCGCCTCGGCAAGATCTGCTATATCACCCCTTTAAATAGCATCACAATGAATACTGATTTGTTAATAGGTCAGATTGTTGATAACAAATATCCATACCTCCCTTACAGAAAGGGATTGGAATTTCCAAGGGGTGGGGAGGGTCTGAGGAGGGTATATTGTGTAGTTCCAGAAAATATCCATACCTTTCCCACAGAGGGTGGAATTTCCAATGGGTGGGAGGGTGTGAGGACAGTATATACCGGTATATGTAGTTCCAAAAATTAACCAACTTACCAGTGTACATTGGGATTACGTTGTAAAATATCTCGTTCTAGTGCTTCTACCAGGTCCTTATCCATCCCTCCACCATCAAACTTCTTTTCATCATGGTCTTCCTGTGCTTTTTCTTCTTTCTTTCCTTTCTCCTTGTCCCCTTTTCCTGGCTGCCCTTTTCCTGCATCCCGTCGACCATCCCTTGATGGTTTGTTACTCGGATAACCAGGTTTCCTTGCACCTCTATCACTTGGCTTCTCAGGGCGTCGACTGGGTGGTGCATGCCGATATGCTGGAGAATTATCATCACTCTTCTTGACGGCAGGACGTGGCATTGGTTTGGCTGGTCTGGTAACAAATAATTTTCATTCCTCTTAATTCTTTTTGGTTTTATAATAAAAGTAAGTGTCCCTTTCACAGTTTCCTGTGCCATCTTGAAAGGTAGCTGTGCCTTTAAATTTGCATCAAAGCAAGACATGAGGTGAGCTTGCAATGATAGACCTTTTTTAACAACTTGGAAAATTATTCACATGCCTCTATAATTGCAAGCTCACCGTTCATCTTGCTTTGATACAAAGGCACAGCTACCTTTCAAGATATGGCATAGGGAACTGTGAAGGGGACCATTAATTCATTCTTGTGGAAATACAATCTTTGTTAGACTTGTCTAACAATAAGACGAAACAAATTTCTTTGGATTCTTTTATGCCAGTAATCTATCATACCTGTTATCTCTCTCTACTGGTGTTGGTGGCGGCCAGACATCAGGATCTCTGGTAGGTTCTTCGTGGCCATGTCTCATGCCGCCAAAATGAACAGTGTCCTTTTTGAAGTTGGCTAATGTTTGACTGATGTCTTTCACATGTTCATATTCTTGCACAATTTCTTGTCGAACCTTTGGAATACAGTCATACTACAGTTATTAATCATATAATGCACATATTGGCAGCTAAAAGATAATCATGTTACTGCATTTTTACATATTTTGCGAACCCAGACATTCCAAAGACTTGATGTAAAATGTTCTTTACTGCCGCCACTCAAAAATATATAAGGTACCAACTAATTAGTTTTGATTGATGGCAGTAAAAAACCCATTTCACAACAAGCTGTTGGAATGTCTCTGGGCTCGCAAAATACGCAAAACTACAATAACTGGTTGGGCAAAATGGGGCCTTACTTGTTGCCATCTCTGTTTTCTCACAGGGTCTTTAATCTGGATGATGACCTTTTGTATCTGTTGAATCACCCCTTGGTAGTAAACCAAAGCCGTATCATAGTTCCCCAATAGGGCATACTCCCGGCCCATTTTGGTGTTGTCGCAGATCTCGCTTAAACTCATCCTTTAACCTGCAATCATGGGGTATAACATTGGTTAAATGGATGGAAAAATATTAGAGTTTTGGGCTGGGAATATCGCGCATTATTAATGAATGTTATTTTGTTAAATATCAAAAACCACAAATAAATAGATGTCACAAAATGGGACCCCCGCCATTGAGCAAACAAAATGAAAGATTTTAAAGTAAAATATATAGATTTGTCCAGGATTTTAAAATAGATCTTACGATCACACTTCTTGGAAGAAGCCTAAATTATAAAATTTTGGGCGCCAATTCAATAAACGGTTTATTTTGTACGGTGTCTAGACACGAATCCTGAACTGATCTAAACTAGGAATCATATTCACAAGACCTATGTAAACATTCAAATCCTACTTGGTTATAGATGTAAGACATCAATATAGAGATCGAGGCAATATGTTAACTGTTTAGGTCGAAACTTTTCAAATATTGAGGAGCATAAATGTTGGATAAGACTTCAACATGAAGTTCGTTGAGGGAAGAAAATTTTGCGCCCTCAAAAAAATTCTAAATGACAACTAAAAGCGCTGAAAAGTCACATGGTGGTAGAAGAAGGCTTAAATTAACAGTGAGCAAAGATCTAGGGAGTGAAATGGTGTCTTTCTTACCTAAAATGATTACGGAATGTTGGTATTTTGAAGGTTTTGTCCCAACTGACAAACTGTTTGACAGTAAAAAAATGATCTGCGCATGTGTAGTAAGGCGCGCAGAGCATTGTAGGAAATTATTCCGGGAAAATATGGCGATCACGTAAAGAACTACTTGACGACTTCCCGTCGTTAGACGATGTTTTGGACAACTTTTCCGCTTTAAAACAACCCAGAAACAACTCATCTGCAAAAAGGATACAACAAAGGAACTCCTAGAGGTTTAATTTTGTGGAATTTATTAAGCAATTCAGTAAAACACGCCGCATTATTTGGCAGTTTTGTTGGAATTGTGTTGGACGTCTCGGGAGCGGTCAACATTTGCCTTGCAACATGTACCTCAAGTAAAAAGCTCAAAAACGTTGTCTTTCGGACTTAAAATCTAACAAGAAGAATTTTTCGAAAGTCACTGAGCTTAGCTTGTATATATTCAACTGTTTAGACGGTTTTATTACACAAAAAAGGGAGTTTTTAGGCGGCAATTTGTGTGCAGTTTGTAACGAGATTAACAAACGTTTCTTGTCCTGCATCGAGACATGGAGGACGAAGATGATTTACAGCCTGATTCTCCTCCACAATTCGTAGAAGAGATCGATGTCAATGAGCTCGGTGTTATTGAGGTAAGATTTTACATAGAATTTCTTCAAACAGCTGTTAAAAAAGCCTCCTTTTGCAATCATAGGGCCATGTCACGTAATGATTCCAAAAGAATTCTACCTATTTTTGTGTTATTATCGCCTTATTTTCTGACAGCGTGTTAGTAGAAATTATGCATGAATCAAAAAATGGATTATAGACCTATTTCTAGTTATAAGGGAAGCATTTTATGTCTTTTTCAGTTGATTCCCAAAAATTTAGATCTGAAAGCTTTTATCTCATTTTGCAAATCTGAAAATCGTTCTATAAAAAATTATTCATATTGCGTGTTCAGCAAAATTTTCAAGATCGGTACTGTCTTGTACATACACAAGGCACAAGAGAGTACTTAACTTGCATGTTATGTGCATCTGTGTGTGTCAACTTCCTTATTATAACTTAGGCGCAATATATTACTTTTTGTGATTGGCTGACAGATCAAACCCTGAAACAATTTCTGTGAGTTAACCTTGCCTTGACTTAGATCAGCACAGAGGTTGTTTCAGGGTTCAATCTCTGAGTTAGCTGTGCCCTGACTTAGATCAGCCCAGAGGTTGTTTCAGGGTTCAATCTCTTACTTAGCTTTGCCCTGACTTAGATCAGTCAGAGGTTGTTTCAAGGTTCAGTCTGTGAGTTAGCTGTGCCTTGACTTAGATAAGCCCCTGGAAAGGTTGTTTTAGGGTTTGATAAAATTGGTATTGATGCTTGCAATACCATGGCAACCACGTTGTCTCATTAAAGCATTTCAATTATAACACAACAACCCTAATGACGTTGTATTTGACAATCACAGAATGTTGGAAGAGGAGCATTTGGTATTGTATATAAAGCGTTATGGAGAGACAAATTTGTTGTGGCTGTGAAAACCATAGAGGGAGAGGCAGAGAAGAAAGCTTTTCTTGTAGAGGTAATTAAATGATTTAAACCTTCGATAGAATACCATGCTAATTGTGGTAGTAAAGTTTTTACCCATTTCAGACCACATATCATTTCCTAGAGTATCATTTCTTTGTTAAACAGTTGCGCATAAGAAGACACATGAATATGGATACAACTCAAACAAAAAATCTTAATCTCAATGAAATGATACATGGCCTGAAATGGGAAAACATTATGCCCAAGCTAGTGTGAAGAGATCTGTACAGTTAGGACCAGTGTCTTGTAATTTGAACAAAATCATTGTCAGATCCAGGATGATTTCAGTGAGGGGTAATGCCTGATAGTGTACTATTTTTCTTCTTCTTTTAGGTTGAGCAACTTTCAAGAGTAAAACATGAAAACATTATAAAGTTATATGGAGCTGTCACCACTCAGGATCCAGTAAGTGAACCTCTAAAACAGCACAGACATACCTGTACAAAATCCAGAAAGTGCTTTGTGTATAATAATATTTTTATTGTGCTAACCCCAAACCTGCAGGCTCTGTAGACCTGTTGCAATAAATCCCTACCTTGGGGTCAAAACAATGAAAGATATTATCATCAACAGGGCTCAAAATAACTGCCAGTCATATGCCGGTCAAAATGTCTGGCATATCATATTTTTTTTTCAAATATGACCAGTCAACATGTCCATTCAAAACCATATTTGACTTGTCAAGTACCAAATTTGGCTGGACATTGACCAGTGACAGGCCGTTATTTTGAGCCCTGATCAAAACAAATTCCAAGGTCTTTCAATCCTCAAGAGAAGGAAATCCTTTTATTTTGACTCCAAGATTGCCAGGAATTAGTGAAGGGGTTTACAAAAGAAATTTCTTGTCTTCAATACCTCTTATTTTTACCTGTAATCACTGTTGTAATTTAGTTGAGTTCCTGATGTATTGAAAAATATCTTGGTTTTAGGTTTGTCTTGTCATGGAGTATGCAGAAGGGGGATCACTTTATAACTGTGAGTTGAAGCTTTTGAAAACCCCTGTTGAGATATACTAATAAACTTATTGTATTGTATTGTATTGTATTGAAGCAATGATTACTGTGCAATGCACGGTGATGCAGTCACTTCCACAAGTTTTTCATTTGTTTTTGACATTTTTTGAAAACTTTTAATTGTACTCCTTACCGCTAACCAATGTTTTGATGTCGTTCCATTGATGTACAAACTCCACCTATTGCTGATATCTAATTGACTAGCTAGCTATAAAGACCGCAATTCAAAGTTGTCAAAAAATGTCAAAAAATAATGAAAAACTTGTGGAAGTGACTATGGTACAACGTGTTGCACAGTTATAGTAGTGGTGGATGATGATGATGATTGTTGGTGTTGATAATGATGATATTGTTTGACGGGGTATGACTGAGCAAGTGATTTGGCTGATCATCATGACCGGTGGCTGATCAGCCGATATTTCAAGCCCTGTGATGTTGTTGCTGATGGTGGTGGTAATGATGAGGACAGTTCTAGAGCAATGTGCTAATATTGCAGTGATACAAAATTGAACAATGTTTATTTTTGAAATCCTTTTTTTTTGTATTCTGCACAGTACTCCATTGGCAAAAGAATAGTCCTGCTCCAATATACACCTCCTCGCATGTCATAAGCTGGGCCTTACAATGTGCGAGAGGAGTAGAATACCTCCATGGTATGAAACCCAAGGCCATCATCCATCGTGACCTCAAACCACCAAAGTAAGTAACTAAATAGGTAACTGGAAACAGTGTCATAATAAGATTTGAGATGGAAGAGTGAGGTAGAGGGGATTTTGTACATTTTTTTATCCCACACCACTGAGAATACAGCCAGAATGCAGTATTTGCTGTATATTCAATTGTGTTTCCCCATGTCTTCCCATCATGCATTGCAGTGTTGTGAATATCTTGACTAATTGACTAGGTGTTTTTATCACCATCATCATCTTGCATACCATTATACTCAAGCTGCCATAAGCTACTGTCCAGCATACAATCATGACCTTATTTCTGCAGTGGAGACAAGGCCTGTGTCCCTTTTAAGGAAGTCAATGAATGTTAGTGACTGACCCCCCCCCCCCCCCCTGGCAAAGCCTGCCCATGTTTTCGGTGTGGGATAAGATAGTTATACAATCCTTTCTCATGAGACACCATTGAATATCTAATATTTTTCAATATCATGCTCAACCTCATTCAATAATTGTTGATTATCTTGTAAAACTCTCATTATTGAGTTATGTTTCTATATTATTTGGATTACAGTCTGTTGCTGACCAAGTGTGGCACAGTGTTGAAGATCTGTGATTTCGGAACAGCCTGTGATCTGAAGACTTACATGACTAACAATAAAGGAAGTGCTGCATGGATGGCACCTGAAGTATTCGAAGGTTTGTCTACCAGTAATACCATGTTAGGGTAATCATTGTGTGTTCTTTGGAAAGCTTGTTGTGAAGATGTGTTTGTGTCATGTTGTAATATGGGACTATTGTGTTTTGGTTTTGCACCTCAATGTTTGAAGAGAGTAAATATTTGATGATGGCTGTTTTGACCCTTGACAAAAGTGATCACAATGTGCTACTGCTGATGCTACTGCTACTACTACTACTGTGATGCTGCTGCTGCTGCTGCTGCTGCTGCTGCTACTACTACTAGTACTACTACTACTACTAGTACTACTACTACTACTAGTACTACTACTATTATTACTACTACTGCTACTACTACTACTGCTAGTCTGCTACTGCTACTCCTAGTCTGCTAGTCTGCTAGTCTGCTAGTCTGCTAGTCTGCTAGTCTGCTAGTCTGCTAGTCTGCTAGTCTGCTAGTCTGCTAGTCTGCTAGTCTGCTAGTCTGCTAGTCTGCTAGTCTGCTAGTCTGCTAGTCTGCTAGTCTGCTAGTCTGCTAGTCTGCTAGTCTGCTAGTCTGCTAGTCTGCTAGTCTGCTAGTCTGCTAGTCTGCTAGTCTGCTAGTCTGCTAGTCTGCTAGTCTGCTAGTCTGCTACTGCTACTGCTACTGCTACTGCTACTGCTAGTCTGCTACTGCTACTGCTACTGCTACTGCTACTGCTACTGCTACTGCTACTGCTACTGCTACTGCTACTGCTACTGCTACTGCTACTGCTACTGCTAGTCTACTACTGCTAATGATGATCATAATGTTGATGATGATGATGATCGGTGGTGGTGGTGATAAAAATACTGTCTGCAATTGCCACATTTAATACTAACACATTTAATACTATTAGCAATATGGTGATGTTTACTATAACAATATATTCTTTGCCACTAGGAACTAATTATACAGAGAAATGTGATGTATATAGGTATGTATATCTCATCATGAGGAAACATTTCTTTTTGAGGGGGTGGGGGTGGAGGGGGATTCTTTTCAAAATCCATGTTGAAGGTATTACTATTAGTATAACTCAGTATTAATTATCCTTGTATTGTTTCAGTTTTGGGATCATCCTCTGGGAGATGATATCCCGTCATAAACCATTTGAAGACATGGCAGGGTCTCCTCCCTTCAGGATCATGTGGGCTGTACATAGTGGTAAGTCACAATGATGAAACTAAGGAAATGCAATAGGTGCCTGCATGGTGTATGCAGGTTTAATGCACACAGGGATCGGCAGAACAAGAGAGAAGCATTGAGAATCACATACTCTGCAGATTTCTTTTATAAAACATAAATTAGAACAATCATTATTTTTGATACAAATGACACGACAATAAAAAAGTGTGTGTGCGTGTGTGTGTGCTGTACTGGGCTCGCATTAAGCATGCACTCCCACTGGATTTTAAACAGTTATTTTATATATTTCTACTATTCTTCCACTGAAATTACCATTGGAAATTTAGAATTTAATTTTGCGGAGGGAGGAAAACCAGAACACTGCTATGCCACTGATGCTTCAAAATGTTTATTTACATGATGTATAATTGATGTATTTCTTGCCTTCATAGGTAAAAGACCACCTCTTATCAAGGGTATCCCAAAACCTATTGAAAAACTAATGACAATGTAAGTCTATTTTGTATTCTATGAGATCTTCACCTATTATATAATGCCAAACAGAAGCTATAGCGATACTTCATACTGACAGTAGCATTGTGATTGTGATATGCCAACCATTTTCACAAAAGCTCTTCACAAATTGCTTTGTGTCGACAGCCAATTTCTATATTCCAGAATTTTAATTGGGCTCCCTGTGTTATTCCAACCAAAAAATGTAAAAGTATTTCCCAGAATTTCTAGGCAGGTACAGGGCCATAGCCACCATTTGCATAGTGCTCCACTTTTAAAAAAGTGGTCCTGTTTTCTCAGGGAATAAATATTTTTTTACAAGGGGAAAAATGCATCATCATCATCATCATCATCATCATCATCATCATCATCATCATCATCATCATCATCATCATCATCATCATCATCATCATCATCATCATCATCATCATCATCATCATCATCATCATCATCATCATCATCACCACCACCACCATCATCATCATCACCATCATCATCACCATCATCGTCATTATCATCGTCATTATCATGCATCATCACAATCATGTAACATCATCATCACAGTCTTCTTCATCATCATCATCATCATTATTATTATCATTATCATTGTTATTGAATGTTTATGTATGGATACACATTTTTCCTACAGGGGCTGGGATAAAGATCCCCAGAAAAGACCATCATTCAGCCAAATTGTGATTTTTCTTCAACATTTGATGCAGGTACATACACACAAGCGTATGTGTTCATTGTCATCCAATAAGCTTTTTCTTTTGGCCTTATATCTTTTTTTGTTCTCAAATTGACCTCTTTGTCTTGGGTGTAATGTTTTCCTGTTTGCAGATCACCTTTCATTAATATTCCCTAGAGTATCATATTTTCTTTGTTGAGCTTGTTGTGCATTATAAGACACATGGGACAACATTACGCTCAAGCTGAAAAAGGTCTATAGAGCTGTTAAGTTGTGATGTATTTCCAGGTCCAACTGCTCAAAAATATCGCTAAAATAAACCTTCAACCATACTCAATGATCTAACCTCCACCTGAAACAATTATAACTTTAGACAACAAATCCTGTCATAAGGAAAAAGTAAGAAAAATCTTCATAGAACTGCTTTACGTTTTGGACCCAGAAGTCATTTTTCCATAAGATTGACGTCACATTTAAAAGCTCTATCTCCAGTCTAATAATTTATCTTTCGGCAGTATATTATGTTTTGATGTATTTTCTTTTTTTTTTTTTTATTGCAGTTTTTCCCTGGTGCAGATACCGCCCTTGTATTCCCTCCGGCATCCCCCACTACTGAAACAACACCAGAAACTGCCAACCCAACCACCTCAACTGCCATGACAAGTGACAGCAACTTAAGTGACACAGTCATTTATAACGAAATTTTCGAAGATGAAGAAGACAATGAAAATGGTAACGAGACCAAGATAGAAGAAGAGGAGAAAGAGTCAGAGGAAAATGTTGAGACTCCACGAGATTTGAATCAAGAAGCTCCCCATCTTGAGGTCCAGGAGGCCGAAGGGAATTCAAGTGGTGGTCAGTTTGTCCCTGAATCGCCAGAACCAATGGTCTCAGTTTTAGGGAACAATTTAGTCAAGTTTGGTAAATTTCAAGGAAGAGCTGTCAGTCCGTTACCTGTTAATCTACAGTCTGTCACGTTCCCTACAAGTCCAGAACAATTTCCAGGAATTTTACCATCAAAGAATGGGAAGCAAGCCGGTTGGAAAGAGGTTACCACAAGTCCAGGAAAAAGTGCCTTTGCCAAGCCTCCATCACAGGGTAGCCCTAACAACAAGAGAATTGATACTCCAGGAAGCACCCCTAGGCCAAAAACTTCTAGTCATGGATCTCCCTCGGATTCTGCAATGAATATTCATACTCCATTCTCTGGTGCCGAGGGTTATTTTCAGGGATATCCTCCACATAGCCAAGCCTACCCTCCTAGTAGTCAGGTATATACCCATGGTAACCAAGTATATCCTCCCAGTAGTCAGGTTTATACTCACGGCACCCAAGGGTATCCTCTAAGTAGTATGGGGTACCCACCCAGTACCCAAGATTACCTACCTGGCTTCTTGGGCCACACCCCTAGTACTCAAAGGTACCCTCCGAGTGGCCAGGGCTTTGTTGGAGTATATCCCCATGGTTACCATGGTGATGACCATCATTTAGGACACCCAGGCATGTCATCCAGTATAAATGATCTTGATCACATGGGCCAAAAGAGGCAGCCCTTACCAGACCAGTCCTTTATCCACAACTTTGGTGGAAGCATGCCGAACATATCTGATGCAGTAGGCAAGGAGCAACACCCACAAAATATGGCTTATAAGCCAAATATGCCAGTCGACGGATGGCCAAACTATGGCTTTGAACCTGCAAGAGTGAGTGCAACCAGGGTTTTTAATAATCATCCAGTCCGTACACCTCTATATTCTGGGTTCAGCCCTATAGTCCCAGGCACTCCCAGTAACACGCCTGTACATTTAGACAATACAGCTGAAGAAAGACTAAACCTAGAACTAATCGGCAATGCCCTTAAGGATGATCTTATCCAGGCAGGACGTCAAGGCTCGCAAGAATCATTGAGTGGCAAGTCAACACCGACAAATATCATTTCACCAACCTCTGGAAGTTCCAGTCCTGGGTCCTCCACAGGTAGCCCATACTTTGAGCGGCGTAAGACTAGCGATCCCAATAGACCCTGTCCTTATTATGATCAAAGGCCTGGTGCGGTTATTAATCATCTTCCACATCCAATGAACAGATCAGTGTCAAGTCCTACTGGGTATTTAGGTCAAAGAAAGTTGAGTTTTGAGAAGGCACAAGGTAAGATGACAGGGTCTTTACTGAGATTCATTTCTTGTGTTGTACTTTTTCGTTTTCTTTGCTTGTCTATTTTTCTTTTTAAATTGCTTTGCTACTTTGCTTTCCTGTTTCTCTCTTTCTTTTCTCTTCTTTTTTATTCACATATTAAAAGAGTTAACCTTTCATGTTTTCCCCCCACAGTAGCAGTAACGGCATATCAACTTTTAGACCATCATTTACAAGTAGGTGAAACAAAAATTGATGACGATGATGACAATGACAGTGATGGTGACGATGGTGACTATGATGATCATCATGATGATGATGCATGTAATGATGATGATGGTGGTGGTGGTGGTGGTGGTGATGATGGTGATGATATGATGATGGTGATGATGATGATGATGATACATGTAGGTGATGGTAAAAGTGATGATGATGGTGATGATATGATGATGGTGATGATGATGATGATGATGATGATGATGATGATGATGATGATGATGATGATGATGATGATGATGATGATGATGATGATGATACATGTAGGTGATGGTAAAAGTGATGATGATGGTGATGATATGATGATGCATGATGATGATGCATGATGATGATGATGATGCATGATGATGATGGTGCAGATACATGATGATAATGATGATGATGATGCATGATGATGGTGATGATGATACATGATGATAATATGATAATGATGACATAATGATGATGATGATTTGTAATGATGATGATGATTTGTAATGATGCATAAAGATGATGCATGACTTTGATGATGATACGAGATTGATTGATTTTCACATAACTTATAACTGTATTCATATAACCGTACTGGATAATCGAACTGAAACTATATCCCTATAATTTTTTTGTAGCCTATACATCCAAATCCTGCTGTTCCTGAATCACTATTATTGTATGAGCAGCATTGTAGGGTAAGCTATCCCACATTCATTTGGCTGAGACAAATTATTTATTTATTTATTTATTCTTTCATTCATTTTCATCTATCACAGCTTGCTGAGGACTACATTGAAATACAAGCAGAAATGGGCAAGCTTCTGCAACGAAGGTTAGTTTTAATGGTTTTCATTGTCTTCTTTGTATATAATTAAGTCACATGAGTATGAGTCTGCCATGTTGGATGATATATCAAAAGAAACCAATAGGAAATATTTTATTGAATCGCTTCAACATTGCAGTTGTGACGTCACATGCAGAAGGCTGCCATGTAGGATGATATAAAAATGTTATTTTTGTTTTGTAGGGCTGAGTTAGACCAACATCTCCAGGAATATGAGAGAGAACAGCAGATGAGTGCTCCTTATGTAGAACATTTTGCTATTCTTACTAGTGAAAAGGTATAAATTTCGAAAAAATATATTTGTTGTCTTTATATTTTCAAGCAAGACTCCTTAATTTATTGTGCTTGTGCATTCCTGTGCAACACCCCTGTGCAAGCAATTTTAGCCTGGTGGGTTTCCTGTGGTTCAGCCTTTCCAGTATGGCCGACAGGTTATTTATTAAAAGCAAATATTTATTATTGGCATTGAAGTTCCACATGTGCAGAGAGCTGCCACAAATTATGAAAACATTAAGGCCGACATTATAAAAACAAACTACGCTGAGTATGACTAAGACATCAAATTATAGACCCTTTTACTTTGGGCATAATGTTTTTCCATTTCAGACCATGTGTCATTCCCTAGAGATTCATTTCTTTGTTTAAAGTTTGCGCGTGAGAAGACACATGAATATGCCCTTACTCAAGGAAGAACTAAATTGTTATTACTAATTTTTCTATTGCCAGGAAAATCTACTTCTACTTCACAAGAATCTCAAAACGCAACTCGAACACCTTCGTCGGCCAAGAACAGCTTTCTAAAGGAATGTAAATAGATAATTTTTAATGTAAATAGATTATAAACTATGCATGTTGAATATGAAATGGTAGGATTTCTTATAATCCAGTAAGAGAAAGAGGACCCTGCACTGAGCATCCTTGAACATCAGTGGGGGGAGGAGGAGGGGGGAAAGAGGATCCCAGACTGTGTACCCGTGAACATCGGTTGGGGGAGGGGGAGGGGAAAAGAGGGTTTCAAAAAGAGGACCCTGGACTTAGCACCCCTGAACATCGTTGGGGGAGGGGAGGGGGAAAAGAGGACCCCAGACTGTGTACCCTTGAACATCAGTGAGGGGAGGGGAGGGGGTATTAGATTGGAAAACAGATAAAGTAAACTATTTCATTAATGTATGTATTTCTTTTATTGGGGTGTTGGATTGGTTTGATTTCATTTTTTGTTTTTTACCTGGATTGGGTTAGGTGGATTGCCTCGTAGGGGGCTGTCTTCAATTGCCCTATTTCATTATGATGTCACAATCTTTCCTTATGATGCTAAGAATCGTGGTCGCTGAAGGGGGACAAAAAAGCAGTAACAGCCACCAAATACTGTATATATTGTAGGATAAACACCGGTTTATACAATGTTTGAAATACAGACATATCAGAGCTTTCAATTCAGGTGCACAGTAAAATTAATCCAAATACCTATTCTTAACCATTCTGTCCCCCTTAGAAACAAGCTGTGACGTTGTAGTGAAATAGGGCAATAATTATTGTAATCTTCACCTGCCTTTGGGGAAATTGTTAGATAAATGTATAAATAAAAGTTTGGGGTGGAGACCTCAAAATTTAAAGGGAAAGCAATGCCCCCCTCCCCTGCTGCCCCATCCCTCTCTGCATCCCCTGAAAGAATAATTATATTGGTAATACCATCAATACAGCCGTAAGCTGTGCACATAATTACAGCTATCATGTGGAAAATGCCCTTTGCATAATGATAATTGGCTCACTCGACCTCATGGGTAAATCATGCAAGTGAGAAGTCTGTTGGTCTTATTGAAACCAACCACATAAACACTTCCCCCCCCCCCCCGCCAAAACCTTGGCAAATGTTCTCCACTAATGAGCTGTTACTAGTGCACAACGCATAGGTATCAAATCTTGCCTGAAGAACTTGAATTTTTCCATGAGAAAATTAGCTTTGCAGAAACAATTTTACATCTAAATTATTTAATTCCAAAGCACAAAAATACCATAAAATATACGTGGTTTGAAATTATTTCCAAAAGAATCGATTAAGAAAAGAGATGGAACATGTTGGTTGATATGATGAAAGTCTAAATTATCATTTGTTAAATTCATACAAGATAGTGGCCATGAAATTAGCAATAGTAGCATAGCCAATCAGAATGATTTCAGTGGAATACTCCACTAGTTTGTCTACTAATCATAAAGTACAAAATAGACGACTAAGTAGTGTTTACGACATGAACGGCTGTGTTGTATCGGCTATACAATCACAAACCGGAGGTGGGTAATTGTATGGCAAATACAACAGGAACGCGAATGTTGTAAATGACTTATCATATTCATTTTTAAATCAGATACTGATTTCTGAAGAATACATTTCAAAAGCAGTGTTATTTAAGAAAATATAATTTGATGTTTTAAAGTAGCATGCATACAATAATGTTTTCTGATGTCACGCATTGTTTGGTACGGGCATCCCACATTGAATATTTTGTTGAGGTTAACAAAGCAAGGTTGCAGGATTTTTGCTCTAGTTGGTGGGACTAAAGGCTCTGGGAAAACATCTTCCTTACGCCAGACCTGCATGTTTATTATTTAGTATTCTGTATCAGATATTGAGAATACTAATTAGCTGAGCTGTATAGGGCCTACAGTGTTTTTACGTGACCTCATTCGTGTGATTTCATTGGGTCTCACCCTAATGAATTAGTAATGAATATGATAATGTAGAATAAAGTAATAATATAGATGACAAGTAGTCTTCTGTAATTATCAGTTGGTGAAGAGGCAATTTTGATATAATCAACCAATAATTCTACTTTTTATGTAAGAGTAAAATACAATTCCTGGTTAAAAACTGAATAAAGCTATGATTGTAAATAGTGTTTCTGTCTGTCTGTCTATCTTTTCTTTCTTTCTTTCTCTCTTTCTTTCTTTCTTTCTTTCTTCTTTCTATCTTTCTCTTTTTTCTCTCTATCTTTCTTTCTCTCTCTCTCTCTTTCTCTCTCTCTTTCTTTCTTTCTTTCTCTCTCTCTTTCTTTCTTTCTTTCTTTCTCTCTCTCTTTCTTTCTTTCTTTCTTTCTTTCTTTCTTTCTTTCTATCTTTCTTTTTTCTGTCTTTCTTTCTTTCTCTCTTTCTTTCTTTCTTTCTTTCTCTCTTTCTTTTTTCTGTCTTTCTTTCTCTCTCTCTTTCTTTCTTTCTTTCTTTCTCTCTTTCTTTTTCTGTCTTTCTTTCTCTCTCTCTTTCTTTCTTTCTTTCTTTCTTTCTCTCTTTCTTTTTTCTGTCTTTCTTTCTCTCTTTCTTTTCTTTCTTTCTTTCTTTCTTTCTCTCTTTCTTTTTTCTGTCTTTCTCTCTCTCTTTCTTTCTTTCTGTCTTTCTTTCTTTCTCTCTCTCTTTCTTTCTTGTTT